>CM066044.1:77893184-78054247 GCA_033557465.1 Ichthyophis bannanicus | reverse complement strand
CAGCTCATTGAAGCTGTAGGATACTCATCAAGCAAAACAGCATTCAATCCACTCTTGCCAGTACTTATGTTTGTTCCCTGCTGTTTTTTTTTCATTTGGCTCTTTTTTCCATTTTCTGAAAGATTCTCTCTCCTAGCTATAACAGCCTCTCTGGACCTCACTTTTAAGCCATGCTGGCTGTCGTTTGGCCTTCCTTCCACCTTTTTTAAAGCGTGGAATACATCTAGTCTGGGCTCCAAAGCAGTTGCTGCTTTTAGTTTTTTCTTAACCATTTTTCTTCCTTTTTGAAAGCTGAATACTAGTTCTATTGATTTCCCTTGCTGTCCTCCCTCCATTTATTTAATCAAATGTGATGATGTTATGATCACTGTTGCCAAGTGGCCCCATAACCATACCTCTCGCAATAGATCCTGCATTCCACTGAGGACCAGGTCTAAAATAGCTTCTCCTTGTATTGGTTCATGAACCAGCTGCTCCATGAAGCAGTCATTTATTTCATCTAGAAACTTTCTCCATGTAGCATGTCCTGATGTGACATTGATCCAGTCAATACTATGGTAATTGAAATCTCCCATTATTACTGTGTGTAAACTTTGCTAGCTTCCCTAATTTCTGATAGCTTTTCATCATGTCTGTTCAGTTTGGCCAGGTGGATGGTAGTACACCCCCACTGCCATTCCCTTCCCCTTTTTACGTGTTGATGAAGATGAAGATGAAGTTGAACCCTTCCTCTTCTTTGGGTGAGACTTGCTGGGTGACTGATCCCAATGTCATTTACAGATGCTCAATGTAGATGGTGATCAATGCACTCTTGAAGCCATTCATCCCAGTATCCGATAATGTCGTCGTCAATAGACCAGACTTCTCAGCATCAAAAATACATTTGCGCTACTTCTCTTGATCCTTGATCCCTCTCTTTGACATCTATGGACACAAAATGCATCAAGAGGGATCATGGTCAGGCCCCAGGGACAGCAAGGTGGTCTTGCCCTACAAGGATCATTTTTTAAAGCTGTTGGGGGCATTTTTCTGTGTCATATTGCTGAAAAGATAGCCACTACAAAATGAAACTAAATTTTTAAAACATTTCTCCCAAATGGGATGCCCCTGCCTTATGAAAGACATATTCAAGGCATATATGAAAAAAATGACTGAAAAACTTAACTAGGGCTCTAACAGGAATCAGTACTGCATGACAACAATGACGACAACAAAAATGAAAAAGCACAGAAAAACACCTTTGAAAAGAATGCAGTCGTGATGAGGTGACGTGACCTGTCAACTCCATGGAATACGAAGATTTGAAGGGTTCCCATGAGACAGCAGCAGGTGGGAAGTGACCACCTTTGCGGTGGGGCTTCTCAAAAGCTTCTGGAATTTATCTAAGCTGAAAAAAACGTTTCCCCTCATGGGCTCCATCAGTGATGTCACCCAACTAGCAATCCTAATGGCTATGCACACTACCCGCTACATAGAAGAGCTAACATGGCTTAGTACAAAAGCCCCAAAATGACTACTACAAATAACAGACATACAGTAAACTACACAGCCCACAACAGGAGGGGAGAGTAAATAAATAAAGAAAGTGGCTGATTTTCAAAACAGCCAATATTCAAATACCACAGAGGCCAGTCATGGTACTTAAATATCGGCAGGATATTCAGCAGCAGTATTTATTTATTTAGCTGTACTTATATACCGCCTTTCACCGGGCCAAAAGTGGTTTACAATACACAAACCCAAGGGATTACAATTAATAGAAAATGGTATCTCACCGGGTGGGGGAGGTGGGCAAGCATATTTACATTCACAAATTTGGTATGTATCAGGTCTAAGTGACTTATCCGCAAAATAATCTGGTTTGGAGTATCAGTTTGTTCAATGGTCGGAGTGATCATGAGTCTGCTGAGTGGGTCTCTATTCCATTTTGAGGTAGTAGTAGTAGTATTCTCTGAACAAATGTTTCTTCAGTTGTTTCCTGAATGAGGGGAGATCTTTGTTTTTCCGGTGTGGCTGGGAGAGTGTTGGGGCGTCTAGTCAAAGATACGGTAGCAAGTTTGCTGGTTGCATTTAGACCTTTGGTGCGGCACTGACAGGAGGTTGCTTGTGGCCTAGCGTGTTGGTCTTTTGGAGATCAGTCGTTGTAATTGGGTACTCATATGAGAGGACTGTTGCTGATGAACTGCTTTATGGATTAGTACCAATACCAGACGTACGCAGCGCTGTACAGAAAAAGACAAAAATAGGCAGTCCTGCCCAATAGAGCTTACAATCTAAATAAGACAAAACAAAGAAGGCGAAGGACAAGGAAAGAACAAAAGCAACGGATCTGCGCCTCAAGGGGAAGGAAGTGAAGCTCTCTCAAAATGGGGGTGATGTGCGTCGTACTTCCTACCTCTATGGATAATCCTGGCTGTTGCATAATAGTGCTAAATCTGCTAACCCGACAGATGTTGGCATCAACACAACCCACACTCTGCCTCTGGACCGTCACCGCACTAATCGGATTAGTTACCAGGGTGGTCTGGGGGGGGGGGAGGGAGATAATTCTGAGTACTGCTGCTGAGTATCACAGGGAGCACCTTTGCTGCCCTGCTCTGAATATCAGCCCCTGTTCCTCACAGGCGACTTATAAACAAACTGAGCACCCTAGGGATGGACCCTAAAGTTACTGTTTAGGTTAGAAATTGGTTGGGTGGGAGGCGACAAATACAGGTAAATGGAGCTCACTCTGAGGAGAAGGATGTTATCAGTGGTGTGCCCCAGGGATCTGTCCTTGGTCCGATTCTTTTTAACATCTTTGTTAGTGATATAGCAGAAGGGCTGTTGGGTAAGGTTTGCCTCTTTGCGGATGATACCAAAATCTGCAATAGAGTAGTGTGACACAGTAGACAGTATAGAGCACATAGAGGCAAGAGAAAATGAGGAACTTACCTCAGATTTAACTGAACAGCAAAACTCAGTACACGTGGAAACAGCTGAGCAGCAAATGCATTCAGCACAGGAAAAGCCAAAAGGCATTAGGAATGAATTTTCCCTCTAATAGTCCTGACGTAGGGAGAAAAACAGAAAGGCTCATCAGGAGCACCTGTTCCCAAAGTCCCCACGTTTTAAAGTGCAGAGAAGGGAAGCATATAAGTTCCTGGTTAGAACCAGGAAGGGGCAGACCCGGAGAGGAGAGACTCAGAAGCAGTCCTAGAGAGAGTCCCAGTAGGAGCAGGAGGGGCAGCAACTCAGGAGGACTGAGCAAGCAACCAATGAGCACAGGTCATGCTGAAGGAAGTTTGCCCGGTAGAAGGAAACAGTAGGTGTGACATCGAGCAAGAAACCAGCCGGGGACGTAACCAGGATCTTGCTAGCTCTGAGGGTGGTTGGAGAGTCTGGGAGAAAGTTCTCAACAGCCCAGAAGCAAAAGCCAGAAACAAGGTAGAAAGGTGGGAACCTTGTTTTTCTAAGGAAGAGGCTAAAAGCTCTGTATGTTTTAAAGGGCGTGGCCCTGGAAGTAACTTTAATGCTGAAAGATATCCAGTGTTCCCACTAGGTGGGAAGGGAAAGGAAAGCCAGCAAGAAGCTATTCTCATACCGGGCATTCACAGCCCTAGGTTTAAAGAACACTTTGTGGGGAAAAGTGATCCATGTACCACAGGAGGGTTTGCAGGAAGCCAGCACATGTAAAGAGTGTGACCCTTGTATTATCGGGAGTGAACCCGAAGTAATGCAGTGGGAGAATAACAGCTATCCTTCAGACCCAGTCCCTATGGATTGCACGATATGTTTTTCGGATGATGTCATTTCTTTATGTTAACCCTGAAGAAAACAACCTTGTGCTAATAACAAAGGAAAAGAAGATATTTTTCTCTATAGCCGTCTTTTCTTTTGATGCTGTTTGTTGTGTTTCTATCCAAAGAATATCTGTTTCGGGAAAGGGAATAAAGCCCTGGTTTATTTTGCTTTACTATTCGACTGAAAGACTCCTTTTAGTAGAAAAAGCAGCTTGAAACTCAAAACCCTAGGCAGCCGCCTAATAGGGTTCACAGAGGGTCTATCATACGGGCCCCATCACAGAAGACACCCAGAAAGGTGTAGATAACATGAGGAGGGATCTAGCTAAGCTTGAAGAATGGTCTAGAATTTGGCAGTTGGGATTTAATGTTAAAAAATGTAAGGTCATGCATTTGGGCTGCAGCATCCAAGGGAGCAATATAGTATAGGGGGTGAAGTACTTTTGTCCACTAAAGAAGAGCGGGACCTAGGCGTGGTTGTGTCTGATGATCTTAAAGTAGCTAAACAGGTAGAAAAGGTGACAGCAAAAGGTAGAAGGATGCTTGGGTGCATACGGAGAGGAAAGGCCAGCAGAAAAAAAGGAGGTGATAGTGCCTCTGTATAAGTCTTTGTTGCGACCGTCATTTGGAGTATAGTGTGCAATTCTGGAGATTGCACCTTCAAAAGGATGTGAACAGGATTGAGTAGGTGCAGAGGGTGGCTACTAAAATGATTAGTGGTATTCTTTATAAAGCATATGAGGACAGACTGAAGGATCTTAATATGTACACCTTAGAGGAAAGGTGGGATAGAGGTGATATGATTGAGATGTTTAAATATCTCCACGGCATAAATGCACAGGGGGAGAGCCTCTTTCAATTGAAAGCAAGTTCTGCTACGAGGGGACATGGGATGAGGGTGAAAAGGGGATAGATTCAGTAGTGATATGCAGAAATATTTCTTTACGGAAAGAGTGGTGGATCCGTGGAATAGTCTCCCAGTGGAGGTGGTAGAGATGAGGACAGTATCTGAATTCAAAAAAGCATGGGACAAAAACAGAGGACCTCTAAAGGAAAAAAGGGGGCTGTTGTAGTTGTTGATATGGAAGGACAGACTAGATAGGCCATGTGATCTTTTTCTGTCATCATGTTTTCTATGTTTCAAGTTATTCCACCAAGGACACCATTTCTTAAACTTAACATTTAATATGATTTTTTTTTCATTTATTATATTTATGATCCCTGAATCTACACCCTTCAGAGCTGCCAACTTATCCAGTTCCAAGTGTGAGATTCTTTGCTATTTCTGGTTTTACATTTGCATTGCAATGCAGTAAGGTATTAGTAGTCCCTGATTTTACCCATTGCAATTGGTGCTGCAGGACCCATAATACAACATGATGAGATTGTCAGAAATCTAGGACTGGCTTAAAATCTCACTCCTGGAACTAGGTAACTTGGCAACTCTGCACCTTTCGGACAGGGGATCACATCAATGCAGTTTACAATGTAAAAACCAGCATGTTAGGGGAGAGAGGAAGAAAGTGAGAAGGAAGGAAGGAAGAAGAGGGTTTAATTCAGATCTAACTTAGATCTACTACTTGTGGAGGCTTTTAAGACATGCTTTTAAACAATTAGGGTTAGTAAATATAAAGCATAGTTACTCACCTGTAACAGGTGATCTCCGGGAACAGCAGGAATTTAGTCTTCACATATGGGTATCGTCGGTACTGACGGAGCCTGCGCGGGAACGCTCCCCAGCGTCCAATAGGAAAGCTTTTGGGAGCATCCCACAGCACCTGTGTGCTGCCTTCCCGCCTTTCCCAACTGTCCCTCTCCAGTTGAGTTTAAAGCTGAGACAAAGAGAGAGGGGGAAAGAGAGAAAGAGAGAGATAGAGAGATACAACTCCTAGGGGAGGTGGGTGGGTTGTGAAGACTAAATTCCTGCTGTTCCCGGAGATCACCTGTTACAGGTGAGTAACTATGCTATCTCCAGGAACAAACAGGAATGTAGTCTTCACATATGGGGACTCCCTAGCTGCAGATGCCAGAGAGAAGGCCCCAGAGGTTGTGTGCCCATGTGAAAGGGCTCCACTTCCCCCCATGGATCTCTGGCATCCTACCAGGGATGGTGGGTAGGAGTTGATTAAGTATGGAACAGGTGTTGTAGAACAGCCTGACCAAACAAGGCATCCCGGCAGGAGTCCTTGTCTAAGCAATAATGGACTGTGAAGGTATGAACCGAAGACCAAGTAGCTGCTCGACAGATGTCGTCAATAGACACAGAATGAAGATGAGCCATAGAGGCTGCCATGGCTCTCACATTGTGAGCTGTGACATGGCCTTCAAGAGGAAGGTTTTTTCTCATAGGCAAAAGATATACACTGTGCAATCAAGCTGGACAGTGTTCTTTTGGAGACTGGAAGTCTCAAATGACTAGGATCAAAAGCAACAAAGAGTTGGGAGGACTTTCTATGTTGCTGTGTCCTTTGTAAGTAAAAGGCCAAAGCCCTTTTACAGTCCAAAGTATGAAGATTCCTTTCTGCATTTGAGGCGTGAGGCCTTGGGAAGAATACAGGAAGGTAAACCGCTTGGTTTAAATGAAAAGGTGACACCACCTTTGTCATAAAGTGTGGATGAGTCCTAAGGACTATGTATCATGATTGTACCTTGTATAAGGAGGATCAGCCACCAACGCTTGCAATTCACTGATGTGACGTGCTGATGTGATTGCAATAAGAAAAATGACCTTCCAGGAAAGGAATTTCAAAGAGGTAGTGGCTAATGCTTCAAAGGGCAGTTTCATGAGCTGCCCAAGAACCAGATTTAAGTCCCATGCCACCGGTTGTGGCTTAATGGGAGGCTTAGTTAAAAGAAGGCCTCTCATAAATCTCGCTATAAGAGGATGAGAGGAAATAGGTTGCCCATTTAGAGGCTTGAAAGAAGCTGCAATAGCACTCAAATGAACTCTCACTGAATTTGTCTTAAGCCCTTCGATTTGATAAATGAAGGAGATACTCCAGTAATGATTCCAGGGGTATCACAAAAGGGTTAAGACCCCTCTGCGAGTACCATATGGTAAACCTTTTCCACTTAAATGCATAAGAGCATCTTGTGGAAGGCTTTCTGGAAGCATAAAGGATATCCTTTACCTGCTGGGAAAGTTTAAGACTGTGAAGTTCTAGGCTTTCAGCAACCAGGCCCTGAGATGCAGAGACTGGGGATTGAGATGCCACAGCATTGAGAAAGGAGATTTGGAGCAGATCCTAACTCCAGAGGTGGGGCTTGAGAGAGATGTAGGAGCAGAGGGTACCATATTGGCCATGGCCAACGTGGAGCTATGAGAATCACATAACCTCTGTCTCTCTGAAGCTTGAATACGGTTTTGGGAATTAGGGGAATGGGTGGAAAGGCATAGAGGAAGCCCTGACCCCAATGGAGGAGGAAAGCATCCCTGGCCTGACAACCCTGAGCCGGAATTCTGGAACAGAACCGGGGAAGTTTGGCATTCAGCAGACTTGCAAAGAGGTCTATGTCGGGGGTTCCCCAAATTTGAAACATTTTGGCCACCTGGTCTGCATGAAGAGACCATTCGTGTGGAAGCAGAACTCGACTGAGTCTGCCCAAGAGTTTTGAATACTATAACTAATATCAAAAAAACGCTCAATGTTATCAATATGGAACAAAATTTTCTTCAATCTAACTCTTATGATTATTCAAGAACATTTAATATCCCTGAACGTGTCAGACCGATTCGGCACTTTGTTATAGACTTGTAAAATGTCAAACTGACATGCCTAATAGCAACAAAGACCTTCAAGTCTATAACAAAGTGCCGAATCAGTCTGACACCTCTCGTGAGGGACCTTGTCAAAGCCTTTCTGAAAATCCAGATACACTATATCAACTGACTCACCTTTGTCTACCTGTTTATTCACACCTTCAAAAAACCATAACAGATTAGTAAGACAAGATCTTCCTTGTCTAAAGCCATGTTGGCTGTCTCCCATTGTCATGACTATCTACAGTATATGTTCAGTAATTTTGTTCTTTATTATGGTTTCTGCCATTTTTCCCGGTACTGACATCAGGCTCACCGGTCTGTAGTTTCCCGGATCACCACTGGAACCCTTTTTAAATATTGGCGTTACATTTGCCATCCTCCAATCTTCAGATTATCAAGTACCTTTATCTACATGTGTACTTGTGACCTTTATATGTGTTCATTTGCACCTGAATTTAAGGTTCGATCTCTGTTGCCTTTTTAAAATAGTGCGTAAGTAATGTTACACTCCAAGGGCCCAATATTCATCTGGGCAGGCTATTTTATTTATTGAGCAGCTCTTTTGTACCACTCCTTCCAGCGATCAGGGGCGGTTTACATTGAACAATAACATGAAGTTACATAGAACATTTAACAGCTTAATAACATCATTGGAACTAGAGAACTGACCCCTAACCCTGGATATTCAAAGCAACGGTGATGGCATTGAATATCCGGGTTTGGCGCATGGAGGACACCGCTACAGAGCCTAACCAGATAGCGGCAATATTGCAGAGCTACCCGGTTAGCGATCCGCAGCTAAAATTAGGTGAGCCAAAAGCTTCCCTTGCTTTAGCCACAGATCACTAACTGGGTTGCGGTGCAATATCGCCGCTACCCGGTTAGCGTCAGTCTCCGCCTCCACTTTAGAATGCCCCCAACACACCCTGATGCTAACTGGATAGCACTGGGGTGCATAGAGGACTTAGAAAGGGATATTCAACGGCACTAACCATGTAAATGCCATTGAACATCCCCATTTAAGGTATTTACATGGTTTACTGGGCTGAAAACCATGTAAATGCCTTTCGAAAATCGGGTCCCAGGAGTCCAATGAATACAATATGGGCCTCGATATATTCTAATGCTAGTGACCTATTTTCTCAGTATCTTTAAGGGGTATCACTTGCGTTTGCCTATATAGCGCTGTTCTGTATGGGAGTGTCCCCAAAGGGAATAGTCAGAAGAATTAAGAAGGTTAAGGAGGTTACCAAGTGTATAAAAAGTGGTTGCAGGAAAGTTGGACTTTGCTGCTATCTGCAAGACTGACAAGAGGGAGCACAGGGCTCCTAAGAAATTAAGGTACTGGCTGCTGAACAGGCTTTGGCAGAAGGAAAGGACAACTGGAACATTTTGTCTCCTTTCACCTCCAAGACAGCTGAGAGATGTCGTGTTGAGCAAGTGTGTTGTTCCTTCCTAAAGGAGTTTTGCCATCAATTAGCTGTTCCATTTGGCAGTTCCCCAAATTCATGGAACCCACAGTGGACAGAGGGGTAGAGAGTGTGGAATGGAAGTAATTTTAGGACAGATGAGGAGTCACCTGCTAAAATGATGATGGACTGCAGAAGGGAAGTCTTCACAGAGGATCCAAGAGTTCTAGGAAGAGCAGAGAAGTCTTGAAGGAGGATCCAAAAAGTCTGAAAGGAGAAGAAGAAGAGGAGATCCAAGGGGGAGAGGAAAGTACAGCTGAGGAAATATTAATATTCTCTTCCATTGTGTCATCCGTTTGCTTTTATATATGTCTGGAAAGCTCAATGTTACCAGAAATTAAAGTTTTATTTTTTTAACCCTGGCAGCTCCTGGTGTAGCTCTGGAGCTGTTGAGTGCTGGAAGAAGAGCTACAGTTTATTCCCATTTTCTTTCATTTGTCGCAGAGTAAAGCGGAGTTCGTTATTTTAAAAAAGAGAGCCGCGCTGCCTGTGCCACAATCAGAGTGGTTTATTTATTTTCTTTTATTTATTTATTTATTTAACATTTCTTACATACTGCCTTTCATAACATCAAGGCGGTTTACATTGAACAAACTGAAATTACATTGAATAGGGCATTATAACTTGGAGATAACTATTTTACAGGAAACATGGGCAATTTTGAGCTTGACAGTCTCTGAGCGCCCAATACTCAGAGAGGAGGCTCTCAATACTGTATTAAAAATATCACATCAGTCAGACTATGTATTTTATATAATTCTTCCCTTGGTTCTTTCTGGAGGCAGAAAGCTAGCCAAGTCCTGAATATTGTGCATGATATTCTGCAAGTGCATGTCTATGAAAAGCTGGCAGGACACCAGGTGGGACAATAGCAGAGCATTTTGAAAGAATCGAATGACCCAGCCTCCTTCCCCATGTCGATGCAGCTTCTGAGGCCATGGATCATATGACCATAACATATGCCATACTGGGTCAGACCAAAGATCCATCAAGCCCAGTATCCAACAGTGGCCAATCCAGGTCACAAGTACCTGTCAGGTTCCCAACTGATAGACAGATTCCATGTTGCCTAACCCAGGGATAAGCAGTGGATTTCCCCAGTGCACTTTAATAATGATTTATGGACTTTTCCTCCAGGAACTTGGTCCACACCTCTCATAAAACTAGCTACACTAACAGCTTTTACTACATTCTCCAGTAACAAATGGACTCTACTGAAAGCGTCCATCTTCGATGCAGATAAGTTTGAAGCACATTATTGTGTCAGATATATACACTTTTGGGGCCCAATTTTCAGCTGCCTGCCGTTTGGAAGGGTTATGCGCTGATGAGGAGCACAACCTTCCCCACCGACCTCTAAACCAGATATTCAATGCCGCGGCGATGGCAATGAATTTCCTTTGATCATCGCAGGGATAGGAAGCTGCCGAGGCTAACCAGGCAGCAGCCATATTGGCTGCTACCCAGTTAGCGATTGGTGCCTTAAAGATAGGCGAGTGCTTTCCTTGCCTATCTTTAAGGTGCTGGTCACTAACCAGGCAGCAGCCAATATTGATGCTGCCCAGTTAGCACCATTCCCTGCTTCGCTCCGGAATGCTCCCTAACCAGAGAGCATCGGGGCGTGAAGGGGACGTAGATGGGGGTATTCAATGTCTCTAACCGTGTATATGCCGTTGAATATCCCCGTCTAAGGCACTTACACGGTTTACTAGGCTGTAAACTGTATAAATGCCCTTCGAATATCGGGCCCTTGATATTTTTGATGCTTTTTGACAGTTTGAATTTGTAATTTGATATAAGGACTATTGAAATGATGATGAATTAGAAGCCATTCTGGCTCACTGGCCTGATGACTTTTCTTTGGCCAGGCTTGCCTGAGAAACAGTTGGCTTACCTATTTGAGGTCCTATATATAAGATAAGATTTGTTCTATTTTTATAGCACATTACATAATCTTTAGGGTTTTTTGTTTTATCTTTTGCTGGTTATGTGATGCTATATAATGGAAGTACTGGCTACAGGTGGGGGCACTAAGAAGCATCACCTTTATATTGAGGAGGGCTGATAAGGTATCAAGCTGACCAAGGTCATGCTCTCTATGATGATGGAAGCGCTGGTTACAGCTGAGGATGCGAAGAACCATCACTTTTACAATCATGAGAGCTGACAGGGTATTATGCTGATCCACGTCATATTCAGGGCCGGTGCAATGATATGAGGCACCCTAGACAAATTTCATCCCTTATGCCCCCCACTCCTGCTCCCGTCCCCACCCTTATTGCTGCTTCTCTCCGGGACTTGAAGCAGCAGCAATGGTGCCAAACAGCCCCATGGCACTTACTTAATCAATCGCTCCGCCCCCATGCAAAAGGAAGTCTACTTTGGGCCTCAGAGAAGGCGGAAGCACAGAAAGCCTCGCAGCATTGGAGGTTTCGGTGAGCGCTGCAGGGCTATTTGAAGTCCTTACAACTGCTGCAAGTCAAGGAGAAAAGCAGCAGCGGCAGTAGGGACTGTCCTTAAATCACTGGCGCTCTAGGTGACCACCCAGCTTGCCTAATGGTCGCACCCACCCTGGTCATGTTCTCTATATAATGGAAGCACCGGTTACCATTGTTTAACTATAATCCTTTACCACACAATGCCCTAGAAATATCTCTGTGAGCAAGCCTGGACTGCACTGCATAAGCCAAAGCAAAGGTCATTAATATACAGAGATATCATAGAACAGTGAAAGCGGCCATCAACTACTATTATGCCTGCTGTTCCTCACTACCTTTCCTCTCTTATCTCTCCCTACACCCCTCCTCAGGAACTCTGCTCTTCTGAGAGATCGCTTCTATCTGTGCCCTTCTCTTTCACTGCCAAATCCAGACTTTGATCTTTCCACCTTGCTGTTCATTAGGCCTGCAACAAAATACCTGAGTCCGTACATCAGGCTCCATCTCTGGCCCTTTTCAAATCCTGGCTAAAAACTCACCTCTTTGAGGCTGCTTTTGGATCCTGATCTGTTTAGGGTTACCAACCAGCTGCTTTTCAGCCGGCCTGGCCGGTTTTTACATGGAAAGGAAAACCAGTGTGGAGCCTTCTGGCCCTATGAAACCTCTTCTGCTGCATCTCGCCATCAAAAGGAAATTATGCTAGAGGGGGAAAGACACAGCAGCAGAGGTTTCATAGGGCTGGAAGGCTCCACACCGGTTTTTTGCTTTGATTTTAAATTCTTAGTGCTATTGCAGCCGCGGCTCTGTAAGAAGCAGGAGCCACAGCTACCGAGGGGAAGAAGAGGGAGGGAGGGACTGACAAGAAGGGGGAAGATGCTGACATGGGGAGAAGGTGGGGGCAAGAAGGGACTGACATGGGGGGGAAAGGTGGGGCAAGAAGTGAGCTGACATGGGGGGGAAGGTGCTGATATGGGGGGGAAGGTGGGGGCAAGAAGTGAGCTGACACAGGGAATAGGAGGAGGTGGCAGGAAGAGACTGACTGGGGTGGGGGGGGGGGAAGGTGCTGATATGGGGGAAGGTGGGTGCAGGAAGGGAGCTGACAGGGGACCAAAGGAGGTGGCAGGGATTGACATGGGGGGGGGGGGCTGGAAGTGAGCTGACATGAGAGGAAGTTGGGGACTGGATGGCAGTTGACATGGAGGGAAGGTGGGATCTGGAAGGGAGCTGAAAGAGAGGGGAAGGTGGGAGCTAGAAGGGAACTGAAAGAAGGGGGAAGCTGGAGGTTGGAAAAGAGCTGGCATGGGGAGAAGGTGGGGGCTGAATGGGAGCTGACATGGGGAGAAGGTGGGAGCTGGAAGGGAGCTGACATGGGGGAAGGTGGAAGCTGGATGGGAGCTGACATGAGGGGAATGTGGAGGCTGAAAAGGAACTGAAAGAGGAGGGAAGGTGGGGGCTGGAAAAGAGCTGACATGGGGAGAAGGTGGGGCTAGAAGGGAGCTGACAGATGGGTGAAGGAGGTGGCAGGAAGGGAGCTGATACTTGATGTGAAGGTGGGGATGGAAGGGAGCTGACATGGGGGGAAGGTGGGGGCTGGAAAGGAGATGATGGGGAGGTGGCTGGAAGAGAGCTGACAAAGAGCGAAGGGAAGGGGCTGGAAGGGAGCTAACACCTGGGGAGGGGGTGTACTGGAGGGCGCTGACAGTTGGGGATGGGATTCGTAGCTGGCTGGGTAATGGGGGGACTGGAAGAGAGGGGCACTGGGACTGGAAGGGAGGGGGCACATGGGGATGGCACTGGAAGAGGGTTGGACAGATGGTAGGGTGACGGGAAGGGAGCTGACATGGGGGGTGGCACTAGGACTGGAAGTGAGCTGATATCTGGGATGGTATTTAGATTAGAAGGGGCTGGACAGTGGGGAAGGAGGGAGACTGGAATGGAAAGCGTACAGTAGTTACTCACCTGTAACAGGTGTTCTCCAGGGACAGCAGGAATCAGTCCAAACATATGGGTGACATCGGCGCCGACGGAGCCCTGTGCGGAGCAAATACCCAGCTTTCAAAGAAAGCCTTTGGGATTGCATCACACATGCGCGGTCCCCTTCCCGCCCAAGGGTCCCAATTTGCTCAGTCAAATGACATAACTAAAAAGACCGCAAAACGATAAAATTTAATCAAAGGACTGCAACTCCAGGGGAGGAGGGAGGGTCGTGAGGACTGATTCCTGCTGTCCCTGGAGAACACCTGTTACAGGTGAGTAACTACGCTTTCTCCAGGAACAAGAAGGATGTCAGTCCTCACATATGGGACTTCCTAGCTATAAGCCACCGAGAACCCATAGCTGAAAAATGGCTCCCTCTAGAAGAGCCGCAGGAGCTGCAATAGGAATTCCGCTGAGAACGCAACACCCTCCGGTAGCCTGACACCAAAGGGTCAGAGGGTAGGAGTTGCCTAAACCTCAAATAGGTTACGGAGTACCGCCTGGCTGAAAACACATGTTCCGTTGGGACTACCTATCCAAGCAGTAATGGGCTGCAAAAGTCTGGCCCAAAGACCAGGTTGCGTCCTGGCAGATGTCTGCCAGCGGAACAGAGCGGAAGTGAGCCACTGATGCGACCTTAGCCCTGACACGGTGGGCCGTGACTCGACCCTGCAACGGGAGGTCGGCCGCCCTGTATGCCCAGGCGATGCAGTCTGCCACCCAGGTGGACAACGTGCGCATGGAGACAGGTAGACCCAGTTTACTGGGGTCATAAGAGACGAAGAGCTGAGTAGCCCTTCTATGCCCCCGCATACGCTCCAGGTAGAAGGCCAACACCCTTTTACAATCCAGGGTATGCAGGACCGCCTCTGCCCAGCTGGCATGCGGCCTGGGAAAGAAGGTTGGAAGAACCACCTCTTGATTGAGACCACTTTCGGAAGGAACTTGGGGTGGGTGCGAAGGACCACCCTGTTCCTATAAAACCGCAGCTCACACACACGTCTGGCAGATGTGCGTGCAACCAGGAAAAGCACCTTCCAGCAGAGGAAGCGCAGATGGCAAGTGGACATCGGCTCAAATGATGGGCGAGTAAGCTGCTCCAAGACCACATTCAACTCCCACTCAGTTGCCGGAGGACGAACTTGGGTTTTTAATAGAAGTAGACCTCTGAGGAATCTGGACATCAAGGGGTGAGCCGAAAGAGGTTGTCCTTCCACTGGAGAGTGGTGTGCTGACAAATCACTCAGGTGGACCCTGACAGAGTTAGACTTGAGACCTAATTCTGAGAGGTGAAGCAAGTACTGCAACACCACAGGTATATGGCAAGAGAAAGGGTTTTCTTTGTGCTGGGTACACCACACCTCAAACCTACGCCACTTGAAGGCATAGGATTTCCTAGTGGACTGCCTCCTTGAGGCCAGTAACACTTCTTCTACATTCCTAGGTAGGAGGAGAGGGGCCAGCACTACCCTTTCAGCAGCCATGCCATCAGGTTGAGGAACCTCAGGTTGGGGTTCAAACGAGAGCCCTGCTCCTGAGACAGGAAGTCGGGCTGCATCCCCAGAGGGAGTGTGGCTTCCACTGCCAGCAGAAGGAAAAGTGGAAACCAAGGCTGCCTCGGCCATCTGGGGGCTACCAGAATGACTGAGGCCTTGTCCCGAAGGATTTTGAACAGAGTTCGGGCCACCAGGGACGTGGGAGGAAACGCATACAGAAAGCCCATTGACCAAGAGATCAGAAAAGCATCTGCAGCCACCCTCAGAGGATGTGGCTGTCTGGAGCAAAAGTTGGGCAACTGGTGATTCTGCGGACTGGCAAAGAGATCTATGGACGGATGTCCCCAGTGGTGGAAAACCTGCAGGGTTACTTCTGGATTCAGTTGCCATTCGTGAGGTTGGAGAATCCTGCTTAGCTTGTCTGCGAGGAAGTTCTCCTGACCAGGCAGGGAAACTGCTTTCAGAGACATACCCTGCCTGATTGCAAAGGAGCAGAGGTCCAGTGTCTCCTCACATAGGATACGAGACCATGTGCCTCCCTGCTTGTTCATGTAAAACATTGCTACCTGGTTGTCTGTCTGTACCAAGACAGACTGATGTGAGAGAATATGACTGAAGGCTTGAAGAGCAAGGCGAATCGCCTAAAGCTCTAAGAGGTTGATTTGGTGTGTAGTCTCCTGAGGAGACCACAGCTCCTGAATGCATGATTCCTGGCAATGGGCTCCCCAGCCCAGCAAGGAAGCATCTGTCGTTAGCACTCTTGTGTGCGGGGGAGTCTGAAAAGGCACTCCCTCGAGCAGTTGGGTGGGTGAAGCCACCACTGTAATGACTTCACCAGTCGTTTGGACACTGTTACCCTGTCTTGGAGGCTGCCGGTGGCTTGTGTCCATTGATCTCTGAGGCACCACTGAGCTGTTCTCATGTGGAGATGGGCATTTGGGGTCACATGTACCGTGGAGGCCATGTGGCCTAGGAGGCATAGGAAGTGTCTGGCTGAGACCTGAGACTTGTGTCTGACCTGGTGTACCAGCCTCTGTGCCCTGTCTTCCGGCAGGTAAGCCTTCGCCTGAAGGGTGTCTAGTCTTGCTCCTATGAACTCTAAGTTTTGAGTGGGGAGCAAAGTGGACTTTGCGTGGTTTATGACAATGCCTAGATGTTGTAGCATGTTGATGGTGTGAGACGTGGCCTGTTGGGCCTCCTGAGGCGACTGGCCCCTGATGAGCCAGTCGTCCAGGTAAGGGAAGACAAAAATCCCTTGGTTTCTGAGGAAAGTTGCCACCACGGCCAGGCATTTGGTAAACACTCTGGGAGCAGAGGCTAGGCCAAAGGGGAGTACTCTGTACTGAAAATGGTTTCCTCCCACTACAAATCTCAGATATTGTCTGTGGTCTGGATGTATGAGGATATGCGTATAGGCATCCTTCAGGTCTAAGGAGCATAGCCAATCTCCCTGGTGGAGATAAGACAGCAATATTCCAAGGGAAAGCATCTTGAACTTTTCCCTCACCAGGAACTTGTTTAAGTTTCGCAGGTTGAGGATAGGCCTTAGGCCTCCAATTCTCTTTGGTATCAGAAAATACCTAGAGTAGAAGCCCTTTCCCTGCAGGTGGTGGGGCACCGGTTCCACTGCCTGATCCTCTAGAAGACCTGCTAACTCCTGAAAGAGGAGGTCCCTGTGAAGAGGGGGTCTGAGAGGCTCTCCTGGAAAGAAGGAGGGAGGTACCTGGCTGAAGTGAAGCAAATAGCCCCTTTGGACTATTTGCTGGACCCAGGTATCCGTGGTGATAGCTGGCCACCTGTGGGCATACAGGGTCAGCCTTCCTCCTGTGCAAGGCCTCACCACTGGTGGGAGAGAAACTATGCTTTGGGAGTCAAAAACTCCTCCCGGCTGGGTCGGAGCCGGGGCCTGGGGCTTGGGGGTCTTCTGCTTACGCGGGCCATGCCCCTGTCCCTTGGCCTACTGCCCTCATTGGGGAACCGGGGAGGCCTGGTAAGTGGGGTAGTTGCGGTAAGCAGCACCCTTCCTCGGGAAAAAGGGCTTTTTACCCAAGCCCTTCTTCTTAGAAGGGGCAGAAGTCTTCTTGGAGAGCCTTGTCCGGGTCAAGTACTCGGACGTGATCTCCGCAGCCTTCTCAGTCATGGGTTTGCCAAAGAGGTTGTCACCTCAGCAAGGGACATCGACCAACTTGTCCTGAACCCATGGCTCCAGATCTGACGACATTAGCCAGGCCTGGTGGCATGCACTGATGCCAGCTGCGGCTAATCGGGCCGAAGCCTCAAAGCCGTCATAGGCTGCTCGAGGCATAAACTTTGAGCATTCCCGAATCTCGGTGGACAAGGTCTTGAAGCGCTGCAAAGGTTCCCCGGAGAGGCCAGCTGAAAACCCAGCAATCTCCTTTGCCAGGTCCCTCAAGTACATGTCCGTGTACAGCTGATAAGTCTGGACCCGGATGACAGCATCGAGCCCTGGAAACACTTTCTGCCAAGGGTGTCCAGGCAGGAGGCACCGAGGAGTGCGTTTTTTTGGCTCGTGAGCCTGTGCATGGCCGATTCCACAACCATGGAGTTGTGCGGCCGCTGTGATTTTTGGAACCCAGGGCTCTTGAGGACTCGATAGATGGAATCGACCCACTTCCTGAGAACCGGCATCGAGGTCGGTGACTCCCACATGCGGAGCATCAGCCGTTCCAGCATCGGAGGAACCAGAACAGTAAGGGCTTTCCGAGGGGGAAAGTCATACTGGAGGGCTTCGAGCTCCTCGGCTCGGGGCTCCTCCTCCGTGTCCACTGGGAATGCCAAAGCCTTGGCCATGTCCCTGATGAAGTCCGAGAACCGGGTATCCTCCGGAGGGGACCTTCTCTGAGGCTCGGAACCCGGTGAGTCCGATGGGACATACTGGGTCCAATGGGTGTCCGGGGACTCCTCATCTTCTGTCTCCCATGCTGACTCCTCTGAGGAGAAATTGAGCGGCTCCGGCCACGAGGGCTTTGGTCCCGACCGCACCGATGCCGAGGGCACCAGTGTCGACGACCTCGGTCCCAAACGGGAGGTCGAGGGAGACCTCGGCCGAGGATTGACTCGAGACCTCATTGTCTCGAGGATCGGCTCGGCCTCCGGGGTCGACTTGGACGTTGAGGTCCCGGTGGTCGGGGCGGATGGACCGATGAGACCGGCCATCAGCGCCCACTGCTGCTCCATGAAGGCAGACATGCTGCACTCCAGGGCTGCAATCCTGAGTCCGAGCTCAGAAGGCTCCACAGCCTTCGGCTCGAGTCAACGACAACAGCAGTTACCTTCCTCAGCGTCTCCGGCTCCATGAGAGGCAGCTTTGCAGGCTGCCCCGACTCCGAGGACCCGGGTCAGTGGTCGTGACTCCGCGACCTGGTCCTCAAGGGCCCAGGTCGATCAGAGGCATCCAATGACGCCGCCCTCATGAGTTTCTTCTTCGTCCTCTGGTGTTCCCGTGAGAGAGACCCAAGCTCAGAAGACCCCCGAAGCTCGGGTTCAGACAGCTCCCGAGATGTCGAGGCTTCTGAAGAGGTCCAGACCCGGGGGGATGCGGACTCAGAGAAAATCCTTTCACGCTGCTGCTTCCTACTCCTGAGTGCCTTGGAGGACATCTTCCCACACGGGACACAGACGTTTGGGTCATAGTCGTGCCCGAGGCAGCAGAGACAGCAATCATGTGTGTCGGTGAGGGACATTAACTTTTTGCACCGATCACACTTCTTAAATCCACGGATAGCCATCGAGGGGGTGGGGAAGGACCCCTGCAAGGTCGAACGACCAGGCTGCCAGTGAATAATGAAAAAAGCATGAACGCTAGTCACCAAGGACAAAAAACGAAAAATTGGACCGGACTTGATACCGGTGTACTGAGCCGAGGGCAGGAAGGGGAACCGATGAAGAACCGGTAGAAAAAGAAAAGTAATTTCTCACTTTAAAATCTTTTTTCTCGAGGACACTAGGACAACGTCCGTTGGGCTCCGCGGAAAAAAGGAGACTGAGAAAGCTGGCACCCTTGGGCGGGAAGGGGACCATGCATGCGTGATGCAATCCCAAAGGCTTTCTTTGAAAGCTGGGGATTTGCTCTGCATGAGGGCTCCATCGGTGCCGAAGTCACCCATAGGTGAGGACTGACTTCCTGCTTGTTCCTGGAGAATGGATATCACTGGCAGTCCTGGGAATACAAGGGAGTCAACAGTGGAAAGTAATGGGAGGGGAGGACTGGAAATAGGCTGATGGAAGGAAATGAAGAAAACAAAAGGAGAGACGAGAAATGGCAGATGGACTAGAGACCATAGAAAGAGAACTAAGAGAAAACAGGAAAGCAGAAGCCCTAGATCAGGATCAGCATGATCATAAAATAAAATAGTCAGACAACAAAGATAGAAAAAATAATTTTATTTTCAATTTAGTGATTGGACTTTATGCTATCTTTACACAGTATATATTTGATGTTGCATTGCATGTGGAGTCTGGCTTCTTGGGGTTTCAGTTTAATTTTCGTCTACATATTTTTATTTTTATTTTAGGTTGTAGTCACTTATTCTGTACTTGGTGAGGGTCTGTGTTCTGAGTGTGTGACTGAGGCCAGGTGTTCTGTTAACATGGAGTTTGTACATAGGGATCTATACTGTACTGTAGTAATTTGTTCAGCTTTTCAAATAGGTGTATGGATGTTCTAGGGCCCCTTGCACTATTTATAGTGCTGTTTTTCTGGGTAGGCCCCTTGTATGAGTTTTGGAAGTTTATGCTGGTATGGTATGGTATGGTAGATTTGGCCTTGTAGATCTCCAATGACTTTTGTAGAGTTTTATATTAGGTCATGTATATGCCAGGTACTGGAGAATGTTTATGCTGTTGTTTGTGAGATGACCAGAAGCAAACATTTCTCTGGGCTATTTGAATAATGCTGCTAAGTAGTTATTTTTATTCTGGCTATGCATTCGCCCTTTCATTGCAATTTTCTTACAACATTGGATTTGAAGGAGAAATACTAGCATCACGTGAAAAACAGTTCATAAAAGAGATTTAGGAAAAAGGAGGGTGGGGTGTAGCCAACATTAATAATAATGAGGGAGGGGGGCAATTTATAGATTGCAGGGGAGTGCCAGAAACTCTAGCATGACCCTGCCAAGGGCCGGCTGTACGCATGCAGCAGGACAGATTTGGGCTGCGATCGGGGCTGTCAGCGGCCATGGTGGGCCCGAGTCAACCCTGGGCAGTGGCGGCGGCAGAATTGAAAAAGAAAAGTGAAGCCACAGGGCTAGGCTCAGGCAGCATATGGGGAGAACCACGATCACTGTGGCTGCTCCTGTTTAAGGCATGTGCTGCTTGTGGCTACTCCCGGACACTGCCGCTGCAATCCTCACAGCAGTCCAGCACTCTAGAGTAGCCACAAGCACTGTGGAAGGGAGCTGATGCCGGGAGGGGCTGGAGCTAGAGGAGCAGCCTAGTGGTTAGAGAACTGACTTGGTAACTAAGAGACCAGGGCTCAGTCCCCACTAGCATTCCTTGCAGCCTGGGACAAGTCATTTAACTCTCCATTGCCTGAGAAGAAAAAGCCTGGCAATCTACTTCCAGTCACACTGCCAAGAAAATCCAGGAGCTGATGGATCGCCAGGAGTGGGCATTGACTCAAAGGCACACATTGCATTGCCTAAAGCCCACTAGCAAGCTGTGCCTTTTTCTGTCTCTGACAGATCTGAGACCCTCTCTGGTTTGTGGGTCCTGGGTAATTGCCAGACTGCATCTCTCCTAATGCAAATCCTGACATCCGCTGTCTTTTATCTGGTACAGTACGGGGGAAATGCATTTCTGTTTCTCTTGTGCTGTTCTACATGCAGCGTCTGGCTTTCTGAGGTTTTACTTTAATTTCTGTCTATATATTTCTCTTTTCATTTTGCATTCATTTATTGATAAAGGCCTATCTGTATCGTGTATGTGTATGTGTGTGTGTGTGTGTGTGTGTGCACAACCAATGCTGGGTATTCTGTTAGGATGGAATTTCTATTTAAAAATGTGCAGCAATCTTGCTTGTTCAGTTTGTACATTGCCCTTTCTGCAATTATTTTTTGGGGAAAGGGGGTGGGGACAGGGAGGGCATGGGCGGAACATGACTAGCCACAGGTGGCGTGTTTTTCTCTTTCAAAACTCTAGATCCGCTTAGCCTCCTGCTGTCCAACTATATGTTTACTTTCCATTCCACCAGATATAGCTTAGTCCCCAGTTGTGTTGTCTGTTTTGACTAGATTGTAAGCTCTGCTGAGTAGGAACTGTCTCTTACATGTCTTTGTACAGTGCTGTGTATGCCTTGCCGCACTATACAAATGATTACTAGTAATGATAGTGAGTGGCAGAAAGGCAAGTCAGTATCAATTAGGGTATATTCTCATGCAAAAGATTTTATTAGACCCAAATGTCTTATATGGAATCTGCTGATGTTTTCTATTTCTTGGAAAGAGGTCATGCTGAGAAGAAACCCTCAGTTGGAGATGTCTGAGTTTTGCGGCTCTTTCATCTGAGGTCTGGCTCACATAGAAAGCACAAAACTGATGGGATTCTGAGACCACAGGAAAAGCACAGTGATGGCTAGGCAGAGGAAGAGCGCAGGGAGCAGCCTGCAGGAGTTTGAAGACATAAAGCTCAGCTCTCATGTAGAAATGCTGATTGTCACTGAAGGAACAGCATGACCGCCATGTTAGCCCACTTAATACATGCAGAAGTACCAGTCAGCCAACAAGCTGTACATGAAACGTTTTTATTGGACTAATTTATACATTTCTGGCTTTCTTTTGAAGCACTAAACTTTTCGGCTGCTCCACATACTGATTGATTTTACACAGACCTGATGGAAGGATCTCAGCTTTGGAAACTAGTCATTAAAGGGCTAATATGTGATCGGCTTTCTCTATTCATTAGGCTGTTGTGAAATTGCCTGGGGGTATGCGTGCACATGAGTATGAGTATGAGTGGAGGAGTGGCCTTGTGGTTGGGGCAAAGTACTTCAGGCCGGAAGGTCGGGGGTTCAAATCCCACTAGAGGACAGCAACCTTGGGCCGGAAGGACTGGGGTTTCTAGTCCCACAGGTGCTCCTTGTGGTCTTGGGCAAGCCACTTAACCCTCTATAGCCCATGTTCCCTGTAAAATTGTTATCTCCAAGTTATAATGCCCTGTTCAATGTAATTTCAGTTTGTTCAATGTAAACCGCACTGATGCAGAATAGCGCGGTATATAAGAGAATGTAAATAAATAAATAAATATGCTAGGATCAAACAGCAGCATACAGATAGATACTCCAGGGGCAGAATTGAGACAAGATCAGCACTTAGACATGTATGTTCTAAATACACATGTGTGTGCTGATTTTTACTGGCACATATAGGAGCTTTCAGTTGGGCTATTCTCTAAAGGCACATAGCAGGGCTGATGCAAAGGTAGTGGACGCCCTAAGCAGACCTTCAGTCTTATGCCCCCAAATCTGATATTCTGATAGTTCAAATCAGCAATCATAATCATTCCAACAATCCTGTAAAAACGTATAACTTGAAATCATACTTTTAAGTATTAAACTTTGCTTTGTATCTATGTACGTGCCCGCTCTTCCTGCAGGTTCTTGGAGCTAGTGGGGCTGTCAGGATCTACTCTGGCTTTGTATGTGTCTATGTACCTTCCTGCAGGTTCTTAAAGCTAGTGGGACTGTCATGATCTACTCTTTGGCTTTGTATCTATGTATGTGCACGCTCCTCCTGCAGGTTCTTGGAGCTAATGGGGCTGTCAGGATCTACTCTTTGGCTTTGTATGTGTCTATGCGCTCGCTCTTCCTGCAGGTTCTTGGAGCTAGTGGGGCTGTCAGGATCTGCTCTTTGGCTTTGTATGTGTCTATGTGCCTGCTCTTCCTGCAAGTTCTTGGAGCTAGTGGGGCTGTCAGGATCTACTGTTTGGCTTTACCTGCTGCTGCTATTTGCTGCCCCAGGTGGACTGTTTCAGTCTTGGCTAATGAAAGCCTAGAAAGTAAGTTGTTTTGTTTAGTTCAGGTATGCCTGGTCATGCACTCAGTGGAGGCTCACAACATGCAATGAAAATGCTACTGCTCAGGAATGCATGTGCATGCTTAGTCAGGATGGATGCTGGCAGTACAGGCTAGAAAAGCAGCTTTCAAACACAGATGCTATACATGACATTGATATCAGCTTGTGTACCTAACAATAGCATTTACATGCAAGCTTCTTGTCTAAATGATGATTAATTACAGCAGAAATATCTTGTCAATGTCTCAACAGCCGCGATATATTCTGTTACGTTTGTGGTGAGTATACGCTTAAGTCTCAAAGATGCTGCATGAGTGCACTTATTAAGACAGTGTATGAGCTCTACTTCGCTTGTAAAGTTGGTGATCAAAACAAATCCTGAGCTCCTCATATTTGCTGTGCAACATGTGCTGTCCATCTCAGAGCTTGGCTCAGAGGTACTCGGAAGCCAATGCCATTTGCAGTCCCAATGATATGGTGAGAACAGAAGGATCACGTGACGGTCTGTTACCTCTGTCTGACCAATGTATTCGGCTTCTCTGCTAAAAATAAGAAATCTATTGAATACTCCAGTTTGCCTTCAACCATGAGACCAGTGCCGCATGACGACAGTATGCCAGTACCAAAGCCACCAGAGACACGGAGCCTAAATGAGGCAGAGGAAGATGCCAAATATATGGGCCAGATATGGAAAATGACATGGATCCAGATTTTGAACTGTTTATGTCCGGTGTGTCTCATCTGATAACACAGTCAGAATTGAATTTATTTATTTTATTTATTTATTTAAAGGCTTTTCTATACCGCGCTCTTTATTATCAGTGCGGTTTACAGTTAACAGTTTGACACAAGGGCAGCATAATTGTCCAGTGTTTACATATAACAGGGAGGTAACATGGAAAAGAACTGGGGGAACTATGTACAATTTAAGTGGTGATCGAAGAACATGAGTGGGCTATTTACATTAAAGCACATTGGCATGTCATTGGTATTGGTATGTCATGAATGACCTGGTGAGGGACTTAAGTTTGTCAAAAACAAAAGCTTGGCTCAAGATTGCAAGGATGGGGTTTGCTGTAGCCAGGTATAAAAATTTCTGACTTTTGGACCCACAAAGAAGATATGAAAAATTTCTTTGTGTACGTTGACAACTTCTGTTTCTGCACTGACATTGATGGGTTGTTCACGGCTTTGGGTTGTGAGCATGACCCACAACAATGCCGCCTTTTTATCGATTCATCACTGTTGAGCCTGCAAGCTGTCTTGTTATACAATGGCAATGTCCACCCTTCAATACCTATTGTCTATGCATCGCACATGAAACAAACCTACGAAAACATGGAACTGTTGTTGAAACACACAGGGGCGGCCCAAGGGGGGTGCGGGGCCATGTGCGGAGACTCGGTGCGGGGCCTCATTTGCATAAGTGGCCTTATTTGCATAAATATTTGCATAATGTTACCATACACTAACTTTTAGTAAACATGTCTCTTAATGAGTGTATGGATAAAGAAAGACTAAAAGATTTCTACATTACTATAATCCAGTGCCAACCGCCAGGCACATTAGGAACTACTACAAACGCTGCCCATTTAGAACCCATAGCAAACCCGCCGTACCCTGACAGCATTACCAGGACTCACAAAGCACCATACCCTACCTATCAAAAGGCAACACTGCAAATATTACACCAATACATTTCAGAGAATACTGGGGAAAGAGAACAAGTGGCAATGTCAAATAGGAATTACATAAATAGAATACCTCAGCTCAGTTACACATGCAGAACATAGACCATCACCAAACAAGGAATCACAATTTAGAAACAGGAAGGCAATAATTAAACTGGGAACCCCAAAAGCCAAACTTGGCATGTACAACACCACTGTAGAAATAAAACTATAAATTAATTTCCTCTTGTACCAAACAAAGCGCAGACGTTAATGATGCACATTTCCCAGAGCTTTCATATTCCAGTTAATAAATTCAAAATAAAGAGATATCTTTCTACCTTTTGTGCATTTTTTTCAGTTGCAATTGCTCCAGCCACTTTCTTCTGGTTTCTTCATATTTTCTGCTGTCCATCGTCCGCTGTCCATTTGTTCTTTCTTCTCTCTTCTAGTTTTTTTTTTCCATTCTCTCTCTCTATATCTGCTTTAACATACTAATCTTTCTCCTTTTGCTCTTTCCTCATTCCTATTTCATCCACACAAATTTTACCCCTCCATCCTCAATCCCCACTTACTCTCCCAATACCCGGCCAATTGTAGATTTTTCATCCCTCCAACACAAAATATATTTTTCTCCTCTCCATTTTACTCTCCCAGCCCCATCCCATTCTAATCCTTCCTCAACATCAGCTCCCTTCTAGTTCCAGTCTCATCCAGCATCCATTCCCTTCTAGTCCCTGCATCAGCCCATTTCCAGTCCTAGCTCCCCCATCCATTTTCAGTCTGAGTCCCTTCATCAGCTCATTTCCAATCCTAGCCCCCATCAGCCCATTTCTAGTCATTTCCTAGCCCCACCATCAGCCCATGTCAAATCCTAGCTCCCCTCCACTCAGCCCAATTCCAGTCCAAGCCCCCCATGAGCCTACTTCCAGTTCTAGCCCCTCCATGAGTCCATTTCAATTCAAGCCCCCACCACAGCCCATTTCCAATCTTAGCTCCCCCCAACAGCCCATTTCCAGTCCTATCCTAGCTGCTCCATCAGCCCATTTTCAGTCCTAGCTCCCTTCCCTCACAGCCCATTTCCATTCCAAGCTCTCTCCCATCAGCTATTTGCAGTTCAAGCCTCCCCTTCCACTCAGCCCATTTCCAGTCATAGCAACCCCCCAACCCATTACCAGTCCTAGCCCCCCATCCACCCACTTCCAGTCCTAACCCCCATCACCCCATTTTCAGTTTAAGCCCCCCTATAACCCATTACCAGTCCTAACCCCCCATCAGCCCACTTCCATTCTTAACCCCATCAGCCCATTTCCAGTCAGCCCCCCATAGCTCATTGCCAGTCCTAACCCCACCCATCAGCCCACAGCCCATTACCAGTCCTAACCCCTCCCCATCAGCCCATTTCCTGTCCTAGCCCCCCATAGCCCATTATCAGTCCTAACCCCCCCCATAGCCAATTAGCAGTCCTAACCCCCATCACCTCATTTCCAGAGAGCCCCCATCAGCCCACAGCCCATTACCAGTCTTAACCCCCCCATAGCCCATTACCAGTCCTAACCCCCCCAACAGCCCACAGCCCATTACCAGTCCTAGCCCCCCCCATAGCCCATTATCAGTCCTAACCCCCCATAGCACATTACCAGTCCTAACCCCCCCATCGCCCCATCCCCCCCTTGCCAGTCTTAACCCCCCCCTTGCCAATCTTAACCCCCCCTTGCCAATATTAACCCCCCCTTGCCAGTCTTAACCCCCCCCTTGCCAGTCTTAACACCCCCCCTTGCCAGTCTTAACACCCCCCAGCCCATTGCCAGTCTTAAACTCCCCCCCCCCCCGCCCGCCATCATTGCCAGTCTTAAACTCCCCCCCCCTTGCCCCTCCTAACACCCCCCCCAGCCCCTTGCCAGTCTTAAACTCCCCCCCCCGCCGCCGCCGCTTATGGCAAAATTTAAAAAAAAAAAACTGGCTCTGGCTGCTGCTGCTACCGCCGCGGCAGCGGCAGAATGGAGTGTCCCGCGGGGCCTCCTCTTCTCTCGTTGAGCCCCTCTGCAAAGGCTTTCAGATTCGCGAAGGGAGAAAGTCTCCCTCGCGTCTCTGTTAAGCCCGCAGGGGCTAATGGGAAATTTCCCATCTGCCCCTTTAGACGCGAGGGGCTGATGGGAAATTTCCCATTAGCCCCTGCGGGCTTAACAGAGACGCGAGGGAGACTTTCTCCCTTCGCAAATCTGAAAGCCTTTGCAGAGGGGCTGAACGAGAAGAGGAGGCCCCGCGGGACACTCCATTCTGCCGCTGCCGCGGTGGTAGCGGCAGCGGCAGCAGCCAGAGCCAGTTTTTTTTAAAAAAGTAATTAAAAAAAAAAGCAGAATGTTCTTTGCGCGGGGCCCCCTGAAACGCGGGGCCCTGTGCAAAAAACATTCTTGCTCAATGGACGGGCCGGCCCTGGAAACACATACAGTACAACAACTACAACTGGAACATCTGTGGTGATCTAAAAATAGTTGCACTGCTACTACGAATGCAGCTTGGGTATACAAGTATTGTTGTTTTATTTGCAAATGGGACTCCCAGGCTAGAGAGTCTCATTACATTAAAGAGAACTGGCCGCTCTGTAAGCATTTAGTTCCAGGACAGAAAAATGTGGCACATGAACCACTTGTTGACACAAATAAGATTTTTTTGCCTCCTTTTCATATAAAACTTGGACTGATGAAAATCTTTGTGAAAGCGATAAACAAGGAAGGTGAAGGATTTCGATATATGAGACAGATGTTCCAAGAATAACCAATGCCAAGATTAAGGAAGGCATTTTTGTGGGTCCACAAGTCAGACACATCATCAATGACAAGCAGTTTGAAGATCTGCTAATGTGGCCTGAGAAAATCACATGGAAGCCATTCAGGGATGTTTTCTTGACAATTACAGGGCACCAAACTACGGCCGGCTGGTTGGCAACTTGCGTCAAGCATATAAAACCATGAAGTGCAACATGTCGCTAAAGATTCATTTTCTGCATTCACACTTGGACTTCTTCCCTGCTAATCTTGGTGCAGTCCACAACGAACATAGTGAAAGGTTTCACCAGGATATTGCGACGATGGAAAAGCAGTATCAGGTCAACTGGAAACCAACAATGCTGGCAGACTATGGTTGGACATGATAGGGGTGACTCACGGCAATCTGCTGCCTGAGGCAAGGGATGCGATGGGCCCCCCCCCCAGTAGTTGGGGGGGGGGGCTTCCTCAAAACTCCAATAAGGTACTGAACCAAACCAAAAAGCCGATTAGATTATATGGAGGAAATGCAAGATGTTTGCATACAAAGAAACTAAAAGAAAGAGTGAGAACAACAGCATAGTTTATAAAATTAAATTATAACTCATTTTTATTTTGTTATTATAAACTGCATTATGGTTCTTGCTTTTTTCTTTTTTTAATATATATTTTGCATCCACAGAACCCTCTTCCTCAACAGTGAGTGCAGAGCAGAACCAGGACTTTTCACCTACATAATTCAGTATCTTAAAAAAATAAAATAAAATAAAAATTATCCAGTACCAGGCATATTGTGAACTAATACAAAACCCTACAACAAAGTCACTGAACATCTATAGAGTTAATCTACCATACCATACCAGTACCAACTTCCAAAACTCACATAAGGAGGCCATCCAAAACAGCATCACTGTAAATACTACAGTGGGCCCTGGAACATCCAAATACCTATTTGGAAAGTTGAACAATTAAGATTACTACAGTACAGATCCCTACATACAAACTCCATGCTAACAGAACACCTGGTCTTGGTCATACACTCAAAACACAGACCCTCACCAAGTACAGAATAAGTGACCATAACCTAAAAATAAACATATGTAGATAAAAATTAAACTGCAGTCCCAAGAAGCCAGATTCTGCATACAGTGCAATACCAGAGAACTAGAAAGAGATGCATTTCCATGTACTGTTTAAAATATAAAGATAGCACCAAGTCTGATCATTAAATTAAAAATAATATTCTCTTCTAACTTTGCTGTCTGACCATTTTATTCTCTGATCATGTAAGTCCCCAATCTGAGGTTTCTGCTTTCCTCTGTCTCCCAGTGCACCCTCCTGTCTACTTTCCCCCAGGGACGGCATAAGGGTGATTCAGAGCCATGTGTGGAGACTCACTGTGGCATCATTTGCATAAATTTAGTATACTTTATTTTAAAATGTATATGTCACCCATCTAAAATCCTAGGTGGCTTCTAAACATACTCATGAAATTTAGTAAAACAATGTTACAATAAAGAAAACATAATAAAACATGAAATTTGATTAATGAAAAGCCACTTACACAGAACCCCCACCCCCCCCATCAAACCATTATACGTATCTGCACATCAGATTTATTTTGCTATGACCAGATTATTGATGAGGAGGGAAGATATAAAATGAGAAACTAATACTGGTAGCCATGAATTCAAATGCTGAACTGGATTGTGCTAGAGCTGAAAAAGTCCGGAACTCAGCAGCGGTGAAGCTATCAGGCTACTAAACAAAATTAAACTGAGGTGCTCCCTGAAAATTTGAAATTTCCTTGAATCTAAACTGACAAAATATTTTCAATTTCAATCTGGCAGCATAATGAACGCAAAACTGCAAATCTCAAAAACAATACATATTCCAATACCTCCCACCCCCCACCCAACCAACACCCTACAGTTGATTTCACCAAGAACCCAGAGTACAGGACCAATAGAGCAAATCTTCTATTCCATAAAAGCACTAACTTCTAAAACTCACACAACATGGACTGTACCCAGAAAAGGGCAACACCACAAATATTGCAGTGGGCCCTAGAACATTCCTATTCAGAAAACTGAACAAGCCAGATTACTACAGCTCCCTACATAGAAACTCCATGCTAACAGAACATGTAGCCTCAGTCACATATATGCAGAACAGAAATAGATCTTCACCAAGTAGGGAATATATCAGTACAAAATAAAAATAGACATATGTAATCAAAAAAATGTTTTTATCCATTACTATTAGGTTTACAGGATTTCTTTCCCAAAATTATACTTCACTGTAGAGTGAGGAAAGAGAAAGAACTCTCACACACACAGGCATCTATATTGTCGGCAAAAACTAACATAATGGCTCCGTGCAAGTAGTGTGAGTGCAACTAATACCACCTCAGTGGGTGACAGTTGCACTGACAACTGTTTTGCCACGCTGATATGCGGTAACTGCAGGGGGATGTAACTGCTCCCTGCAGTTAGCCTATGGCCCTGAGTAATCAAACGCTGGAATTAGTTACCAGAGGATGCAGTAAAAGCTGTTAGTGTAGCTGGGTTTAAAAACGGTTTAGATGAGTTCCTGGAGAAAAGGTCCATAAACTATTATTATTAAAGATGACCTGAGAAATCCACTGCTTGCCCTGGGACAAGCATTGTGGATTTCTCAGGTCTTTTGCAGGTGTCTTTTTGGGAACCTGCCAGGTATTTGTGATCTGGATTGGCCACTGTTGGAAACATGATACTGGGCTTGATGGACCTTAGTCTGACCCAGTATGGCATTTCTTATGTTCATATGTTACCAGTGCAGAGCCTAGGAAACATGTTGCTAAATATGCCAAACAAGAGGGGCTCAACAACACCCATGCAGCATCTCCCACTTCCACGAAAACAAGAGCTATATGGCATCCCAACACAGCACTTCCCACCCACTGAAAAACCAAGAGAGGCTCAGTGGCTCCTACACAGCACTTCCTACCCTCTGAAAAACAAGAGGGACTTTGTGACTCCAACACACCTCCCACTCCAACATAAACAGCAAGAAGTGCTTGGCAACCCCAAGATAACTCCTGAAACTGTGCACTGGACTAGCATGGTGCTAATGTAAATATATATTCTGTAAAAACAAAGGAAATGGAAGATGCTCGCACACTAAGGAACTAAAAGAATAAGTGAGAACCACAGCACAAGTTATAAGACCAAACAGTAACTCATTTTATTCTATTATAAACTGTGCTATGGGTCTCAGTTTTTCTTTTTGAATATTTATTCTGTATCTACAGAAACCTCTCCCTCGACAATGGATGCAAAGCAAAAGTAGGACATTCACCCACAGAACTCAATATATTTTAAACAAATCTGATTCTGGTCATCTCACTAACAAATATTCTCCAGTACCAGGCATAGGTGAACTAATATAAAATCCTACCAAAGTCACCTAAGAACTACAAGGCCAAATCTACCATACCATTACCAGCATAAACTTCCAAAACTCATATAAGGGACCTACTCAGAAAAATTTTATTTATTTATATTCTCTTATATACCGCGCTATTCTGCATCAGTGTGGTTTACATTGAACAAACTGAAATTACATTGAACAGGGCATTATAACTTGGAAATAACTATTTTTTACAGGGAACATGGGCTATGGAGGGTTAAGTGGCTTGCCCAAGACCACAAGGAGCACCTGTGGGACTAGAAACCCCAGTCCTTCCAGCCCAAGATTGCTGTCCTCTAGTGGGATAGTAGTACAAAAAAGCGTCACTATAAATACTGCAGCGGGCCCTAGAACATCCATTCACATGTTTGAAAAGCTGAACAAGTCAAATTACTACAGTACAGTATAGATCCCTATGTACAAATTCCATGTTAACAGAACACCTGGCCTCAGGCACACACTCAGAACACAGGCCTTCACCAAGTACAGAATAAGTGACCACAACCTAAAGTAAAAATAAAAATATGTAGACAAAAATTAAACAAACTCCAAGAAGCCAGACTCTGCATGCAGTGCAACATCACATAGAAATGCAATTCCTCATACTGTGTAAAATATAAAGATAACACAAAGTCCAATCACTAAAATGAAAATAAAATTATTTTTTCTACCTTTGTTGTCTGACTATTTTATTCTCTGATCATGCTGGTCCTGATCTGGGGCATCTGCTTTCCTGTCTTCTCTTAGCTCTCTTTCTATGGTCTATAGTCCATCTGCCATTTCTTATCTCTACTTTGTTTTCTTCACTTCCTTCCATCAGCCTATTTCCAGTCCCAGTAACCCTTCCCAGTATCAGTCCCTTTTCCAGTCCTCCCCTCTAGTACCTTCCAATGTTAACTCCCTTTAATTCCCATGACTGCCACTGGTGTCCATTCCCTTCCAGTGCCCCTCCTTCCCCACTGTCCAGCTCCTTCTAGTCCAAATACCATCGCAGGTATCAGCTCACTTCCACTCCCAGTGCCCCCCCCATCCTTTCCAGTCACCCCACCCTCTGTCCATCTCTCTTCGTGCCATCTCCATGTGTCAGCTCCCTTCCAGCCCCAGTGGTCCCTCCCTTTCAGCATCTTCCCCATTACCCAGACACCTACCAGTCCCATCCCCAAGTGTCAGCTCTCTTCCAGTCCTCCTCCAGTACCATCCCCAGGTGTCAGCTCCCTTCCATTTCCCTACTCCCTTCCCTTGTGTCATCACCCTTCCAATCCCCCTCTAGCACCATCCTCAACTCCCTTCCAGCCCTCTCCTCCCCCCCATATCAGCTCCCTTCCATCCCCCTCTTTCCCACCTGTGTTAGTTCCCTTCCTGCCCCCACCTTCCCACCCCCTCCCCACATGTCAGCTCCTTTCCTGCCTCCTCCTTCCCCTGGCAGCCTCTCCCAACATCCACTCCCTTCCAGTCCCATTCTACCATCCCCCGCATCTGCCCATTTGTAGCCCTAGCCCCCGTTTTCTTCCAGGGCCAACAGCTCCCCTCCCTGCCATCAGCCCATTTCCAGTTCTAGCCCCCAGTCTTCTTCCAGGACCAGCAGCTCTCCCCCCATCAGTCCATTTCCATTCCTAACCCCTCCCCCATCATCCCATTTCCAGCCCAACCTATTTCCAGTTCTTCCCCCCCATCAACACATTCCAGTCCTAGTCCCCCCTGATCAGCCCATTACCAGTCCAAGCCCCCCATCAGCCCATTTCCAGTCCTAGCCCCCTCAGTCCATTACAAGTGTTAGCCCCCCAAATAAGCCAATTTTCAGTCCTAGACCCCCCGATCAGACCATTTCCAATGCCAGCCACCCATTAGCCCATTACCAGTCCTAGCCTTCCTGAATCTGTCCATTTCCAGTGCTAGTCCCCCCCTCAGCCCATTACCAGTGCTAGCACCCCAATCAGCCCATTACCAGTCCTAGTCCCCCAATCAGTGCATTACCAGTTCCAGCCTCTGCTAATCAGCCCATTTCCAGTCCTAGCCCTCCCAATCAGCTCATTTCCAATGCTAGTCCCCCCATCAGCCGATTACCAACCCTAACCTGCACTAAGATCAGCCCATTTCCAATCCTAGCACCCCCCCCCCCCTCGAAAGGCCCCGCATTTGCCTGACCAGCCCAAAGCCCGGTGCCCTGGCTCTGTAGAGCCATGAGAAAGAACAGCATTTTCCTTCTTTCCCGTGGCTCTGTTAAAGTTGAGCCCGGTAGTGCGCAGAGGGCAAATGACACCAAAACATTTTCAGGAAGCAAAACTGTTGAACAAATTTGTTGTCCAATTGTTCACCTATCTTGCATGCAGACTCCAAGATTGGGATGCCCTATCTGTGATAATCACTGTAAAAAACATCTTTGATTTTCTTTTGAAGAACATATCACCTTCTATATGAATATTTTTATTTGCTTTTTTATGTTAAGTTTTATTTCTCTTCTACTAACAGGTTTTATTCTGAGGGCAAGGTCTTCATTTTTCACTTATGCATTTTCATGCCCTGGATCCTCCTCTGAAAATCTCAGTTTCCAGGTCTGACTGCATTGAGGATTATGAAAATGCAACAGAAACCTGGCAAGCTGAAACTAAAAATGAGGCGAGAAGAAAAGCATTAGTATTTATTTCTCGTCTGCTCAAAAAAGATTCACACTACATAATGTAAACTTCAACTCCCAATCAGTTTCCCACTATTTAGTAAATTCTCCTATTAAATTAACATTTACAACTTTAAGTGGTATCTTCTTCTGCACTACAAATTATTCCCAGAGCACCCATATATTTCAGGCAATCAGTGACCCTCAACCAATTAACTGAAGAAATACTACACACATATCCGGCATTTGCAATTACAATTACAATAACAGTTGACTAACGACACGATGAAATGTTTCCATTTATAATTCTCAGGGATGGGGAGAGGGAGAGGAGTTCTTTTTCCCTGCCTAAAACTTTTGTAATGCTATGTGATGCGACTTTAAGAATACAGACCTTGTATGTCTCTCTATTTGATTTACAAAACTTCCAGAGGACTGGTCATGTTGATCTGTAGCAGTAAAAATAACACAGAGGCTGACAGTATAACTCAATAAGATTCCATCAGCCTCTGCTGTGGTTGTGAAAACCCAAAATATTAATAATAGAGCAACTTATAAAATGCATTATGAACAGTAGATTATGCGAGATATAACTGTGAATAAATGAAATAAATTGAAAATACAAATAACCTTCAAATCCAGCTTCATTACCAGTAATCTATACAGTGCAATGAAAAAGATGTACTTCAGACTCCATATACTATTCTGTATTCTTACAATAATTATTTTTGGATTCAGAAAGATCCATTAAAAAAACCGCATGCAGATTCGGATTACTTTATTGGTATGACAATTTTACATGCATTGCCAAAGTAACAACAGTAAAATAAAATTAGAGTGTGCAAGTAAGTAACAATTCCCAGGTTCGGGTTCTGGTCCATATGGTCCTTGGTGTCTGGTGGCAGATTCAATTATTTTGCTGCCATAATTACTGTTTCTCCTCCTTTCATGTGTTTACTGAATCTGCTTGCTCTCCCCTATGCACAAAATGCTAAATTTGCTAGAGAGGTTACTGAAGTACGGTATTAGGCAGGACATAAAAAGAGCTGTTGCAACTCAAATTTATTAACAGATGTGGTTCAAATGTTAGATACATCAAAGGATACAAAGTTACATGTGTTTGGGGAACACAGACGTGGACCACGAATCTCAGGGGCCCTTTTCCTAAAGTGCAGTAAGCCGTTACCATGCATTAGTGCTAGTTCACAAGTTGCAGCGCTGGCATCCCACTGAATGTTAGTTCATGCGTTCACCACATTTAATGGAATGGGGTGGGAGATGGGCAGGTTATGTGTAGGAAGAGAGCGCAGACTGTGCCTTGCAGTTAGACACTGTATCTTACGGCACACTGCTACCAATGCAGATAGTGTGGATGCACTTACCGCCACCTAAATAGCCCCTAAGCGGGAAGCGGGAAGGGGTCGGGGAAAGTGGAATTCATTCTGATGAGAGAAGGGTTACCAGTGGTGTGCTACAGGGATCAGTCCTTAGTCCAGTTCTTTTTAACGCTTTCATAGGCAATATTATGGAAGGGTTATCGGGAAAAATTGCCTCTTTATTTATTTGGATTTAGCTCATGCCTTTCCAGTAATACTTCAAGATGAACTACATTTTGGTACAGGAGGTATTTCTCTGTCCCCAGAGAGCTTACAATTTAAACTCATACCTGAGGCAATGGAGGGTTAAGTGACTTGCTTGGTTCCAAACCACTGCTCTAACCATTAGGTTGCTGGATAGACACGTAAATAAATAGGAGCAGGCAATTGCCTAGGATGCCATGTTTCAAAGGCGCCAACTATCCAGGTCAAGGAGAAGGCTTCTCCTGTTTACTTCAGGGACCATCTGCATATGGTTGCTTGTACAGGGCACCGCTGTGGCACTGTGACCTTCCCCTTCTCCACACGTGGCATCTGTCATACCCCTTCCAACACCTCCCTCTGTACGATCTGCTGTCTGAAATCAGGCCCTGAAGAGGAGGTAGTAAGGGTCTGCCATTGTTGGTAACGTGGTAACATGGAAGATGCCGGGCACGTCATGCTGTGCTGTAAATGAGCAGTAACTGGGTGGCAAATGGCACTTAAGTAAAAGGACCCTTAGATAACTCAAAGAAAACGTCCTTCCAGACAGGTTATAGTGTCGGCTAGCATGAAAACCCACAGTAAATAAACCCACATGCACACATCAGTGGAAGCCTGCATTTCTTAGGTATAGTTATTCCTCCAAAGTGTTTAGGACAAGAAAAACAATTACAGGTTTACAATGGCAACATGCACTCATCAAGCTGCCAGAATTTATAGGCTTTGTTAATTTAATCTGTACTTGGCATTTGCTGGGGCTCGGCTACCTTCGCCAGTGTAATCTTACAAAAAGCAATATAATTTGGAGTAGAACAGCCTCTACAATGATCCCCTACAATTTATAGTGCCTACAGGAATTGCCATCACTTTCACACAAATCCAGAAAACTGTGTTTCATCAGTTACGGCTGATTTGTGTCATGGTTCATCACTGAAGGCTTGATTCTGGAGCAGAAATTCACCTCTGCAGCCAGAGTTCTTGAATGATGTCATAATCCTGGGCCTGTGATATTGTGGTAGGCGAAGGCCTGTGATCCATGATGTCTGAAGTATATAGACAGGCCTAACTAGCTTGACCTATAAATGAAGCCTGTGGAGAGGCCCAAAGGAATTGCACATCCCCCAATATGCTGCTATTGTAGAATTAGACAAGTAGACGTATTGAATTAGCTTAGACAAGTAGAATTGAAGCTTGGAAAAATACAGAAAAATATGTTTAAAAAGCCACTGATAAGAAAAGTACAGCTATAAGGGATTTAATTGAAACTGCTGACAGAAAGGTTACAGAGCCCTGCTTCCCTGCATGAACTAAATAGCCCAATGGCCTTGAAGTAGGAAAGTAACAAATTAGTGAACTGGCCATTGTAATTGGGACTAGAGGGGGGGGGGGGGGTGAGCAGGTGCTGAGCCCACTCCAAGAACATAATTGGATAATCATATCAGTACCGGGACCAATAGAAGAGGTACGGGAGGTACGGGAGGTTACCGGGACCAATAAAATGTTTTTCTATACCTAGAATGGAGCAAAAATCTATAAAAGTTGTTGTATTGCCAGAGAACATCGCTCAACCATTTTGAAATTGACATAGTTTGAGACTTGTGCACAAATAAATGATTTGGACCTTCTGAACAGACTCCTGGTATCATTGGTTTGTCTGCGCTCTGCTGCTACATATTCTTGGTGCGTTGGCCGGGAAGGTGTGGTATTAGAGGGTATATAGGGCAATATACCACGACTTTCCGCCTCTACAGGCTTGGTCCTGCCGGGATCGCGCCCTTTCGACGGGACTTTGCTCTCTGGCGCCACCGGTCCCTTGTATCGGAGGGAGCTGGTCGGACCTCGGTGGGTGCCGAGCCCGGCTGGAGCCAACGCCTCGAACCCGAGTGAGGGGAGTCCGAGGTCCAACTCATGCGCTTGCTTGGGAACTTTGAGGACCGGATCCGGTGAGTAGAATTTTGGTTTTGAAAGTCTAGACAGATGAGACAGAGCAGTACTGCCACTTGAATTTTGGAACTTGGAACTTGGTAAGAGAGCTTGATCACCTCTCAAAGACGGGCCGACTACCCCTGCATAAGCGCAGGGTGAAACCCCCGCCTTCTTGTATTTGGAACTTGTAAAAGACTAGTCAGAATAGACAGAATTGAAATGCATTTTGGGATACGTTGCTAGCATGATTGTGTGAATGAAGTGTGAATGAGAGGTCTGGCAGCACGGACCAAGCGAAGGCGGACCCCTGAGTAACGCAGTTCCTGACCGGGCGACCGCGTTCAGGTCGTAAAAAGGGGGAAGCGACTGTCATCTTGTTTTGTTATTTGTTTCCCTTATATGTTTCTAGGGCCGTGAGGACCCCTTACCCACGGTCCGCTCTCCTTTTCCCTTCTGTTTGTTGTTGCGCGCACACATCGAAATGGGAGGGGCGGGGTCTACTAGGAACACTCCATTAGAATGTATGATCACACATTTTAGAAAAGGATATTCAGGAGATTATGGTATTAAAATGACAGCATCCCGGTTACAGATTTTGTGTACTAGGGAGTGGCCCGATCTAGACCCCACCTGGCCCCGAGAGGGAACCTTTGCAATAGGAATTATTCAGTCAATTCACCAGAGAGTGCGAGTATCGCACCCTGATCAGTACCCTTATATAGATTCCTGGTTAAGTATTTGTGAAAATCAGCCTTCTTGGGCGAAGCGCTGTTATGAAGAACAGTGCAGAATAATGTTAGCACGAACAGATCCTGTGCAGAAAATAGGACAGTCTAGAAAGAAAGGGAAAGGTGAAAAGTCAAAACAGAAACCTGTCCTGGCAGATCCCGATTCCCCAGAAGTGATTACCCGACAGCCCCAAGCTCAGCGACCAGTAAGGGTACCCCCACGTCCAGCTTTAGAGCCCCGGAGACAGCGGGAACGAGACCCAACCCCCGAGCCATCACCAGAAGAACAGGTAGATGAGCTCCCTTTAAATGAAGATGACTCTACTGAAACCGAAGAGAAAGGTGAATCAGAGACAGAAACAGAACAGGAAGAGACTGAAATTTCCCAGAGCGATACTGACAGTGTAAAAGCGGCTGCCAGAGTAAGCTCATCAATTAAAAGTAAATCAAAAGTGAAGCACATAAAGAAAAAGACAACCCCCGACAGGAGAGGTACGAAAATGTCCCTAAGAACCCCAAAGACATCTACTGCTAAGATGATGCCTTTACGGCAAGTCCCGGGAGTGCCCATAAGGAATGAAGATAATCAGGTGGTGGCGGGACCCCTAAGTTATGTATATGTGCCCTTCTCTACCACAGACTTGTTAAACTGGAGGACGCATTATGCCTCCTATACCAATAAGCCCCAGGAACTCACAGAATTAGTGCATACTATTATGGAAACCCACCAACCTACATGGGCAGATTGCCGACAGCTTCTGTCCACTTTATTCACTACAGAAGAACGAACACGAATTAGAAAGGCAGCAATAGAATGGCTGGCAGATAATCCTGCAGCTCCAGGGGAAGATGGGGATGCAAGAATAGATAATCGAGAAGCAGCCCAGAGGGAATTCCCAAATGAAGACCCTCGGTGGGATCCAAATACAGAAAGAGGATCCAGAGCCCTAGCCCGCTTCCGCCAAGGCCTCATGCAGGGTTTGAAAAGGGGGGGCCAGAAAGCAATGAATCTTTCTAAAGTAACCAAAGTCACCCAAGGTATAGATGAGAGCCCAGCAGTATTTTATGAAAGATTAACCGAAGCATATAGAATGTATACTCCCTATGACCCAGATGCACCCGGAAGTCTATGTATGGTAAATTCTGCTTTTGTAAATCAGTCACAGCCAGATATTAGATGCAAGTTACAGAAATTAGATGGGTTTGCGGGCATGAATGCAACACAATTACTAGAAGTTGCTCATAAAGTATATGTGAATCGTGATAATGAAAAACAGAGAGAATGTGATCGAAAGATGAAGAAAAAAAGCTGATTTTCTGGCGGCAGCCATAGTTGAACAGAAAACGGGAAGTTTTCCTAATCGACGGAGCAGAGGAAGGGGGAGGAGCCGAGGACGAGGCCACCCCCAGCTAGGCGTAAACCAATGCGCTTACTGCAAAGAGGAAGGACATTGGAGAGATACATGCCCACAACTTGAAGACGCCCACCAAGATGACGAAAATAATTATCAGTGGAGAGAAGGAAGACGAGGCCGTCCCCGAAATCGTGGAGGAGCCAATAGAGAGCAATACCAGCGAGAAAGAGGAGAAGCCATACAAGCATTGGCTGCGGCAACCCGCGAAGAAGAAGAAATAGATTAGGACAGACCGGGCTCCGAGTTTGCTTTAGGTCTCCAGGAGCCTATGGTCGGAATACAAATAGGAGACCAAGTTATGAACTTTATGGTTGATACTGGAGCAGAGCATTCAGTAATAGACAAAAAGATTGCCCCATTTTCTGCAAAAGCAGTCACCATTGTAGGAGCAACTGGTGCCAAAGCCACAAAACCTTTTCTTCAAAATCGCATATGCAGTCTGGGAGGACAGCAAATAACCCATCAATTCCTTTATATGCCCGAGTGTCCAGTACCATTACTGGGACGAGATATGTTAGCCAAGCTGCAAGCTCAAATATCCTTTACTGAAAAAGGAGAAATGCAAATGACAGTGAATTCCCAAAACAAGCCTGCAGGAATAATGCTACTTACAGTTCCCCGAGAAGAAGAATGGAGATATTACAGTGATGAATCTACCCAAGATACTTATTTTGAACAAACTTTGAAAAGCATTGATGCCCCACCTGGAGTGTGGGCAGAAGATAATCCTCCAGGCCTAGCCAAGCATATAGCTCCAGTAATTGTAACTCTAAAACCTAGTGCTACACCAGTACATGTTAAGCAGTACCCTCTAACAAGAGCCGCAATTGAAGGCATCCACCGCCACTTGCTAAGATTGCTAAAGCATGGCCTACTGAAAGTATGTCAATCACCATGGAACACCCCACTTCTGCCAGTAAAAAAACCTGGGACAGATGACTACCGTCCAGTGCAAGACCTAAGAAGAGTGAATGAAGCAGTTGAAACCATACATCCAGTTGTGCCAAATCCTTACACACTTTTAGGACTGATTCCTGCTGAAGCTACCCACTTCACTGTTCTGGATTTAAAAGATGCATTCTTTTGCATAAGATTAGCCCCTAGAAGTCAATTGATATTTGCATTTGAATGGCAAGACCCTATCTCTGGAAGAGGGGGCCAACTTACTTGGACACGATTACCCCAAGGATTCAAAAATTCACCTACCATCTTCAGTGCTGCACTGAGTCAAGATCTTTCAAGCTATTCAGTGGCCCCGGGGAAGAGAGTACTTCTCCAATATGTGGACGATCTGCTGATAGCTGCTATATCAGAAAGTGAGTGTATACAAGCCACCAAAGACCTCTTGCAGTTACTAGATGAAGCTGGATACAAAGTTTCCAGAGCAAAAGCACAATTATGTCAAAAAGAAGTGAAATACTTAGGTTTCCATATAACTCAAGGAAGCCGAAGATTAGGCAGAGAAAGAAAAGAAGCAGTATGCAGAATCCCAACTCCAACTACAAGAAAACAAGTCAGAGCCTTTCTGGGAGCGGCAGGATACTGTCGAATCTGGATTCCTAACTTTGCCCAAATTGCCAAACCACTGTATGAAGCCACAAAAGGAGAAGAAAAGTCGCCACTGGAGTGGGGACCTGAGCAGGATACAGCCTTTAAGACGTTAAAGGAAGAATTGATGTCATCACCAGCACTTGGACTACCAAATGTTCATAAGCCTTTTCACTTATTTGTACATGAAGCACAAGGAAATGCCTTAGGCATGTTGACTCAGAAATTGGGAAACTGGGAGAGACCTGTAGCATACCTATCAAAACAACTGGACACTGTGGCCAAAGGATGGCCACCCTGCCTGAGGGCAGTTGCAGCTACAGCACTGCTAGTAAGTGAAGCAGACAAACTCACATTAGGACAGAATCTACGAGTCACAGTACCACATGCAGTCCTTGCCCTTATAGAACAGAAAGCAAATCATTGGCTCACCAATTCTCGAATGCTAAAATACCAAAGCATGTTATGTGAAAATCCACAGATACAACTGGAAGTGAGCCATGCTTTGAACCCAGCCACATTGATACCCATCAGTGAAGAATCTCCAGAACATGACTGTATAGAAGTCATGGACACTGTATTCTCAAGTCGACCTGACCTAACAGATGTGCCCATAGAGAATCCTGATCAGATTTATTATGTAGATGGAAGCAGTCTTATCATCAATGGACGACGCTGTGCCGGATATGCAGTAGTCACTCAACATGAAGTCGTTGAATCATCAGCTTTAGCTTCAGGCACATCAGCCCAAAAAGCAGAATTGATCGCACTTACCAGAGCATTACTGTTAGGTGCCAAACTTGTATTGAATATATACACAGACTCTAAGTATGCCTTTACTACCTTACATGCCCATGGAGCTCTCTACAAAGAAAGAGGGCTCATCACGTCCGGAGGAAAATCAATTAAGTATGGCCGAGAGATACTGATGCTACTAGATGCAGTATGGGCCCCAGCTCGTGTAGCTGTCATGCACTGCAGAGGACATCAAGCAGGTAAAGGAGAAGTTGCCAAAGGAAATAGATTTGCAGATGCCTCAGCACGACAAGCAGCTATGACAGGACAGATTGCACCACAAGCTATACCAATACAAGCAGCATTGTTTCCAGTACCCTTGAACTTATGGACACCACGATATACCACCAAAGAATTAGATTACTACTGTAATAAGGAAGATGGAGTGCTTAAAGATGGGTGGATTGAACTACCACCAGCAGAGGGTAGTCAACCGCCAGGACGAATAGTAATCCCTGAGTTGTTGGGTCCAGCTTTTGTCAAAGCCTTCCATGAAGCCACACATTATGGAAAATGTGCTATGGAAAAAGCACTTAGACCACACTTCTGCATCACTATGTTAACAACCATATCAGCTTCAGTAGCACGCCAATGTCTAATTTGTGCTAAGAATAATGCCAAACAAGGTCCTATACCACCGCCCCGAGCTCAATCAGGAGGTACAACCCCTATGAGCCATTTACAAATTGACTTTACTGAAATGCCAAAAGCTAGTGGATACCACTATTTGTTAGTGTTAGTCTGTACTTTCTCTGGGTGGGTAGAAGCTTTCCCCACCAGAACTGAAAAAGCTTGAGAAGTCACCAAAGTTTTGCTAAGAGAGATTATCCCTAGGTTTGGAATTCCTGCAGTAATAGGGTCAGATAATGGGCCCTCATTTGTTTCTCAGATAACACAACAGTTAGCAAAAGCTTTACAGATACAATGGAAACTTCACACTGCATACAGACCCCAGAGTTCAGGGAAAGTTGAGCGAATGAATCGCACATTAAAAGCTCAAATGTCTAAGCTATGTCAGGAGACTCACCTGAAGTGGCCCCAAGTACTCCCAATAGCCTTGCTTAGAATACGCTCAGCTCCTGTGAAGTCAACAGGATTTTCCCCTTTTGAAGTTTTGTATGGTAAACCCCCACCAATAGTACAGGGAATTAAAGGTAGTTTATCACAGATTGGTTCAGAAATTACCAGACAAGAACTTCTAGCTCTCAGTTTTGTTCTACAGACTCTTCATGCGTGGATCCAAGATCAGTTGCCTATCAACTTGACGGAGTCCCTGCATCGCTACAAGCCTGGTACCTCGGTGTGGATCAAAGATTGGAAGAAGACACCGCTGGAACCTCATTGGAAGGGACCATACATCGTTATCCTGTCTACCCCAACTGCAGTAAAGGTAGCGGAGATCGATTCCTGGATCCACCACAGCAGAGTCAAGCCCGCAGCAGATCCAGAACCCGAGCAGTGGACAGCAGAACAGCACCCTGATGTACCTTTGCGAATCACCCTAAGACGGCAACCAGCAACTTAGACACTTATTGGGATTATCCCAACAACTACAAGTGCCTTGCAGTAGCCAAGTCTTTCAAAGAGGATTGCTGTTTCCAATACAACAAAGATTTGCTTGAACCATATGTGTGATTTTACACACCACTTTGATACTTTGATATTACATTGATTGATAATATAATATTTCAAGCCAACTGAAAGTTGACAAGTTGATTGATGCATGATAGACATTTTGAGGATCTTCAATCAACACTCAGCACCCATTGAATTGCTTCATTAGCAAACGGGACGAAGAAGAGAACGTCGAGGTCAAGATTTCAAGCTGAGGATTCAGAAGAACTCCAATCAACATGTTTCTTTGCTTTTATTTTGCCTTGGTTGCCTGCTTAGGAGACTTTGAACTGACTTATGCTTTGCCTCCATGCACTGCTTGCATTACTTCCACTCGGACTGGAACAAAAGTAACTCAGACTTTGCTTTATCATTCTTACTATACCTGCACTGGTAAAGTGACTCGGTGTATTTATAACACTACTGAACTAAATGTTTGTACTAAAGGTAAATCTAGAGTATGCTTTAATCCGCATCAGAATCCGTCCTATTACACTTTGGAAATACGATGGAATGATGCAGATGGACCTTTGCTCAATGCCACACCCCCACTTAAAGATCCCAGTAGACCTGCTATTTTGAGTTTTGATGCTTGTGATGCCATAAACAGAGATAGTCGCTCCAAATGTGGCACTTGGGAGAAAGCATATCATAATGATGATAAGTATATGTGCCCAGAAGGTACTACTGGATGGGAAATATGTACAGGTAAAAGAGTTTCAGCCCATGTATATAGCACTGCATCAGTGGCGGACTACTATTGCCAAAGATGGGAATGTGTTTTCTATGCCACATGGAAAACTGGTATAATAGAAAATAACAAGGATAATCGAGTGGCTTCTTTAACTAAGCCATATGAAAATCTTGACAAATGTAAGAAAGGTGCCTGTAACCCTTTACAATTATGGATACGTAATCCTAATGTATGGAAACAAGGATATAAGTTTGGTTTACGTATTGCAGGTTCCGGATCAGATCCAGGAACCATTGTGTATATAAGATTGAATACCCAAGCCCACAAGTTATCTAAATATCATATCCACAACACTTTTTATGAAGCCATAAGTTTGAGATTCCTCATCCTTCTCAGAATTTATTCTTAGAATTAGCTGGAGCAGTAGTATCTAGTCTCAAAATCTCAGATTGTTATTTTTGTGGTGGGACACAAATGGGTGACCAGTGGCCATGGGAAGCCCAAGAATTAAATTATTCTCTGACTTACAATCAGACTGAATTACACAAGACTACCAGCGAATGGGTGTTAGCACACGCAATAATTGGACGTCTTTGCTATGCCAGAACTGGACCTCAGTTTACCCAACAGGTAGGACAGCTGGTCTGTCTCAGCCAAAAGTTTTATAATGCCACCACCAAAAAGACATTATGGTGGTCAGGAGTAAAAGAACCTGAACCTCCTAATCCATTAGTGAGATTCCCCGAACTTGCTAGTTTATGGACTAATCTTGCCAAACCTCATGCCTGGCAAGCCCCACCTGGCCTATATTGGATCTGTGGAAACCGAGCATATGCCAGACTCCCTACACACTGGGGAGGGGCGTGTGTCTTAGGAACCATCAGACCTTCTTTCTTTCTCTTGCCCACAGAACATGGAGAACAATTAGGATACCCAGTATACACTACTCACAGACACAAAAGAACACTAAGACAGAAGAGGGCACCTCTGCAGATAGGCAAGTGGGAGAAGTGGAAGGGTGATGATTGGCCACCAGAAAGAATCATTGATTACTATGGACCTGCCACTTGGGAGCAAGATGGCACATGGGGCTATAGAACCCCAGTTTATATGATTAATCGTATTATCCACTTACAAGCAGTAGTTGAAATAATAACTAATGAAACTAGCCAAGCTCTCACACTTTTAGCTAGACAGAGCACCCAAATGCGCACTGCTATATACCAGAATCGCTTAGCACTTGATTATTTGTTAGCATCTGAAGGAGGAGTATGTGGTAAGCTGAATTTAACCAATTGTTGTTTGAAAATAGATGATAAAGGTCAAGTAGTTGAAGAACTTGCTGAAGATATGCGAAAACATGCTTATGTGCCAGTACAGACTTGGCACCCACTAAGATTACCTAATTGGTTTGCTAATCTTTTCTCATGGCTAGGAGGACTTAAGACTTTCCTTATATTAGTACTAATAATCATTGCTGTGATTTTTCTGTTGCCATGTATAATCCCATGTTGTATGCGTTCTATTCACAGTGTTATTGAAAGTACAGTAGAGCGGAAGACCGCAACTAAGATTATGGCCTTATGGCATCCTAGTCCTCCTGTGTATAGTCGGGATCCTCCGACCATGGTATAACCAAATTGAGTGATTTAACTCTCACACCTTATTAAATAATAGGGTGAGATTAATCAAAGGGGGGAATGTGGTAGGCGAAGGCCTGTGATCCATGATGTCTGAAGTATATAGACAGGCCTAACTAGCTTGACCTATAAATGAAGCCTGTGGAGAGGCCCAAAGGAATTGCACATCCCCCAATATGCTGCTATTGTAGAATTAGACAAGTAGAAGTATTGAATTAGCTTAGACAAGTAGAATTGAAGCTTGGAAAAATACAGAAAAATATGTTTATAAAGCCACTGATAAGAAAAGTACAGCTATAAGGGATTTAATTGAAACTGCTGACAGAAAGGTTACAGAGCCCTGCTTCCCTGCATGAACTAAATAGCCCAATGGCCTTGAAGTAGGAAAGTAACAAATTAGTGAACTGGCCATTGTAATTGGGACTAGAGGGGGGTGAGCAGGTGCTGAGCCCACTCCAAAACATAATTGGATAATCATATCAGTACCGGGACCAATAGAAGAGGTACGGGAGGTACGGGAGGTTACCGGGACCAATAAAATGTTTTTCTATACCTAGAATGGAGCAAAAATCTATAAAAGTTGTTGTATTGCCAGAGAACATCGCTCAACCATTTTGAAATTGACATAGTTTGAGACTTGTGCACAAATAAATGATTTGGACCTTCTGAACAGACTCCTGGTATCATTGGTTTGTCTGCGCTCTGCTGCTACAATATCACTGGCATAAAGAGGGTAATTTGCACGTATTTGAAGCCTAGTTTATCAAGTGAAGTACGTTTATGCTTTATTTTATAAAATAGGGCATAAGTGGTGCAAAGATGCACCCAAACTGCCCTATGAATGCCTGTACCTAGACTTTTCAAGCACGCATGTAAGTTATAGTATTTTATAATCTGGGCATGTAGATTTGTGTTCTGCCTGTGCATGCTCACACTGAAAGTATATATGTGTGATCAATCTTACTTGCATGCTTACAGAATAGAGACGGGAAAAGTACACAAAGAAATGCCATGCTAACATAGCATATGACACACATAAAGACCAGTATGGTCCATCTAGTCTGCCCAGTAAGGTGGCTGAAGTAGTTGTAACTACCACTCTGTGCAGATCGCCCTCCTCTATGCCTTTGTTTAGGATTTCACCTGCCCCCATGCAGGTCACCCCCCTCTATTTGTTGAAGTATAAAAGATATTTATGTTTGTTTTGATTTCATTTTCTTGTTACAAATGGATCCACTGTGTCTGTCCCATGCCATTTTGAATTCTGAACTGTATATGCCCCTATCTCCTCCATCAGGAGGGTATTCCAAGCATCCACCATCCTTTCAGTGAAAAAGTATTTCCTGCCATTGCTTTTAAGTTTATCGCCTTGCAGTTTCATTTTATGTCCATTCCCATGTGCCGAGTCCTTGAAAATAGGTGACTTACACATGTATCTTTACGCAGCTCCTTATAAAACATAAGATAGGCCATACTAGGACAGGCTAAGGGCCTATAAAGCCCAATCTCCTGTTTCCAACAGTGGCCAAACCAGGTCACAAGTACCTGTCAGGTTAACAAAGTGTGAAGTTAAGACTAGCGAACTGTAATATGATGCACCTAGAAGTGTACTGCTTATGGGAGCATTTATTGATGACAGAATGTAGTAAAAACAGTGAAAATGAGGCAAAACTTTACTAAATAATGAGTCATTTGTTAAAGTCTGCCTGAGTGCCTGGCACATGAGCTCAGAGAGCAGCACTGGCCAAAGTTTAGAGGCTATCTTCTGCCTGCTTTAGGGTCCCTTTTTAGGCACATTTTGCTTAAGAGATAATGCCTTTTGGGGAAGGTCTATCTGGCTTCAGACAGAAAGACAGATGAAACCTCCCCAAAAGACACTATCACTTAAGCAAAGCGTGCCTAAAAAGAGACCCTAAAGCAGGATGAAGACTCTGGCTAGGGCTGCTCTCTGAGCTGGGAGGGTGGGATTGTTTGTCTTATCAATCCTGCAGTCTACAGAAAACCCTACTACAGGTGAGCAACACTGCTTCTTCTTTCGACAAGCAAGACTGAATTAGGCACAGAAATAAGTGAATCCCAGGCTTAGGGTTTCTTGTTTCTTTTCCATTGATCCATTCTTAGGAGAAGTCTGCAGTTACAGAATGGGAGAGCTGCCAATTTACACAGACAGATTAGCCAGCATAAGCTGATCGAAAGCACTGTCCTGTACTGAAGCTTGGCTCAGATAGTAGTGCAACATAAAAATATGAAGCAAGGTCTATGGTGCTGCTTTGCAGATAGCATCTAGCAAGGCAGACTTAGGAAAAACATAGTCTAGAACTTCTAACTTGACAAGAGTTTACTTTGGAGCTGAGACGAGCATCGTCTTGTTCATAACAGAACTGGAAGCAGAATGCTTGGTAAATTTCTTAGAACTCCTTTTGCATCTGGCATGCCAATTGTTTTGGTATTAAAGTCACTTAATCCTCCATTGCTTCAGGTACAAACTTAGACTGTAAGCTGTCCAGGGACAGGGGAATACCTACTGCCCCTGAATGTAACTTACCTTGAAGTACTACTGGAAAGGTGTGAGCTAAATACAAAAAATAAATTTCAAAAACTGCACAGACTTCATATCCAATTCAGATCTTTGAAGGTAGTATGTGAGAGCCCATTTACAGTGCACGGATTTCTATGGAGATTTGGACAAAATGTAGGACAGGTGTCATTAACCTTTAGTGAAAACCTAAGGTGAGTATAGAGAACAAACCCATTATGAAGAAGTGTAGGGCTCATAGGTTACTAAAGCCTAAAACTCAATTTTTCTTCTGGTCAAGGTAAGTGCAAATAGGATGGATGTATGAGAAAAATTAAAGGGAATGGATACCAAAGTCCAAAAGGCAGTTGCAAGAGTTAAATTAGCCCCAGATTAAGGTGCTAAGGCACAGAGAGTTTCTACAATGGAAGTCTGACAAAGAGAAAATCCTTCATGAAACGTGAGATGATGACAGGGAGATGCTGGAAGATTATCAACTGCAGCATGACAGGTCTAGAGAGCACTAAGATATACTCTAATGGAAGTATTTGGATTCTCAGATGATACAAGTGATAAAACTGTGCAATATGGCAGTCAGTGGGCATGTTGTAGAATCATGGCCATTAGTTGAACACCAGATAGAAAATGTTTTCCTCTTAAAAATGTCTATACTTCTAGTTCAGGGACTCCTGGCAGCCAGAACATCTTAAAATAGCCTTTGGAAATCCAAAAGCAGAAAGTAGACACTGCTCAATTTCCACACAATGAGGGCTAAAGACTTCAAGTTTGCATGAGGGATATGACCCGCTTGTTGAGTTTAGAATGTTACAAACTGGTGGAGCTTACATGGAGGTAGAACTGCTTGCATGTCCAGAAGCAGAACCCAACAACCCATGAGGAAGAAGTGGGATCAAAGATATATACTGAAGTGTGAAGCAGTGATGTTTTATCATAGCTACTGTCTCCTTCGGTTTATTTCTTAACAAGGAGTCTCCTATACAAGGAGCATTTACAAACTTTGAGGGCAAATCCTTGCCCGGGGCCAGTCTCTTGTGCCTCTGTTTAACTTCCAGAAACTCAGTGGTGCCGGCGGCTGCAACTTATCACAGCCGCAAGAGTAAAGGAAAATGCTCCTCCTTCGGCTGGGCAGAGGTGAGCCAGGCCACCGGGCTTCAGGCTTCACAGGCTCCCTCTGAAGCCGGTCAGGTGTGCTCAGGGTCCCTCTTGGTGCAGGGCCATGTGTAGGGGGGGGGGAGCTGCTGGCACTGGAAGAGGACTGCTACTGGGGGCTAGAATGGGATATGGGCTAATACTGGTGGATGGTGAGACTGCGACTGAAAGGGAGATAATGCTGGGAGGGACTGAGACTGGAGGGGGGCTGATACTGGGGAACCAGGACTGGAAAAGGACTGATGCTGAGGGATGGAAAGAGTGGAAGGAAGCTGATGCTGGGAGGGACTGGAACTGGAGGAAGATTGATATTGGGAGGCTAGTGCTGAAATTGGGCTGATGCTGGGGGATGGGGGGACTGGGACTGGAAGGAAGAGAATGCTGGAACTAGGGTGAGGGGCTGGAACTAGAAGAGGGCTAATGCTTGCGGAGGACTAGAAGAGGCTGGGGCTGGGGGGAGAAAAAAAGAAACTGGGGGAGTAAGGCTAGGAAAGGGGCAGATATTTTGTGTGGGAGGGAAGAAAAAAGATCACACAGAGGGAAGAGTTGAGAGGGAGGGGCATAAGAATGAATGCTGGGGTAAGGAGGAGGAACGGCAGGGTTAATGAATATCGGAGAATGAAGTAGCTGGGTGGGTGTGCAGAAGGGATGTAGGAGGCAGTACTATGGACAGGGAGAGTAGAGACTGGGACTTAGGTGGAGACTTTAAAATGGGGTAGAAGAAAAGAAGAAGACAGAATCTAAGACTGGCTGGCTATGGCGAGAGTAAGTGGGGACTCAGATGGTGGGCCCAGGAGCTGGCACATCTCACTGTACATGCAGCTCCAGCATCATGTAGCACCATCCCCAGCTTCATCTTTCTTTCTTTGAGTCAACAACAGCAGCCAATGCTTCTCGTAGCGTTCACGTCCAGCGCACGAGGCCGTTCACCAGAAGTGAATGCTATAGGCAGCACTGGCTGCTGCGTGCCGACTCGGAGAAATAACGATAAAGCTCAGGATGGTGCTACGACATACTTCTGCCACTGACTCAGAAAAGAAAGATGATGCTAGGGATGGTATCGCATATTTTTTTCCTGGGGGAGGACAGGGAGAGGGGGAAAAATAGAGGCAGAATATGCTGGATGGGGGGGCATATCTATATCTATATAGAGAGAGAGAGGGAGAGAGAGGGGTGGAGATTTTAAATTATGAGAGAGAAAGGATATATTGGCCTGGGATGGGGAGAGAGAAAATATACTGGGCTGTGAGGGGAGAGGATGGAGAAGGGGAACGGGATAGAAAGTTGATAGTCTATGGGGGGGGGGAAGGCTGGGGAGGTGGAAGTGAAAGCATGAGATGTTGGACTCTGGGGGTATTGCAGAAGGGTGAGGGGATTGGGAGATGCTGAATTGGGGAGGTGAGAGAAAGGGGGAAATTGGTGGGTGTGATGGAACTATGTGAGAGAGGCCATGGGAAGCTGGCAAGGAGGTGAGCGAGAGAAAGATGGTGATTACAGAGGGTTCAAAAGTGGTAACTGGGAGTGGGTGAAAGACAGAGGGGAATAGAGGAATAAGAGGCTAGCGAAGGAATGAGATGAGAAATGAGGGACTGGGCTGGAGGTTAGAAAAGTAGATGGAAAGTTGCTAGGGGATTGAGTATGTAGTGGGGTTGGGGGTTTGAGGGAGGTTAAAATCTGAGTGAACGAACGAGTAAAGAAAGAACTTGAGAAAAAAACAAAAACTACTACTACTACTACTATTTAGCATTTGCATAGCGCCACGCACTCGGCGCTGTACAGCTACCTACAAGAGGCAGCCAAAATACAGAGACAGTCCCTGCCCATCAGAGTCATGTTCATCGGAGATTACAATCTAGTCAGAACAATAGAGAGCATTGGTCAGTTTAGTGCAAGGCACGGTATGGTCTATACAATTGGTCATGAGAATGACGGAGTTTAAGATAAGAAAAGGAAGGAAGTCAGGATCTGAAAGCAACAGTGAAAAGGTGGGTCTTCAACTTGTATTTGAAGAGGGCCAGGGAGGGTGAAAGATCAGTATGTCAGAGGCAGATGTAGACAGAAAATGGAAAAAAACAGAAGAGAGAAAAAAGGACAAATGGACAGCAGACAATGGAGAGTTAGCAGAAGACACGGAGTATGTACAACAGAGAGACTGAAGCAATTTTGACTGAAAAATAAAATGCCCAAACAACAAAAGGTAGGAAAAAAAAAGTATTTTATTTTGACGTTATTAACTGGAATATGTCAGCTCGCTGATGTCTTTACGCTTTGTTCAGTACAAGAGGAAATTAATTTCATAGTTTTATTTTTCCAGTGTTGTGGTGCATTCAAAGTTTGGCTTTTGGGGTTCCCAATTCATTGTCTTCATATTTCTAGACTGTGATCTCTTTTCCCAGTAGAAGATGTATTGGTGTAATATTTGTAGTGCTACCTTATGATAAGTAGGGTTTGGTGCTGTGTAAGTCCTGGTAGTGCTGTTATGATATGGCAGGTTTGCTATGGGTTTTAAATGAACAAGGTTTTGTAGTAATGCACCTGGCAGTTGGCACTGGAGGACAGTAATGCAGAAATATGGTGCCTTTCTTTATTCTCACTGTGCATGCAAATGGTTTTCAGACACTCATTAAGAGGCATTTGTTACCGGAGGATGTAGTAAAGGCTGTTAGTATAGCTGGGTTTAAAAAAGGTTTGGACAAATTCCTGGAGGAAAGGTCCATAAACCATTACTAAGAAGGGACCCAGGATATCAATGCTTGACCCATTACAAGCATTGCGGAACCTGTGTCTTTCGGGGAAACTGCTAGGTACGTATGACCTAGATTGGCCACTGTTGGAAACAGTATACTGGGCTTGATGGACCTTGGTCTGACCCAGTATGGCATGTCTTATGTTCTTATGCATGTTTACTACAGGTTAATGTGCTTTAACAAATTTGAATGTGTGCTAAGTGCAGCAACGCCCATTTATTTCTATGGACACAGTGGCACTTAACGCACATTAATGTTTAGTAAACACACCCCTAAGTTATTGCTAGGACAAAAAAGAGCCTTGCAAAGGACTCATTTGAAAGCTGCTTAAAATTTTAGATCGGCAGTATATATTGTGGTGACGAAACTGCTCCAGAGCCCATGGAAATAGAGAAAACACAAACATTTACCTCCAAGCAGAAGGGAAGTACAGGGAGCCGTGACTTTAAAACTTCAGCTAAAGAGAAAAAAAAACATACCCAAAGCTGCTGTCTTCAGGCCACGCCCAGGCTCCATAGCAACTAGGGGAGGTAACGAGAGACAGCTGGGGGAGGAGTGGAAAGTTGTAGGGCAGCCCCACTCATTTAAGCCCCAGAGAACAGGAAGTAGGGAGACCAGCAGGGAATCAGAAGCTGAGGAGATCCCGAGAGATACAGAAAGAAGGGATTCTTTCAGAGAGACCGGGAGAGAGAGGTGCTCCAGGGACAGCCTAAGGAAGGATTCCCCTCATAGCCAGCACCACAGTCCTGAACAAAGCCAGTGCTGTAGAGAGATATAGCTGGCCCTGGAAACAGGAGGTTTTATCCTAAGGAGGCTGCTGCCTATAAGCCAGGTAAGGGGACAGTACAGGAAGAGCCGTGGCGAAGAGCTTTATCTCAGGGAAGGCCGGTAAGAAGAACTGTTAATAGAAGGGAGGTGAACCCTTTAGAAGCTTTAAACAGTCTGCTGCAAGATAAGGATCTCCAAAGCCCTGCTAACACCCCTGAGTCAAGAGGGAGGTCTCGCTGGGAAAGGGTTTTTAAGTTATTGGAAGAAATCAAGCCCACGCTATCCCAAGCTGTTGCCAGTCAGGAGACTGCAGAGCCTGACTCTGAAAGCATGCAAGTAGATAATTATGATACTGAAAATGATTCCATAGAATGTGAAATGGATTGTTCTCTCTCTATGAGGGTAGAATGAAAAGCTATAGATTTTAAGCCTGAAGAAAACCCAGAAGTTATTATATTTGAATGTCTGCAGTTAAGAAGGCTAAGAATGTTTGAAAATGAAGTTGCTGCTGTTTTAAAATGCGCATGAAACATTCAACGGCTGGATTTGAATGTGTCTGGAGCAACTATCTGAAACATATAATAACCGAAGTAAAAAGGAAGCTTTAATGGCATGTTGTGCAGTTAAAAAGCCGCTGTTTATACCTAAAGTCAGCAAGGGTCTGTTAAGTGATATTTTTTGTCTGCTGAAGAAAGAAAGTGCATTGCTGAAGGAAGCAAGTGCAACTAGTGATACTGTGAAAGTTTTTGTATAGAAGTTATTTTCTTTTGAGGGGAGAAGTATCCCAGTTTATGCGTTGTGCTGAGCTTCTACGGAGGTTCCTTTGAGCAAAGGAAGAAAATAAATTCCTGTGTTGCCTTCAAAAAACCCTCGGCTCAATCATTCATTTGTTCACAACTACAACTCATTGGTCATCAACTACAACTCCCAGAAGCCCCGGCTCTGGGGACCCATATAAAGGGACATTATAAGGCATACCCCCACCTATAGGCAACCACCTAGGCAGTTGGGAGCTATACCACAATATGTTTTTAAATAAAATAAATTAGATTTATACAAATGAGGCATAGTGGGCATGCAAATATTTATGCAAATGAGGCTTCATAATGATTCTCTGCACATAACCCCACAACACCCTTGGGCCACCCTGTCCTTTCTAAGGCAGAAGCTCGTAGCCTAGCCAGGCTTGTGACTGTGATTTCAGAAGCTGGAACTTTTAGAGGACACAGATAATTTAATAAAGGCTTTTACTGACATAAATACTAGTATAAGGCATGTTTACTAAAGTGCGTAAGAATGTAGCATGCGTCTTACCACACGCTAGCCATTAGACAGACCCATGTAAATGATTACCATGTGCTAAGAAGGACCACACTAAGTGCCTAGTACAAGTTGGGCTAGGATAGGGGTGGTTTGTGGTGGAGATCAGGCACAGCCAGCAGTGACAGCTATTGTGTGGTATGGTACCATGCAGTAGTTGTCCTGACTGCTGATAGCACAGTTGCACTTACCACCACCTGAAGAGGAAGTCTGGTAGTGCAGCAGCTATCCAGTGCCAATAGGAAAAGCCACCAACAGTGTCCACAATCATCCACAATCTAATCTCCCCAAGATCTGAAACCTGCCCCAAATAGTCCATCTCCTATCTGTCTGATCCTTCCTCTCCCTGGATGGCAGAAGGACACTTAGTGGTAATACTGCATGACTACTGCTAGAGGTAATAGCCACCATAGCTTATTATCAGGAATTGATAACATCGGGCTCTCAAAGGGAAGGGAATTACTGATAAAGCACTTGAGTGGTGTAGATCCTACCTTTCTGACAGATGGCAACAAGTACGATCCAACGATACTTCATCAGATCAGTTTCATCAAAAACAAGGGGTCCCTCAAGGCTCATCCCTTTCCGCCCTTATGTTTAATATATACATGCAGCCTATCTGTAACCTGATTCGATCCTTTAGAGTTAACTGCATGATATACGCGGATGATGTACTTTTATATTTTCCTTTTACAACTGAGAACCCTGATCTCAATCCATTAACTAACTGCATAAATGAAGTATCCAACTGGCTACAATCCCAAAATCTAAGGATCCAACACAAGAAAACGGAGGTGTTATTTATTACACGTAACCAAAATTTCACTGCTCCATCCTTTTTGAAAGTGAATGATGCTAACCTCCAGACCAAGACCACCATCAGATACCTCGGTGTCACTTTAGACCAGAAATTAGATATGAAAGCACATATTAGTAATATTGTAAGAGCGGTATATCACAAAATACGCTCCCTTAGACACCTTCGATCCTTGCTAGAGCCAGACGATTTTAGAACCATCTATCAGGCGCTAATCATACCTCATTTTGATTATGCGAACTCAATTTTACAAGGTCTTCCACAAACCACCTTACACCCACTTCAAATGGCTATGAATGCTGCAGCTAGAGTCCTTCATGGAGCTTCCCGGAAAGACCATATCTCACCTATTCTAAAACATCTTCATTGGCTCCCAATTCAAAGTAGACTCACTTTCAAAATTTTACTAATTACATTCAAAGCCTTCAAAGAACTCTCATCTTCATCAATATCAGACTTGATCCAAACACCACCCCTCAATAGAGACAGAAGGTCAGTAAAACTCAATACTCTGTTAGTCCCTAAATCAATATCACAGTGTACCAAAACTACTTCAGACAGGGCCTTTTTATTCTGTGCACCAAGGTGTTGGAATAGCCTTCCTCAAAACATCCGAGCAATACCAGACCTTTTGCAGTTTCGCAAAGCTTTGAAACACTACCTCTTCCTTTTATCTTATCCAGTAAACAATAAAGACATCTCAACCAACCCACAGACCTTCCACTCATACACATACAATACAGATACCCCACAGACCACATACACACAAAACTGAAGCCATGATGATATTATGACTATGTTTATTAATTATATACCCTGTTATCCGAGTTATATTCTCCTGTTTTCTGTAAACACAAAGTACTGTTGAATTGTGTATCTCACTGTTTTTTGTGAACCGCGCTGATGCTTAATAGTGCGGTATATAAGAGTCTATAAATAAAATAAATAAAATAAATAAATTTTGAACCCTGGCAGCTATCGAGGTGGGAGCAGATGCCCCAGCCCACAACGGCCATAGACTCCTGGGTGAGACCTGGAGGAAGTCAGGGTATGGACCTTTTGGGGGTTCTACTCAGGAGGGTGGGAGGATCCTGCTGGGGACCTTACTCTTCAGTGGAAATGATTGGGAGGAGGGATCTGTTAGGGATAAGGATGCTGTGCATGGGAGAGGAATAAGAGCCGGGGGGGAGGGAAAATTAGATCAAAATGGGGGGGTCTTGGCTCTGTAAGTGGACCCTTGGGGGGGCATCATACTGGGGGATGAATGTTGTTTTTAGGTGATTTGTTACCATCAGCAGTTGTACCTTCTGTGTTTTTCTTGACTAGATTGTAAGCTCTGATGAGCAGGGACTGTCTCTTACATGTCTGTGCAGCGCTGCGTACGACTGGTAGCGCTATATAAATGCTCAGTAGTAGTAGTAGTAGTAGTAGTACTTGTTTTTTGTTTTCCTTCTGTAAGCACAGGGACCCGCATGCCAAGCCTTGGTAGGCAATGTGAGTGCACTTGTGTTATCTGCTGAGACATGGAATGCGGGCCTATGCAGTACGCATCTGCCCTGTGTTTACACACCCCTGACATTTAATCCACAGGCTTTGCACTTGCCTTGTGTTATTTTTTGCATATAGCACGGGGTACAGGTAAAAACGTACCCCTCTTTGCATATAAAATTACCCCATGTGTACATGTAGGCAACTTGGGTATCGGCATACTCAGGGATGGTGTCTGGGCAGAGCGCAGATAGAGTTGTGATTTATGAGTGTTCTTTATAAATACATGTACGCGTTTATAGCTGCTCTCGAACTGGTGCAGAGGTACATGGGTTCATTCATTATAGCTGTGATTTTTGCAGAACTTGGGCTACTTGCCCTTCACACATACGTGACCTGTTCTAAAAATACAGTTCAACATACAAAAATAACTTAATACAATGTTAACAAATCACAATGACAGAACAAGCACTTCTTTAACCTATTCAATCCCATTCAATAAAAGTAACTGGTGACATAATCGGGCAATGAAAATGACAAAAGGCTTAGAAGAAGGGGTATGAGCAGCGATAGAGTTGGTAGAACGGTTAACCAGCATAAATGGAGAGACTGGCAAGGATGGTAAAAACCAAAAAAAAAGAAAGTTATGTTAGGCATATCTAAGAAGGTAGATATGACCCGTACAGCTGGTAAAGCATAGTTACTCATCTGTAACAGGTGATCTCTGGGAACAGCAGGAATCAGTCTTCACATATGGGTAACATCTGCACCGATGGGGCCCAGCACGGGAACACTCCCCAACATCCAATAGGAATGCTGTTGGGAGCATTCCTCCATGCATGTGTGGCTGCCTTCCCGCCTTCTCTCCTGGTCTCCTCAGTCAGGTGTGTAGTGGAGAAAAATAAAATCTTTGTATACTAAGGATGAGAGAAAAAAATGGGATAACTTGATGGGTAGGTGGGTGGGTTGTAAAGACTGAGTCCTGCTGTTCCCTGAGATCACCTGTTACAGGTCAGTAACTACTCTATCTCCAGGATCAAGTAGGAAGTCAGTCTTCACATATGGGACTCCCTAACCCTAGACAATCGAGCGAAGGAAGAAAGCCAAGAACAGGAGGTTGTAGCTGGGATCCAACAGACTCAGCTTGTTCAGAGCACTCCTCACGATGTAGTCGCATGGGCAGTGGACAAGTTGTCTAAATTTGGAAGAGATTACGCAAACCTGCCTGTCTGAATTGAGCATCTGCTCTGGAGTCTTTATCCAGGCAATAGTGAGCTGCAAAGGTGTGCAGCAAAAACCATATTGCTGTCTGGCAGCTCTCACATATCGGAAGAGTGAAGGTTAACTACTGTAGCCACCATGGCTCTGACATTATGAGCTGTAATCCCGTGTGTTAGGGACAGCATAAGCAAAGGATATAGAGTCTGCTAACCAAGTTCATAGTGTCCTCTTACACACTGATATACCCAAATGGCTTTGATCAAAAGAGACAAACAATTGAGAGGATTGACGAATGTCCTTGGTGCGTTCTAAATAGAATGCTAGCGCTCTCTTGCCATTGGAGTATGAAGCCTTGCTTCAGCTGCAGATGCATGAGGACATGGAAAGAATATTGGTAGCAAAACTGATTAATTCAAATGAAAAGAAGTGACAACCTTCAGTAAGAACTTGAGGTGTGTTTGAAGGACCACCTTATCGTGATGAAAAATGGTATAAGGCTCAAAGGTTACTAGCGCCTGGAGCTTACTGATTCTGTGAGCAAAGGTAACTGCTATGAGAAAAAAAAGTTTCCAAGTGAGGAACTTCAAGGGAGCTGTGCTCATGGGCTCAAAAGGTTTGCGCATGAGCTGCGCAAGGACTACATTGAGATCCCATGGTGTAGGTGGTGGATGGGGAGGTGGTTTGGTCAAGAGGAGACCCCGCATGAATCTGGCCACTAAAGGATGTGTTGAGACAGTCCGGTTATCTAGAGTATGGTGGGAGACTGCAATGGCAGCAAGATGTACTGTCACTGAATTGGTCTTGAGACCAGAAGACGACAAATGTAATAAATACTGAAGCAGGTCCGGGATAGGACATGTGAAAGGATCTAGTGTTTTAAGGGAACACCAGATGGAGAACCTGTGGCAATTAAAGGCATAGGAACATCTGGTCGAATCTTTTCTTGAAGATAAAAGGATATGCAACACATCCTCTTGGAGATTTAAGTCTGAGAGGACAAAGCGCTCAGCCTCCAGGCCATCAAGTGGAGTGGCCTGAGGCTGGGGTGCAGAAGGGTCCCCTGCTCTTGTGAAAGAAGCAACCGAGCCGGAGGAGAGGCACTCGAGCAAGCTGGAGAAGTAGAGGAAACCTTGGTTGTCTGGGCCAGTACAGGGCAATCGGGATCATCTGTCCCTGATCAGCCTGAAGCTTGAAGAGCATCTTCGCTATAAGTGGAATTGGAGGGAAAGCGTAGAGAAGCTGTCGACCCCAATAAATGAGAAAGGCATCTGAAGATTCCCTGTGGGGAGAGGGAATCCTGGAACAGAACCGGGTTAGCTGAGGGGAGACACAAAGAGGTCTATTAGTCTCTCCCAAAGCTGAAACAAGTGTTGGGCCACCTGAGGATCCAACCTCCATTCATGTGGGATCAGAATGCATCTCTGCCTGCCGGTTCTGATCACCCGGAAGGTAGACTGTGTGTAAGTGAATATTCTGGGAGATTGCCCAGTTCTATAGGCAAGAGACCTCCTTGCACAGGGCTTGAGAGCCTGTACCTCCCTGTTTGTTTATGTAAAACATTGCCACCTGATTGTCTGTCTGCACCAGAAGAGAATGCTGCTTGAGTTGGGGAAAGAACACTCTGATAACATTGAATACCGCTTTGAGTTCCAGAAGACTGATCTGGAAGACTCTCTCTTGAGCAGACCAGAGGCCCTGCATCCTGAGTCCATCGAGATGGGCACCCCAGCCTAGTTTTGATGGATTGGTGGTTAGGATAAACCATGGTGCAGACCTCTGAAAATGTAACTCTATTAGATTCTGTGGCTTGATCCACCACTGCAGGTCTGTCCTCATCTGCAAGGTGATGCTGACAAGGTCTGAGAGATGACCTGAGGACTGTTTCCACTGGCTTGAGAGAGTCCACTGTGAGATTCTCATGTGGAGACGAGCATAGGGTACAACATGGACTGTGGAGGACATATCTCCTAAAAGGCATAGAAATGTTCTTGCAGGAACTGATTGTTATTGCACATGACTGGCTAAGGTAATTGGATAATGTCGTCTGTAGTCTGGGAGGAATGCTCTGCTCCTCACTGTGTCCAGTCGAGCACCTATAAACTCGAGCTCCTAGGTTTGGTTGAGATGTGACTTTGGATAATTTATCACAAATTCCAACTCTTGAAGAAGATATATTGTTTGATGTAGAGCCGACTGAATAGCTGAAGCAGAGTCTGCCCTTAGCAGCCAGTTATCTAAGTAAGGGAACAGAAATATTCCCCAGGGTTTGCAGGGACACCACCACCGCTGAGCACTTTGTGAATACTCTGGGTGCTGAGACGAGTCTGAAAGGGAGGACTCTGTACTGATAGTGGCTTTCTTGGAAGACAAACCTGAGGAATTTCCTGCAATCTGGATGGATGAGGATATGTGTATATGCATCCTTTAAATCCAGTGAACATAGCCAATCGCCCTGTCTTAGGTATGGCAAGAGGGTGCCTAGAGAAATCATCTTGAATTTTTCTTTGACAAAAAATTTGTTGAGATCTCGGAGGTCCAGAATAAGTCTGTAACCTCCTGTCTTTTTTGGAATCAGGAAATATCTGGAATAGAAGTTCCTTCCTCAGAGGTCGGAGGGGACCTCCTCTATGGCCCCTTGATCTAACAGGGAGGAGATCTCCTGATGGAGCAAGGAGCAGTGAAGGGGATCTAGGGTGGATTGCCCCACAAAATGATTGGGAGGAAAAGTTCGGAACCTTAGTCGCAGTCCCTGGGAGACAAGATGAAGAGTCCAGGGCTCTGAGATGATATTTACCTAACGGTGTGCGTAGTGCACCACTCTCCCTGTAATTCTGGAAGGAGGAGGGAGAACTATGGGGAAAGTGGCTATGCTCCTTTGAGGCTGCTGAGTAGATGAGGCAGGCTGAGGTCTGGAGGCCTTGGGTTTCCTGATCTGCTTCTGTCCTGCTTATTTCTGCTGTGGGCCGGCATAGGATTGTTATGGAGGGAAAAATTTCATTTTTTTTTTTAGGGAAAGGCCTCTTGGTGGTAGATGCCTTCTTAGAAGGGTTTGCTGTCTTTCTTGAGAGCCTCTTCATAGTGAGGTTGTCTGTTTCCATTTCTCTGGTTTTCTCCCTCCACCTCTGACTGAAAAGGTTTTCCACATTACAGGGTATGTTTATCAACTTATCCTGGACCCACTGTTCCAGGTCAGAAGCCTGGAGCTATGATGTTCTTCTGGTCCCAATGTATGCTGCAGCAGATCTACTGTTTGCCTCAAAAGCATCAAAAGCAGCTCTTGTCAAAACTTTGATGTGTTAGGCACGGGTAACCAAGACCTGGTGAGGTGTCTGCCTGTCAGGTGGTAATAAGGAGGTGAAATCTGAGAGATCTCTGGCCACATCCTTAAGAAACATGCCCATGTAGAGCATGTATGAATCAATTTGGGATGCTAGCATGGTGGCCTGGAAGTGTCCTATCCTCTCTGCCAGGTGGTACAGAGGAGTGATTTTTCTGACTCTTGATCCTCCTCATGGCAGACTTCACCATAATGGAATGGTGAAGAAGTTGTGGCTTTTGAAACCATGGAGAGGGAGGAACCCTGTAGAGGGTATCAAGTCTCTTACTTACTGCAGGGGTCAACATGGGGACCTCCCACATCTGAATTATTAAATTTCTTAAGATATTGTGCACCAGGAGGGTGACTGCCTCCTTCAGTGCCGAAGGATACTGTAATATGTCAAGCTCCTCAGCCCTTGGTTCAGTTTCAGTAGCCACTGACACATCCAGAGCTGCCGCATTATCCTTAATGAAATCCTGGGAGGACATATCTTCTGCTGGTGAACATCTCCATCTATAAGGAGGGTAAAGGATCCGATGGAATCTCCCTGGGTGCATCAGAATCGACCGATTCCACCATGGACACTTCCTCGGAATCAGAGTCTGCTAGGAAATCGAAGTAATCTCTATGAGATACTCGATGCTCCAATGATCTTTGATTCAATGTTGATGTCAAGGGTATTGGCCCAGTTGGTTCCGATGGCCTCGGTATCTGCTGATCCAGACCCCGTGATGGTGGAAGGGTACCTATGGTTGTGGGTACCGATGTAACCAGTACCGGTGCCAGTAGTGGAGCCTCCAAAGTCATTGGTGTAACAATTGCTAACACTAGCTATGCTATGTTCCATTGCGATGACCTGTCATCCAAAAATAGTACCGGGGAAGGAGAAGTTCCAGACACAGATGTGTGGGCCACAACTCCCGATGCCGGTATCGGGGGCTCCACTGAGGATTAGACCTCGTGGGCATCCCCGAACCCCTGGATGGCTTTGGAAGGGGATACTTCCCACCAGGGTTGCTTGGATGTATGGTGCACATCAGAATGCGAAGAGTGTCGATGTTGATAATGGCGCTCAGTATTGGAAGCTGATGCAGACCTGGAAGTCAATGACCTCGATGCCGAAACGGATGTCTTCTTCTTCTTAAGTGCTGGAGACCCCGAGCAATGCTTCTCTCCTGCTGGTGAGTTCTTAGAGGAAAGGGAAGACTGAGATGGAGTCTACACCCCTGAGGAGTGCACTGAAGGAGCCGAGTCTGTTGGAAATGGTTCTTCTGTTTGTCATGGTTCTTCCGACCTCTGGTGGTCATATAGCAATAGGAGAGGCAGGAATCAATGTTGTGGGGCCCTGAGGCACCAAGAATGCTCATCAATAATTGAAATTGTACTGGAGTATTTGGAGCATTTTTTTGAAACCCTGCAGGGTTGTCCATTTTTGGAAACAAAATGGACACAAAATCAAATTGGGCTATAGTGCCCAAAGAGGCTAAGGCCTCAAAAGAAAAAAACTATAATAAAAAGAAAACTGAAGAAAAATAAAATAAATGGAGAGGTACCAGAAATGACGGAAGTTGATGCGGTCGACGGGAGGGCAAACCAGAGTACTAAACGGTACTGAAGTTTGAAAATGAAGTCTTTAAACGTGACAGACAGGGACGGAGTCCCGATGGCTCTCTGGAAAAAAGATGACTGAGATGACCAGGAGAGAAGGCGGGAAGGCAGCCACACATGCGTGGAGGAACGCTCCCAAAAGCATTCCTATTGGATGCTGGGGAGTGTTCTGGTGCTGATGTCATCCATATGTGAAGACTGACTTACTGCTTGTTCCTGGAGATAGTGTAGTTACTCATCTGTAGCAGGTATTCTCCGGGAATAGCAGAAATCTGTCTTCACATATGGGTGATGTCACCAACTGAGCCCACATGGGAATACTTCCCAGTTTCCAAAGGAAGTTTTTGGAAGGTGCTCTACACCTGCATACCGGTCTTCCTTTCTGAAGGAGCCATCTTACCTCAGTATGATGACATAGCTTAATCAAGCCAAAAAAGAAAACAACTCCATGAGGAGGAGGAGGGTAGTAAGGACTCATTCCTGCTGTTCCTGGAGAAATCATAGTTACTCATCTGTAACAGATGTTCTCCAGGCACAACAGGAATCAGTACTCACATGTGAGTGATGTCAGCACTAATGAAGCCCATGCAGTAACCTCTTCCCAGCTTTCAAATAAAGCCTTTGGGAGATTCACCACCAATGCGTGGTTGCCTTCCCGCCCAAGGGTGCCATCTTGCCTCAGTATGATGACATAGCTCAAGACAGCAACAAAAAGAAAAACAACTTCACAGGGAGGAGGGAGGGTTGTGAGGACTGATTCCTGCTGTTCCTGGAGAACACCTGTTACAGGTGAGTAACTACGCGTTCTCCAGGAACAAGCAGGAGGTCAGTCCTCACATATGGGACTCCCTAGCTACAGACTACTGAAAAAACCTGTAAGCCACAAGCAGCCCCAAAAAATGAACCATGAGGAATAGTAAGAGTACAATTTGCTGCCAGACCTCAGCAAGGACCCCAGCGTCAACCAGGGAAACCAGCTCTCCGATACCCTGGACACACAGAAGGGCAGGAGTTGCCTTTAACCCCAAACAAATGACAGAGCAGCGCCTGGCTAAATGCGCTATCCCGCTGGGACTCCTCCTCCAGGCAGTAATGCACTGCAAAGGTGTGAACTGAGGACCAGGTGACAGCCCGGCAGATCTCTGTTAAGGGGACTGAGCAGAGGTTCGCCATCGAATCCATCATGGCCTGGACGCTGTGCGCTGTGATGCAACACTCCAGTGAGAGACCGGCCTGATCATAGGCAAAGGCGATGCAGTCTGCCACGCAGGTAGGCAGACTATGCTTGGAGACTGCTACACCCAGGCGATTAGGGTCGTAGGAAATGAAGAGCTGCAAGAAGTGGCGATGGGGCTTAGTCCACTCCAAGTAATAGGCCAATGCTTGTTTACAGTCCAGTGCATGGAGAGCAGCCTCTGCCCAACTGGCATGAGGACAATGAGTAAAGCTAGGAAGAACCACCTCCTGGTTGAGGATAAATGAAGAGACCACCTTTGAGAGGAACTTGGGGTGTATCCAGAGCACCACCCTGTTCCTGTGAAACCTGGTATAGGGGGCATGAGTCACATGAGCCACCAGTGCCTGGAGCTCACTGACCCTGTGGGCAGACATGAATGCCACGAGGAAGACCCCCCCTTCCAGGACAGATAATTGAGGTGGCAGGAAGCCAGTGGCTCAAAGGGTGGAGTGATGAGCTTTGAGAGGACCACACTGAGATCCCTCACCTCCACTGGCAAATGGATGGGCGGTTAAGAGAGCAGAAGGCCCCTCTGGGAAGTAAGCCATGAGAGGTTGGACTGAGAGGGGCTTCCCCTTGATGAGGTGGTGGTATGCCGAGAGTACACTGAGATGAACACTGATGGAGTTAGATTTCAAACCAGCATTAGACAGGTGCAGTAGGTAATGCAGCACCAACTGGACAGAACAGGAGAAGGGATTGATACCCTTTTCATACACCAGACCGAGAAGTGGTGCATTTGAAGGCATACGCCCACTGGGTGGAGTCCTTGCGTAAAGCCAGTAGGACCTCTTCTGCTTCTCTGGGCAAGTCAAACTGGGCCAGGGCTACCCTTTCAACAGCCAAGCCATCAGGGCCAGGGACTCCAGGTTGGGGTGCAGGAGAGTGTCTGTCTCCTGCGACAGCAGGTCCAGAGCACTCCCTAGGGGGACTGGAGGCGCCTGAGACAGGCTGAGGGGCAGTGGGAACAAGGGCTGCCAGGGCCACGGGGATGCTATGAGGATCAGGGTGGCCTGGCCGAGCTGGACCTTGAAGAGGGTCTTGGTAATGAGTGTCATGGGAGGGAAGGCATAAAGGAGTCCTATCCATGGAATGAGAAATGCATTGGCTGCCACCCGGGAGGGGTGCAGCCATCTGGAGCAGAATTGAGTCAGCTGAGCATTAGCCAGGCTGCCAAAGAGATCCAGCACAGGAAGGCCCTACCAGTGGAACAGTCAGTTGGCCACCTGTGGGTCGAGCCGCTACTCTTGGGGCTGGAGAACCCGGCACAGGCAGTCCACTAGAACATCAACCCCGAGGAGCATCCTGTTCTCGCTGGTGAATGTGCAGAGACAGACTGTCTCAGAGGAAAGGAGGGACAATCCCATGCCTCCTGCTTGTTGGTGTAAAACTGCCACCTGATTATTCATCTGGATTAATATGGCTTGGTTCCACAGATCGTGCTGAAAAGCCCGGAAGGTGCGAGCAATCGCTTGGAGCTCCAGGAAGTTGATCTGTTGGAGGCCCTCTGATGCTGACCACAGGCCCTGAATATGGAAGTCATTGTAATGGGCCTCCCAGCTCAACTTGGAGGCATCCATGGTGAGGATCCTCTGAGGAGTCAGGATCTGAAAGGGCATTCCCATCCACAGGTTCGATGGCTGTTGCCACCAGTCGAGGAACTTGGCAAGAGAATGGATGATGGTCACTCTGTCCTGCAGGTGCCCCATCACCTGGGACCACTGGGAGCAGAGGGCCCACTGGGCCAACTGGATGTGGCGTTGAGGCCATGTGCCCCGGGAGGTGCAGCATGAGTTGGGTGGAGGCTGAGGGTCGGCCCTGAATTTTCCAAGCGAGGGCTGCCAGGCACTGGGCCCTGTCAGGGGGAGAAAGGCTCAAGCTTGAACCATGTCTAGCAACACCTCTATGAACTCCAGGTTTTGGGTCAGTTGCAAGTGGGACTTGGGGTAGTCAATGACAAACCCCAGGTGCTCCAGGGTGAGAATGGTATGGCGTGCTGCCCACAGCACCTCTATGGCAGTGCTGCCCCTGACCAGTCAATCGTCTAGGTAGGGAAAAACAGGTGAGCGGCGACCACTGCTAGGCACTTGCTGACCACCCTTGGGGCTGAGGCCAAGTTGAAGGACAGAACCCTATATTGATGGCGGCTTCCTCTGACAACAAACAAAAGGTATTGCCAGTGTCTCGGGTGGATGGGAATATGCGTGTACACGTCTTTGAGATCCAAGGAGCATAGCCAATTTTCCTAGTGGAGGTAAGGCAGTAATGTTCCAAGAGAGAGCATTTTGAACTTCTCTTTCACCAGGAACTTGTTGAGATCTTGCAGATCCAGAATAAGGCGAAAGCCACCGGCCTGCTTTGGAACCAAGAAGTACTGGGAGTAAAATCCCTGGCCCCGGAGATGGGTGGGACCAATTCCACCGCCCTGTTGGACAAAAACTCAGCGAGCTATCACTGAAGCAAGTCTCTCTGAAGGGCATCATTGGGAGTTCCCTGGAAAGAACTGAGGCGGCATCTAGTCGAAATGGAGGAGGTAACCCTCCTACTCCACATGGAGGACCCAGGTGTTTGGTGGTGATGCTTGGCCACTGGTGGGCAAAGTACACCAGACACCTCCCCCCCCATTGTGCTACAGGTCTAGACCTCCTGGGGGAGGCTATACCCAAGGAGTCAAACGCTCCCCCCGGGTTGCAGCTGGGTGCTGTCTGGAGTTTGGGGCCCTTAGGCTTATGTGGGCCATGCCCCTGTCCCTTGGCCTGCTGGCCCTTTTGGGGAGTTGGGAAGGCTGAGTACTGTGGGTAGTTTCCGTAAGCCTTCCTTTTCTTCGGGTAAAGAGGCTTTTTCCCTGAAGCCTTCTGTTGGGAAGGGTCAGCAGTTTTCTTGGAGAGCCTGGTTCTGATCAGGAACTCAGACTCCAGCCTGTCAGCCTTATCCATCATGGGTTTGCCGAAGAGATTCTCCCCCCAGCAGGGGACATTGACCGGCTTGTCCTGTACCCATTGTTCCAAGTCAGAGGACTCTAGCCAGGCATGGTGGCGGGCACTAATGCACAAGGCAGATACTCTGGTTACTTGGTCACTGTCTCGAAGCTGTCATAGACTGCTTAAGTGATAAATTTGGAGCAGTCCTTGACCTCTGACGTCAGGATCTGAAACCACTTAAGGGGCTCTTCTGCCAGCCCTGCTGAGAACCCAGTGAGCTCCCTCGCCATGTCTCACAAGTACATGCCCATATAGAGCTGGTAAGTCTGGGTCCAGACAACGAACATCGAGCTCTGGAGCAGGCCTTCCTGCTGGGGAGCACTGAGGGGTGCGTCTTTTAGCTTTTAATCCTGTGCATGGCCAACTGCACTACCATAGAGTTATGGGGCAGATGAGCATTTTGGAACCTGGGGTTCCAGCAGACTTGGTTACATGGCATCGAGCTGCCTGCTCACAATCAGCACCACGGCCAGGGTCTCCCACATATAGAAGAGAAGCCATTCCAGGATGGGGGGAATCAGCACTGTGAGTGCCTCCTTTGGGGGAGCCTCCAGGTCCTCCGCCCAAAGCTCCTTCTCAGACTCCATGGTGAAGGCCAAGGCCTTTGCCATGTCCCGTACAAAATCTAGAAAGGAGAGGTCCTCGGGGGGGGGGGGGGTCCAAGGGGACATCTCGATGTAGGTGGGTGTCGGGGTACTCATTGTCGGTCTCCCAGTCTGACTCCGAGTCGGAGGATACCTTGTGGGTCCTGCGGGCCTTGGGGCTGTGCTGCATTAGTTGTGCCGTGAGGCCCCTGGAGCCCCTGCAGTTGAAACCAGAGGTGCTGGCCAGGGAAGTTCACCAACCTGATTGGGACTGAGAATGGAGCCTGGAATCACCTCGATGCTGGTGGCGCTCAAGGATCGGTTCCACAATCTCTGGAGACTCCTTCGCAGTGGAGGGGCCAGTAGTGGGGACTGATGACCCAGAGGAACCAGGCATCAGTCTGTGCTGCTGGGCCAAGAAGGCAGCAATGCTGCGCTCAAGGGCCTCGATCCTGACCTCGAGGCCAGGAGGCTCCACAGCCACCGGCGTGGGCACTGAAGGCTGCGGGCCTGATGCTGGCTCTGTCAAGGGGGTGTCCTCGATCCCCGAATGCCAATGGCACTTTCTCCTGCTGGGGCAACTTGGAAGGCCACTCCCAGCCATTTCCCTCAATATCAGGCCAATGGCTCCGATGCCGGTGACCGTGGGACTTACTGACAAACTCCAGCATCATCTCCCAACAATGCCACTGACAACATCTGGTTCTTTGGGAGATGGCCCTCCAAAGAGGATCCCCTGTCCAATGCCCTGTGACCTCGAGGCTCAGAATGGACACAGCCATCATGCAAGGCTGAGGCCCCTGCAGAGTCACCCAAGGGCGCCAGATCTGTGAGTGATGCTGGGGCTGAGACGGAGGTCTTTCCAAACATGGACTCTCGCTGCATTGCACGGTTCTTCCGCCCTTTGCTTGTCATCTGCTGACAGAGCCCACAGGAGGAATCATTGTCGTCCACACCAAGGCAATGAAGATAGCAATCGTGTGGTCCCTGCGGGACATGGTGTGCCCACAAATGATCGCACTGCTTGAAATCAATGGCTGAGGACATAGCGGGAAGACGGCACCAAGATCAAACTCAAGTGTCACAACCAGGGAGGCTGCGAGGAATTCTCGCACACTGAGAAAAAGACCCAAAGGGCAAAACTACCCAAGAAAAACACGGCACAGAGGCGGCAGCAGACTTGGCAGGGCAAGAAGGCACTGGTACGCATACCAGCAAAGGAAAAAATGAAAAACAGCAAAGTAGAAAAATCAACCTTTTCCAGGGTGCAGACGAACGTCCGATGGGCTCCGCGGAAAAAAGAAGACAGGCAAGATGGCACCCTTGGGCGTGAAGGCAACCATGAATGCATGGTGAATCTCCCAAAGGCTTTCTTTGAAAGCTGGCGTGAGATTACCGTGCGGGCTCCATCGCTGCCAACATCACCCATATGTGAGGACTGACTTCCTGCTTGTTCCGGAACACCTGCTACAGGTAAGTAACTACACTTTTTCCGGGACCAAGCAGGAAGTCAGTCCTCATATATGGGACTCCCTAGCTACAGGCTACCAAAAATACCTGGCAAACAGAAAATACCTGGCTACCAAAAATACCATGGCAAACAGAAAAAATAAACCTAGAACAAGCAGCCTGAGCAATCGCTGAAAGGCTCCGAGAGTCAGCGCCCAGCAGGGACATCAACATCAGATCGACTCTACAGTAGCCTGGATGGATAGAAGGGCCAGTTGGAAGGAATTGCTTCAATTCTCAAAGAGATGCCGGAATACAGCCTGGCTGAAGCTGCTGTCATGCCGAGAATGTCCATCCAGGCAGTAATGGACTGTGAAGGTGTGGACTGAAGAACACGTAGCAGTCCTAAGATCTCCTTTGTGGAGACAAAACACAAGTTGGCCACTGAAGCGGCCATAGCGCAGACAATGTGAGCAGTAACATGGCGTTCTGTCAACCCTGCCTGAGGGTAAGTGAAAAAAATGCAGTCTGCCACCCAAATGGACAGGGTGCGTTTCAACATCACCACTTCCAGCTTATTGGGATCAAAGGAAACAAAGAGTTGGGAGGATTGGCAATGAACTTTCATCCTCTCTAGGTAAAAAGCCAGTGATCTCTTATAGTCCAAGGTGTATAATGAAGCCTCAGCTCTGCTGGCATGAGGCCTTGGGAAGAAAGTGGGTAACACCACCCATTGATTGAGATGAAAAGCAGAGACTACCTTAGGTAGGAATTTTGTGTGAGTTTTGAGAACCACCCTGTTCTTGTGAAACCTGGTGTACGGCGAGTGCACCACCAGCACTTGCAATTCGCTGCCAAAGTAAGCGCCACCAGAAAATGACCTTCCAGGTAAGGAACTTGAGCGGACAGGAGCTAAGCAGCTCAAAGGAGGGTGTGAGGAGCTGCCAAGCACCATATTAAGTCCCGATTAAGGTGGTTTAATGGGGGGTGAGATAGTAGGAGGCCCTAAATAAAGCATCCCACCAACAGAATAGTAGAGATCGGTTGATCAGCTATGGGCTGATAAGTGGCTATAGCATTGAGATGCACTCTGAGTTGGACTTCAGACCAGAGTCTGAGAGGTGCAGAAGATAAGACAAAACTGACTCAACAGAACAGGAGAAGGGGTCCAGAGACTTGTTCTCACACCATTAGGAGAACCTGCGCTACTTGAAGGTGTATGTGCGTCTCGTCAAGTCCTTGCACAAGGTGAGAAATATGTTCTCCATGTCCTGCGGCAAGAGGAGTTCGGTGAGTACTAGCCACTCAGCAGGCAAGCTGTTAGCATTAGGGACAACAGGTTGGATGAAGCAGAGTCCCATCATCCTGCAAAAACAGGTCCGGGGCACAGCCCAGTCTGAGTGGTTGCCGTTGAGACAAGTGGAGGAAGAGTGGTAACTAGGGTTGCCTGGGCCAGTGTGGCGCAATGGCGATCATGGTAGCATTGTCTTCCTGCAACTTGAAAAGAGTCTTGGCCACCAGAGGAGTAGGTGGGTAGGCATAAAGAAGACCTAGCTCCAAACCAGGAGAAAAGCATCTGGAGCAAAGCGACTCAGGCAAGGCACTAAGGAGCAAAACAGCGGGAGCTGGGTGTTGCTGGGCATGGCAAAGAGGTCTATGGATGGCATGACCTGCATTTGGAAGATGCAGTCAGCCACCCGATTGTTCAAAGTCCACTAGTGTGGTTGAAGGACCCTGCTGAGGTGATCTGCTAGGACGCTGAGCTCCCCTGGCAGGTATACTGCTCTGAGGAGCATACTGTGCGAGATTGTAAACTTTTAGAGGTGGACTGCCTCCCAGCAGAGGTACAAACCCAGGCCGCCCCGTTTGTTGAGGTAGAACATGGCCACCTGGTTGTCTGTCAGTATGAGGACAACCTGATGGACAAATTGTTGCTGAAACACTCGGAGAGTATTAGCAATGGCCCAAAGCTCCAGGAAATTGATCTGATGTTGGCTTTCTCCCACACTCCAGAGGCCCTGTGTAGACAGGCCATTCAGGCGTGCCCCCCAGCCGAGTTTGGAGGCATCAATCGTTGGGACTTGTTGATGTGGCTGGGCTTGGAAGGGAAACTCCGCAAGCAGGTGAGTGGGGTGCAGCCACCAGGACAGGGATTTTTGGAGAGGTGGAGCCTCTGTGTCTCTCCGATAAATGTCCCGTCACCTGACACCACTGAGTGCAGAGAGTCCACTGTGTCTGATACATTTGAAGGCAGGCTCAGGAGGTGACATGGACCGTAGAGGCCATAAGGTCTAGGAGGTACAGCATCTGCTGAGCCGTGACAACTGGGCAACTTTGGATGTCCCTCACCAAGGTGGTTAGATGTTGGGCCCTGTCTGCTGGAAAGAATGCTCAAATCAGCAAGGAGAGCCCCAATGAACTTGAGGCATTGAGAGGATTGCAGGTGAGAGTTTGGGTAGTTGGTGACAAACCCCAGCTGTTCCAGCACCTGAATGGTGCACTGTACAGACTGCTGGACCTCATCTGGTGTCATGCCCCTGACCAACCAGTTGTCCATGTAGGGGAAGACAAAGATTCCAATGAGCTGGAGGAAGATGGCGGTGACCGCCAAACATCTGGTGAAGACTCTTGGGGTGGAGGCAAGGCCGAAGGGCAGAAATCTGTACTGATAATGCCGTCCACTGAGCATAAAGTGGAGGTACCAATGGTGCAGGGGGTGGATGAGGATATGCGCCTAGGTGTCTCTGAGATCCAAGAAGCACAGCCAATCTTCCCGTTGAAGGTAGGGCAGCAACATTTCAAGGGATACCATCTTGAACTTTTCCTTCACTAGGAAGCAATTGAGATTGTGGAGGTCCAGGATGGGTCGAAAACAACCTGTTTTCTTGGGAACCAGGAAGTAGCAGGAATAGAAACCCTGGCCTATTTGGGAGGGTGGAACAGGTTCCACCGTTCAATCAGCCAGCAGACTTGGACCTCCTGTTGGAGTAGTATGCATTGGCAATGTTCAAGAGGGTACTCCCCTGGAAAGAAGGCAGGGGGAATCTGCTTGAAGTGGAGCAGGTAGCCCTTGCAGGCCACCTGCATTGCCCAAGTATCGATTGTTATGCTGGGCCAACTGTGGGCAAAGTGTATCAGCTGTCCCCCCATCTGTGGCGGAATGGAGATTGAGAGAGGAAGATGCTCTGAAACCAGGAGTCAAAAACCCCCACCTGGCTGGGGCTGCAGCGCTGGTTGAGGCATCGGGGCTTTCGACTTGCGCTGCTGCCTCTGGTACTGACCCTCAGACTGTTGCCTCTGTTGGGGCGGCTGGTACAAATAATAGGGGGTATAAGTACCTTAGGCATTCTTCTTCTTAGGGTAAAAGGACTTCTTCCTTGAAGTCTTTCTCCTGGAAGGATCAGCGGTCTTCCTTGAAAACCTGTTCATGGTGAGTTGCTCTGTTTCCAACTTTGTGACCTTCTCCGCTATGGGTTTGCCAAAGAGGTTCTTTTCCTGGCATGGGACATCGGCCAATTGTTCTGAACCCCTGTTCTAAGTCCGAGGAATGTAGCCATGCCAGGCGGCAGGCACCAATGCCCACTGCAGCCACCCTGGCCATGGACTCGAACCCGTTGTAGTTCGCCCGGGTGACGTACTTGGAGCACTCCTTCATTTTGCTGACCAGGCTCCGGACGTGCTCAAGATGCTCACCAGATAAACCAGCCAAGAACCAGGCAAGATCCCCTGCTAGGTCATGCAGGTACATACCCATGTACAAATGATATGCTTGGATCCAAGCCACCAGCATTGAACCCTGGTAGTACTTCCTCCCATAGCCATCCATGGTGCGGGCCTCCCTATCCAGAGGCATTGAGGAGTGTATCTTGGAACTTTTAATCTGACACATGGCCAATTCCACCATCATGAAGTTGTGAGAGAGATGTGCTTTTTCAAAAACAGGGCTCTTGTGCACTGATATATGGAATCGAGGCGGCAGCTCACTAATGGCACTGTGAGCAGTGTCTCCCACATCATAAAGAGAAGCCATTCTAGGATCAGAAGAATCAGAACCGTAATGGCATCTTTAGGGGGAGCCGGATACTGGAGGATTTCCAATTCATCTGCCTGAGGTTCCTTCTCCGCCACAACAGTTAAGGGCAAAGCCTTCCCCATGTCCCGCACAAACTTGAGGAAAGAGAGGTCCTCGGGAGGGGACCTCTGCCATTCATATGGGGGAGAGGGATCAGAGGGGATATTGTGGTGACAGGCAGTCTCTGGTGATTCCTCCTCGGTCTCCTCCCAATCAGAGTCTGAGTCGAACTCGAAGTACCGCCTTGAATGGTGACCATACTGGGGGTGCTCAGGCAGAATTGAAGGAGTCCTAGGCTCCCACCTGTCTGAACCTGAAGCACTTGGGGGGATACCTGCTGCACCAAGAGGGACCTTGAACGCTCATGGGAACCACCTGAGGGCACACGGACCTCCAGGATGGGCTGCACCTCCGCAGGTGTGGCACCCATTGTGAATGGGACTGTCACCGGTGCCGAGGAACCAGAGGTCATTGGGTCCCTGGCAGACAACGGGGACCCATGAATGCAGCAAGGATACACTCAAGGGCCTGCATACTCTCTTCGAGGTCAGAGGTCTCCGCTGCCACCGGAGTCAGCTCTGGAGCATTCGGGGGTCTGTGCTGCCTCCCTTGGCCGGGGACTCCTTGATGGTTATGGCCTCAGGAGTCCTATGCCGGCATTCCGGAGCCTCAGGAGGCAACTCTTCCCACTGGGGCAGTTTGGAGGGCCGCTCCCTGCTCTTGCCTTCGGAGTCATGCTGAGGGCTCCGATGCCAATGCCCATGGTTGGCCATTGCCCTTCGACAACAGTGAAGTCAAAGTCCAGTCCTTTTGAGGGTGCTCCTTATCAAAGGAGAGCAGCTATTCCAGTGCCCTATGATCCCTTGACACTGAATTAGCCCGGCCTCTGCATGAAGCTGAAGTCTTGATGGAAGTCTTTGAGGGTGTTGATGCTGAGGCTGATGTCAACGCCTCAGAGCTGAACAGCGATTCCCACTGAAGTTCTTGGTTCTTAAGACCTTTGCACATCATCTGCAAACAGACAGTGTAGTCCGAGGGCTCGTGGTTGGGCCCGAGAGATTGAAGGCACCAGCTGTGGTGGTCCGTGATGGAGATGATCCTGCCACACTGAGTGCACTTCTTGAAGCCACTGGCTGGCTTTGGCATGGCAGGGAAGACTGCTTCCGCCAAGTCAAAGGATTCCAATGACCTCACCAATCAGGGGGGCGCAAGAGAACATCTCCGCATGCTGAGAAAAAAAGAAAAAAGGATAAAAACCCTGAGAAAAATGCGGTGCCAAGGCACCGATGTTCCTGGAGATGGCAGGAAGACACAATATAGCAGGCGATACCGAAAAAAGAAGAAATCGAGCGAAAAATGTTAATCTTAATTCCAGGACAGATAACATCTGGAGAGCTCTGCAGAAAAAAGAATACTGAGATAAGATAGCTCTTTCGGGTGGGAAGACTGGCATACATGCGTGGAAAACTTCCAAAAGCTTCCTTTGGAAGCTGGGAAAACGTTTCTATGCAGGCTTTGTTGGTGATGTCACCCATACGTGATGACCGACTTACTGCTTGGTCCCTGAGAATTTCTTATCCGGTGTAAGAATTAGGAAACAAATGGTTATTTCAATGCTGGTTTGTTTATTTCCTTATAGTTAGTAAGAAAGCCCTCAAAATCTAGAAAACAAAACAAAAATCTATTCTTTGAAACTGCTTGCCAGAATTCAGAAAGACAGCAGCAGTGGAAATGAAACCCTGTGAAAACATCCTCCCGTAACTAACCAAAATCAGACAATAATAGAGAATAAAACAGAAACAGAAGAAAGTATGAAACTAGTAGAAGGGCCAAGGGATGAGAAGAGAGGGCTCTGAAAGAGCTGCCCCCAGGTATCTCTTGTGCAGCTCCGACTCAGGATCCCTCAGGGCCTGATGGACCAAATTTTTTCATGAGGGAGAGAAAGCAGAAGAAAGCATACCAGAACTAATTTAATTAGGACTCTGAATTAGAAGAAGGAGCTTGCAACACTGAATTATTTGTAACTTTTTATTAACAAAAAGTCGATAACAAGCATGACACCTCTAATGACTTCACAATAGCTGGCTGGCGAATTTGAAATGCTCCCCCTTTCCAAGACTATTTGACTTCTAAAAAAGATGCTTAAGTAATGTCTTTGTAAACCTTACTAACAATCAATCATACTTAATTACATCTGTCTATAATCTGGATCAGCAGAACCAAAGTCATATTTAAGAGCAACTAAACTTCCTGGAGATCTGTATAAAATAAAGAAGAAAATCAGGTGGAAAAATGCAGTCTTTCGGGATCAGTTCTGATAGGCTGAAGGATATTTAGGCAAGAATAGTGAAGGGCTAGTAGGAAGGGGTAATGGGTGGGTTATTTCATTTTATTGTGTGGTTTAGGCTGAAAGGCAGATTAAATCTCAGACTTTAAACTGCATTACAGGCTCTTTCAGGATCCCTGTGTTAGGCAATTTCTCCGGCTGCCTTGAATGGGAGTCAGATTTCAAAGATCTTCCATGATATGCAAACATGGGGACAGGATCTCCACAGCCAGCATGTGAAGCATTTCCTTCTGAATAACTAGCAGGGACACTGACAGGAAAACTAGAAACATCACAAGTTTCAGCAAAAATGTTGCTCTCATCAATGTGTGTTTTTAACAATTGCTTCATGGTGCCTAGTTTAGCATCTGCTACGTAGTGCTGCGCACATCTAGTGTTCGAGAAATGAGAAGTAGCTGGGGCGGACTGCAGGAACATAGTGGTCCATCCTCCCCCCCAATAGTCCAGCGTCTCCCTTCAATGGTCCAGCATTTCCACTCCCTCACCCCAACAGAATAGCATCGCTCCTCTCCAGTGCAGCTGGAAATGTGGCCATGCAAATCCTGGCATGCCTAATTGGATGTGAGTTGCACTTCTTCCTTCGGTCTGAACAGCTTGGGGCCTTTATGATTTCAGTTCTGCTGTGCGAGAGTACACCAGAAATAAAATCAGAGTAAGCAGCTAGGATTCGAGGAAGGAGCGCAAGTTAACGCACATCCATTTAGGCATGCCGGAGTTTGTGTGGCCAATTTTGCTTGTGCAGGCACACCTCTATTACTACTACTACTACTATTGAGCATTTGTATAGCGCTACCAGTCGTATGCAGAGCTGCACAGACATGTAAGAGACAGTCCCTGCTCATCAGAGCTTACAATCTAATCAAGACAAAACACAGAGGTATAAGCCGGGGTAAAAACAAGGGGAAGGAAAAGGAGAGCAGATGAGTCAAGATCCATAAGCAGAAGCAAAGAGGTTAGCTTTCAACCTGGATTTGAAGAGGGTTAGAGAAGGTGCCTGGCGTTCAGACAGAGGTAGTTTGTTCCAGGTGTAAGGTGCAGCAAGGTGAAAGGAACGAAGTCTGGAGTTGGCGGTAGAAGAGGAGGGCATAGATAAAAGCAGTTGGCTAGAAGAGCGGAGTTCCCAAGAGGGGTTTTAGGGAGAGATAAGAGAAGAAAGGTACTGAGGAGCTGCAGAGTGAATGCATTTATAGGTGAGCAGGAGAAGTTTGAACTGGATGCGGAAGCGGATAGGGAGCCAATGAAGTGACTTGAGAAGAGGAGTAATATGGGCATGACGAGGCTGGCGAAAGATTAGTCGCACAGCGGAATGTTGAACAGATTGAAGGGGAGAGAGATGACTCACAGGGAGACCAGCAAGGAGGAGGTTACAGTAGTCAAGACGGGAGGTGATTAAGGAGTGGATGAGCGTTTTAGTAGTGTGTTCAGAAAGGAAAGGGTGGATTTTGTTGATGTTATAGAGAAAGAAACGGCAGGTCTTAGCTACAAGATGGATATGTGTGGAGAAAGAGAGAGAGAGAGGAGTCAAAGACAACCCCTAGACTGCGGGCCGAGGAAACAGGAAGGAGTACAGAGCTATCTACAGAGACTGAGAAAGGAGGAAGAGGAGGGGAGGTTTTAGGGGGAAATATAAGAAGTTCAGTCTTGGGCATGTTCAATTTCAAGCGGCGGTGAGTCAACCAGGCAGCAATGTCAGAGAGGCAGGCAGAGATCCGGATATGGATTGCTGGAGATAGTTCGGGCGTAAAGAGGTAGATCTGGGAGTCATCAGCATACAGATGGTACTGAAAACCATGGGAAGAGATAAGTGCACCAAGGGACTGGGTATAGAGAGAGAGAAAAGGAGCAGACCCAAAACAGATCCCTGGGGTACACCAACTGGGAGCGGGGTAGCGGAGGAGGAGGAGCCACCAGAACACACACTGAAGAAGTGATGGGAGAGATAGGAGGAGAACCAGGATAGAACAGAGTCCTTAAAGCCAAGCGAGGACAGGGTATCAAGAAGGTTGTGATCAACGGTGTCAAAAGCAGCAGAGAGGTCAAGAAGGATGAGGACAGAGTACAGGCCCTTGGATTTAGCCAGGAACAAGTCACTGGAGACTTTGACAAGAGCCGTTTCAGTGGAATGTAAAGGACGAAAGCCAGACTGTAAGGGATCGAGGAGGGCATGAGAGGAGAGGAAGTCGAGGCAGCGGTTGTGAACTGCATGTTCAAGTAGTTTACAAATGAAGGGAAGGAGAGAGATGGGTCGATAATTAGAAGGACAGGTAGGGTCAAGTGAGGGTTTCTTGAGAAGAGGTGTGACCACAGCATGCCTGAAGTCTGCAGGGACAGTTGCAGTGAAGAGTGAAAGGTTGAGAATATGAGAGATGGAAGGGACACGGGCTAAGGAGACACCTCCTGCTGTTACTGTAGGGCCAACTCCCTGAAGCATCTGCGGATCTGTCCTGTGCATATGCAGGCTGAAGCCCAGAGGTGGCTCAAGGCGATCTGATGCCTCAATCAAGGGATGAGCTGGCACCCCCGCCCCGATATATCCAAACAGGGAGCAGAGGTTCTTCTCACTCAGTGGCTTTGCAAAAGAAGGAACACAACAAATTCCCAGGCTATAACGAAAATGCAGCAAAGATTTTAGCTGTTTAATTATTTTGCTTGGCATGCTAATATAAATAATATTGACACCTGAAACTGCACACTAGACCATCATGGGGCTAAATGTACAAATAACAAAGGAGATGTAACGTATTCACATACCAAGGGACAAAAAAAAAGAGAGAACCATAGCGCAGTGTCTAACACCAAATTCAATTATGACTAATTTTATTAATAAACTGCTCTATGGCTCTCTCTTTTTTTTTCTGAATGAAACTCCTCCCCCAACAGTAGGTGCGGGGCATAACTAGGACATTTCACCACAGAACCCAACATACAAAAGATAAATATAATCCTTTATCACCTCATGAACAGCAATATAAGGCCTTTCTAGTACAAGGCAGATTTTGAACAAAAACAAAACTCTACAAAACTCACTGAAGACTTATACAGCAAATCTAACTTACCATGACACCAGCTTCTAAAATTAATACAATAAGGAGCCTACTCAGAAAAGAGCAGCAGCATAAATATTGAAATGGGCCTTAGAACATCATTTCACCTATTTGGAAAACCGAACAAACTAGATTACTACAGATCCTACAAAGAAACTCCGCGCTAACAGAACACGTGGTCTCGGGCACATAGGCAGAACACAGTTAGACCCTCACCAAGAACAGAATAAATTAAAACAAACTCAAAGCAGAAATACGTAGGCAAAATTAAACTGAAATCCCAACAAGCCAGGCTCTGCATGCAGCGCAGCACAAGAAATAGAAACAGTGATACATTTCCCATGTACTGTGCAAAATATAACGATGGCATATAAAATCCCAAAACTGACATATTCCAATCATTAAACTGAAAACAAATGTTTTACCTTTTCTCATCTGGCTATATTATTTTTCTAATTGCCTTGGTCCCGGTGTCTGGTTTCTCCATCCTGTCTTCTTCCAGAATCTGCAGCCTGCCTGTCACTTCTTCTCTCCCCCTTGTCTTCTTCACTTGCTCCCCTGACATTGATCTTTTCGTTTCAGCTTTCTTCCATTCATGTTTTTCTCATTCTGTCCACACAGATTTCACTCCTTTTCCTCCTTAATCCTCCAGTTTTTACTGCATCTATCTATAGCTTTCCAGCCCTCATCCTATCCTCCAGTTCCCACTCTTCTTCTTCCCCAATCTCTTCTTCTCTAGTCTTTCCTAACTCTCCCCTCCCCCATTCAGCAACTATCCAATGTCTTCCCCTTCATGCCCCGCATCCCCCCACTTCCCCTATTCCTCCATGTCTAGCATTTCCCTCCTCTCTCTCCTCTCCTCAGCATCTCTATCGCCCTTTGGCCTCTCTCCTGCACATGTAACATCACTCCTCCATCTCCCTATGTCCCCCCCCCTTTTTCCAGCATCACCCCTCTGTCCCATCTCCCATGTCCAGCATCACCCTCTGCTTCACTATGTCCCCATCTCCATTTCCAGGATCACACCTCCATCTCCCTATGTTCCCCTCCTATGTCCAGCATCACCCCTCTGCCTCCTTATGCCCTCCCATGAGCTAGGCATACCTTGAAGGCCCTTGCTGTCCTGCCCCCTTTGATGCATACTTGTATCATCAGAGAAGGCATGACCAGTAGGATTTTAGAGGTGCGCCTGAATTGGTGGCATCTATTATTACTGTTGAGAATGTGAGGAAGAAGGCTCTAGAGAAGACTCTTTTGTCTGCTGCCTCTCAACAAATTGGGTGGTGAGGAGGCTGCCAAAGGTATGTTTTGGGGGTGACTGCCTTACTTTTCACTGTCCTTGCTCCAGCCTCTACCTGATCATCCCACCGGGCAAATCAAAATGCCTGATAGGGCAATCTGCCCCTGGAAGTAGCAGAAGGCATGAAAGAAAAACATCAATCAGCATTTTTAAAGTTTTCCCATAATGTGTCAATAAGTTCCTGGTACTTTATATGTTGAAAGTTACTTACGTTCCCTATAATAAAATTATATTTTGCTTTCAGAGTATTTCTGTATAGCCGGAACCACAGAATGAATCAAAAAGCTCCTGTGAACTCACCCTGAAAGTTGAACCAAGGCACTTCTATTGAATTAACAAGAAACGATAGAGATGTATGCTGATCTTAAATTATTTTAACCTGACAATATAAAAGCAATCATGAAAAGGGGACTGCAATATAACAATCAATTAATTAGACTGTTTGTGTGTCTTTGCGCATTGAAAATCTTACCCCACTTACTAGCTGAATGTCACTAAAGCCCCTTTATAACTTCAGAAGACTAAGACAAAGCTTGTTGCGTATTTATCCTGTAACTCCTAAGGCATCATCCTTTCAACCATTTTGATTAGGGACTGTGAGAAGTGAGGGGGAAGTAAAAAGCAAGAACATTCTGTAGTTCAGTTAAATAGAAAGCACATTCCACATTGTTACTTCAAAAGCCTAAAGTGGCCTAAGCCCGGGATCCCAAAGCAACAGACACTTGGCAAACTGAGAACTGGCCCAAGTGGCCAGACGTGGAACTGAAAATCTATTTCATATAACCAGAAGAATGCTGGGGCTGAGAGAGTATCGCGTTTCTCCCAATCTTTGGCAAAAAAATACATACACACACACACATATATATATATATTTCTATTCTATTGGTCGAGTTGCTTGAGAAATAGTTTAAGATACTTTGCCTGCTATCAAAAATATGTAGGCTCTGCCATATACAATTTTGTTGTAATTGATGCAACTTATTCTGCTGTCCATCTATAAGAGAAATAACAGCTGTACACAATTTAATTTTTTGCATCAGTGCTTTCAATAGACAAGTCTGGAACTCTTGAACAGATTTTCATTTCTTGTCTGGAGAATATTGGAAATCGATCAGAGTATTTTGTGCAATTCAGAGGTGGGTTGAAGTACTGATGAAAACACATTATTGAACCAGTTGTCTGCTGTAAGGGAATTAACCAGAACACAGTTGGAATGTCTGCAGATTTATGTCTTATTTATTTAATAGATTTATACAAGTGCAATGGCTGATAAAGGAGGCTTTAAATGTCATTTTCTAAAGTACTCTACATGTAAACAGTCATTAGTTAATTTGTTATAAAACCCTAGATGTGATCAAATCCAACTTCAGCACAGAGATTTTGTATCACCCTGGTATTTGACTCTCTCTCCTGATGCATTCCTGTAGCTGCATTACGGATTTGAAATGCAAGACCCAAATATAGAACGCATTCGGAAAGATATTCAGAAGCAGGGACTGGTCAAAGCCTCCCTTCTAAAACTGGATCTCATTTTATCCATGAACTGTAGTGAATTTCTTAACCTTTTGGGAGTAGACAAAAAAATGACAGACCTTTAGCAATAACTATTTCTGCAGGAAGGCATAAAGAGGTTGAAATGACGATTCGATAAACAGAATTTTGTTGGAACGCATATCAAGGCCATAGGAAGGAAAAGGCCGGGACTGTGAAAAGATACTTTTTATAATGGCACTTTGATACACACACAACATACCTTCTGTATCTATCTTGGATTAGAAAATTACCGCTTTCTTTCTATATTTACCGAATCTTGGGCAATACTATTTTTCTTCCTTTTGTTTACTTAAACTCTTATGTAGTCTACAAGTGATAAAGAGAGATTTAATAACTATATCTTAAGAAAGGGATACTGACATCACTTCTTGGATTTAATTAGCGAAACATAAAATTAAGGGAGATGTGTATTGAACTGCACTAAGTGAACGCTCTTGTTTGGCAAACTGATCCCTCGTAGTTGTACTGTGAAACTACTGTTAGGGATCAGAGCAGCCATGTTGAACCCAAGCGGCAATGGAGAAAGAGTGGAGAGGGATCACTCCCTCCTCATCCACTGGACTATTAGGGATACCACTGGGTAAATCTGTGGGAGTGGGGGGGGGTGTAGTCATGGTGGTATGGGAGGGTCAGATTTTACAGTATTCTAGTGGGGACATATGTTTTCAGGCTAAAATTGGGAGGCTGGAGCAGTGATCGCAGGGATGGTGATACCATGGGGGTGCTCTGCTACAATTTTTTTGGGAAGGGGAATTTGGTTAGTGCTGAGGCCTGAGTTGAATGCATTGGCAGACAGCACCGGTTCATCTGCTCTATCTGCCAATTAATTTAACATGTGCTCTTGTCAGTTTATATTTAACCCAGAGGATAAAGCACAAGGTCATAACCACTACATACAAAATCTACACAGCTTATCAGCTCCCTGCCTCAACTCTCAAATCGCAAGAGCTCCTATGAGGGCAAGATGATCAGTGAAACAAAATGAACTAGTCATCCCACACTTCAAGACAAAATGCACCCAGCAAACGAACAGAACTTTCACCCTCTTCACCCCCTCAATCTGGAACTTACTTCCTGAACCAATAAGATCCGTGCAGACTACACAGGAGCTGAAGAAGTTATTAGAAACCCACCTTTTCATTGAACATATGGCTCTAATGACATCACATAACACCATACAAGATAACCTGAAATATGCTAATACTCCCATTCATGTTAACTCCAAGTTTTCATCACTGTAAGTTCTATGTAACTGCAACTCAACTGAGTTTGTTGTTCTCTGTAAACCACTTTGGCCTAAAGGTGGTATAGAAAATGTGTTCAATAAATAAATAAATATTGTTCATGTAATTTATTATGTCATTTCTTATTGTCCCCCCTTTCCCCCGCTGAAGGCAGGCATCTTACAGAAGAGTCATCACGTCTTCATGGGGGTTGGCTCTAGCCAGCCTACTCTTAACTCTTGTACTGAAAGTGATCTTTATTCCTGTTTCTTGATTGGCGCAAAGTTTGTCTGGTCTGAAGGACAATGGAAAACGCTAACTGGATTTTTTACCTTGTGAACCTATGACTCCTGCTGTAGAGATTTACTGCAAAGATTTTTTTCTTTTGACATGTTCTTCTGTCAGAAATTATGTGAAACCATGTCTAAGTATACTATCAGAGACACTTACCAAGCCTGATTGAGATCCTGGCTGTCCAATTAGCGTGCATTAGTAAGTGATTTACATACAATAAAGCTACAAAATAGTACTTTGAGACTAACTGGAGAAAATACTTTTTCACTCAATATGTAATTAAGCTCTAGAATTTATTACCAGAGGCTATAATAAAAACTGTTAGTTTAGATGGGTTTAAAAGAGGTTTGGACAAATTCCTGGAGGAAAAGTCCAAAAACCATTATTAAAGTGGAGTGGGGAAAATCCACTGCTTATTGAATCTGTTTACCTTTTGGGATTCTGCCAAATACTTGTGACCTGGAGTGGCCACTGTTGGAAACATTATACTGGGCTTGAAGGACCTTTCATCTGACCCAGTATGGTAATTCTTACGTTCTTATTTTATTTTTAACTTTTTATTATTTCAAAAATGCATCATTCAATGAATACAATGAATGCATAAGAAATAAGTAAAAGTTAAATAATAAGAAAATAGATCAAGGCAAACATAAACATTATTGTTGTTGTTAAGTGCCGTCGAGTCGGAGTCGACTCATGGTGACCTCTGGATAGCTATCCTAAATTGTGTTTGGTCTTCAGTCAGGCGGCTCATTGTTGACAGACTGGTACCCGTAGCTGCTGTTTATAGTATCAATCCATCTCATTGCTGGCCTTCCTCTTTTGCATTGACCTTCTATCTTGCCAAGCATGATGTCTTTCTCTAATGATCTCTCTCTTCGCATGATGTGTCCAAAGTATGAAAGTCGAAGTCTTCTCATCTGAGCTTATAAAGAAAGCTTAGGTTTGATCTCGTCTAGTACCGACTGGTTTGTTCTACGGGCAGTCCATGGTATACACAGTATTCGCCGCCAGCACCATAATTCAAAGGCATCAATTTTCTTCCTGTCTGTCTTTTTCACTGTCCAGCTTTCACATCCATATGATGTTATAGAAAATACCATGGCTTGAACAAGTCGAATCTTTGTATGGAGAGAGACATCTCTGCTCTTGAGAATCTTATCTAGGTCTTTCATAGCCATTCTGCCAAGAACAATGCATCGTTTGATTTCTTGACTGCTTGTTGCTTCTTTATTGATAGTTGATCCAAGTAGGTTAAAGTTGTTCACAATTTCAATTTCTTCTCCTTCAACAATGAACCTGTTGATTATGCCAGTTGTCATGATCTTTGTCTTCTTTACATTAAGGTGCAGGCCCATTTTGAGACTATGTTCTTTGACTGTGAGAAGCAAATGTTTCAGATCATCTTCACTTTCAGCCAGTAATGTAGTATCATCAGCATAGCGAAGGTTGTTGATGAGTCTTCCACCAATCTTCACACCTCTGTTGTCTTCATACAGTCTTGCTTCTCTGATGATTTGTTCTGCATATAAATTAAACAAGTAGGGGGAAGTATGCAGCCTTGTCTTACACCTTTGCTTATTTTAAACCATTCTTTTTCTCCTTGTTCCGTTCGAACTGTTGCTTCTTGATTAATGTACAGATTGCGCAAGAGTACAATCAGGTGTTCTGGTATACCCATGCTTCTTAATGTGGCCCAGAGTTTCTCATGGTTTACACAGTGAAAAGCCTTGCTATAGTCGATAAAGCACAAATAGATATCCTTTTGGTATTCTTTAGTCTTTTCAAGGATCCATCTCACATCCGCAATGATGTCTCTCGTTCCTCGCCCTTTCCTGAACCCTGCTTGCAGTTCAGGTAGTTCTTGTTCCAGGTATGGTTGTAGTCTCTTGTGAATAATCTTCAGTAGAATCTTGCTGGCATGTGGGATCAGAGCGATTGTGCGATAATTTCCACAGTCAGTTGGATCACCTTTCTTTAGTATTGGTATAAACACAGATTTTTTCCAGTCAGTTGGCCATGATGTTGTCTTCCATATTTCTTGGCAGAGCCTTGTAAGTACGGTAACAGCTGCATCAGATTGCTGTAATACTTCTATGGGAATGCTATCAATGCCTGGTGCTTTGTTCTTTGATAAGGCTTTCAATGCTGCTTCAACTTCTTCTTTCATCACCAATGGTTCCCGATCATAAGGTACAGGTTGAAACAGCTGTTGGTCCACTTGATCTTTATCATATAAAAACTCTGTATATTCCTTCCACCTTTTCTTGATCTTCTCAGCATCATTCAACATAGAACCTTGAGCATCTTGTAACATTCCAATTCGAGGCTGGAATGTTTTCTTTAACTCTCGTAGCTTTAGGAAAGCCAATCTTTAAACATTATTACTCCACAGTAAAAGGGGCAAATCGCAGAAAAAGCAATATACTGTAAAGAAAAAAGAAAACCACGAGAACTGTGGGAGATCTACATGAAAGCCGGCTTATAGGGACACTTTACACTTTAATCATTTCTATCCTGGAAAGTAAAAACTCTTAAGTCGCCCTTTTACTAAAGGTTTTAATGTGTGTTTATGAAGTTAATGCATGTTAAGTGTCTATAGCCCTTTTATTTCGATCAGTGCAATGGCAATTAAGGCACATTAAAACCTGTAGTAAAAGGTCCCTAAGAGCAGTTTACATTCAAAGAAAATAAATTGATTTTCCTCATACACAATATAACACCTACAAGGACATTTGAAAAGATAATTAGTTCCCAGAGCCAGGACCCTTGGCTGCCAAGCCAAGAACTCCCTTCTTCTCTGTGTTTGCAATATTACGATGTGACTCAACAGCAAAGGGGACAAGCAACAAATCTCAATCTGTTACAACATTCAGTAAATTTTCTAGGAATCCAGTAAAGTCCATCATCACCAAATGGGCATTTCCTCGATCTCCACCAGTCTCATTAGGCCCAGCACCCAAAGAGAGAAACAGAGGTACATCATCTTGAAGGTTTTTCAAGACCTTTCTAAAGTACTTCTGAGCCATTTTCACTGGGGGGCAGCAAGGGAGATTTTGGGAAATCTAATAGTCTTAACTGTTCCTCCTCATCTGGTTTTCCAAATATTCAAACTTTCGAGACAGCAAAATCTTACTCTTGTCCTGTACAGCCCTAGAGCCTGGAGTTCACCAAGATGTTCCTCTAGCCAAACCACATTTCAAGCCTGGCAACCCTACTCGACCTCTCTGCAGCCTTCGACTTAGTGGATCACCGCACTCTCCTCACTCGTCTTCGGGAAGCGGGTCTTTCTGGTCTGGTTCTCCAGTGGTTTCACTCCTTTCTCTCCCGTCGTTCTTTTTCTGTAGTTACCGGGTCCTCCTCTTCTGCTCCTACTCCCCTCACATGTGGGGTTCCCCAGGGTTCTGTTCTCGCCCCCCTTCTCTTTAATGTTTTTCTAGCCCCTCTTGCCCTCTTAATCCAGCAGTTTGGCATTTCTGTGTATTATTACGCAGGTGACATTTTTCTCTTGCATCATATAGACTCTCTCTCTCCTGATATCGCCCCTCTTAATCACTGTCTCACCGCTATAGCATCATGGTTTTCTTCCAACCTTCTTCACGCAAACCCCGCTAAATCTTTTGCTATCTGGTTCACGTTTGGGAGTCCCCCCCCTACTTGCGCCCCCTCCTTTTCTTCTCAGTCCATTCCTCTCGTCTCCTCACTCCGGTATCTGGGTGTTACTCTTGATTCTTCTCTTTCCTTCACGGCCCTTATTTCTTCTATCGTCCAGCGTTCTTTTCTCTCCCTTAGGCAGCTCCGAGCTGTCCGCCCCTTTCTTTCCTCCTCTGCTCTGGCCACTCTTCTCCTTTCCCTAGTGGTGTCTCGATTGGACTACTGTAATGTTTCCCTGGCTGGACTCCCCCAATCCCAGTTGTCTCGTCTTCAGCGCGTTCAAAACACTGCTATTCGTCTTCTAACCTACGCCTCTCGTTTCGATCATGTCACCCCTCTTCTTCTTCATTACCACTGGTTACCTGTCTCTTTCCGTGTTCACTATAAAATTCTTATCCTTGCGCACAAGGCTGTTTGCACTGGCACCCCTTCCTACCTCGCTGATCAGATATGCTTTCGTACCCCACATCGCCTGCTGCGTTCCATTCATACTAATTGGATGTCTCTTCCCTCCCCCTCCCAGGCTCATCTTGTCTCTACCCGCTCCTCCGCTTTTTACTTTCTGGCTCCCAGCCTCTGGAACTCGCTCACCCCCTCGCTCCGTGCAGAAGAATCCTACCAGTCCTTCAAATCCCAACTCAAAACCCATCTCTTCAACCTAGCATTCGATCTCCCACCCTCGTCTTCCCCTTCTTCCCTCCCTGCCCCATGATGTTATATTGTAATTACTAATTGGTTTGTTTTCTCTTTCTTTCCTTTTCTTTCCTCTTTCTATTGTTTTTAATTGGCGTTCCTTTTCTTTTTCTTTTCTCGCAGCCTTATTTTTAAATCGGATAATGTTTTATTGTAAACCGCTCAGGTACCTATGGTGTTGGGCGGTATAACAAGTTTTATTAAACATAAACATAAAACATAAACATACTTCCAAGAGACCTTTGCTACCACTGACTTAATAGTGCCTAGATCTTCTTTAAAGCTTCCCTTATTAGAACAGAGAGAAAGAGTTAAGCCAGCAGTACTGTTCCATAGTGACTCCAAAGTTATAACTGCGTATTTCTTAATCCTACCAGTAGCCATTGGTCAAACAGCCAGAGGGGAGCATGATTCCAGCGGAGTAAGCACTTCTGGACACAGAGGTGCAGTTAGTTGCTCGGAGGTCAGGGAAACCTCATTAACACTATGGTCCATTGAAGATGATGCAAGAAGACCTGCCAAAGTGATGCCGGTAACTCTTGCCTAATGAGCTCCAAAAGCCTCAAATGTTGCCTAGGCTGTCACCAGAGGTTGAACAGAACCCAAGGACAGGTTCTTTTGTTTATACTTCCTCTGTTCCATTTTCAAGCAGTGAAACTCACATGGCATATGAGCGTAGCTTGCCATCTTGTCCTTCTGTTCTCATGTTCTTAAATAAAGATTCTTGCTAGCTCGTATCCTGCTTCCCAAAGGACATACGTTTTCTACTAAGGAATCAAATACTTTCCGCAAGCTCCTAAAAACCTTCTTGTTCAGAGATCATTTTGGAGAGTTAATTACTTGACACAAGTTATAAAAGATCAAGCATCAGTTTTCAGTGTTTCACAATAATTTTAGTGCATAGTTCAATGTTTGTTGTTGTTAAGTGCCGTCGAGTAGGTGTCGACTCATGGCAACCCTCTGGATAGTTGTCCTAAATTGTGTACGGTCTTCAGTCAGGTGGCTCATTGTTGACAGACTGGTACCCGTAGCTGCTGTTATTGTATCGATTCATCTGGTACACCCTGAAATAGAATTTAGGCATCCAGTGTAAATAAGATGTAGATAGTTTCCCCCCAGTTATATCCAAGTTGATCACCCCGTTCATTGTAAATACAACGCAGAGCGCCTGCCTTGTATAGTTGATGTTGAATGTAAACCGCACTGACCTAAAAATAGCGCGGTATAGAAGAAATGTTAAATAAATAAATAAATAAATCTCATTGCTGGCCTTCCTCATTTGCGATGACCTTCTATCTTGCCAAGCATGATGTCTTTCTCTAATGAACTTTCTCTTCGCATGATGTGTCCAAAGTATGAAAGTCAAAGTCTTGTTATCTGAGCTTCTAAAGAAAGCTTAGGTTTGATCTCCTCTAGTACTGACTGGTTTGTTCTTTGGGCAGTCCATGGTATACGCAGTATTCGCCGCCAGCACCATAATTCAAAGGCATCAATTTTCTTCCTGTCTGTCTTTTTCACTGTCCAGCTTTCACATCCATGTGAAGTTATTGAAAATACCATGGCTTGAACAAGTCGAATCTTTCTATGGAGCGAGACATCTCTGCTCTTGAGAATCTTGTCTAGGTATTTCATCGCCATTCTGCCAAGAGCAATGCGTCGTCGGTTTTCTTGACTGCTTTTGCTTCTTTATTGATAGTTGATCCAAGTAGTTTAAAGTTGTCCACGATTTCAATTTCTTCTCCTTCAACAATGAACTTGTTGATTTTGCCAGTTGTCATGATCATTGTCTTCTTTACATTAAGGTGCAGGCTCATTCTAAGACTATGTTCTTTGATTGTGAAAAGCAAATGTTTCAGATCATCGTCACTTTCAGCCGGTAATGTAGTATCATAAGCATAGCGAAGGTTGTTGATGAGTCTTCCACCAATCTTCACACCTCTGTCTTCATACAATCCTGCTTCTCTGATGATTTGGTTCTGCATATAAATTAAACAGGTAGGGGGAAAGTATGCAGCCTTGTCTTACACCTTTGCTTATTTTAAACCATTCTGTTTCTCCTTGTTCCATTCGAACTGTTGCTTCTTGATCAATGTACAGATTGTGTAAGAGAACGATCAGGTGTTCTGGTATACCCATGTTTCTTAATGTGGCCCAGAGTTTCTCATGGTTTACACAGTGAAAAGCCTTGCTATAGTCGATAAAGCACCAATAGATATCCTTTTGGTATTCTTTAGTCTTTTCAAGGATCCATCTCACATCCGCGATGATGTCTCTTGTTCCTCGCCCTTTCCTGAACCCTGCTTACACTTCAGGTAGTTCTTGTTCCAGGTATGGTTGTAGTCTCTGTTGAATAATCTTCAGTAGAATCTTGCTGGCATGTGGGATCAGAGCAATTGTGCGATAATTTCCACAGTCGGTTGGATTACCTTTCTTTAGTATTGGTAAAAACACAGATCTTTTCCAGTCAGTTGGCCATGATGTTGTCTTCCAAATTTCTTGGCAGAGCCTTGTAAGTAAGGTAACAGCTGTATAAGATTGCTGTAATACTTCTATGGGAATGCCATCAATGCTTAGTGCTTTGTTCTTTGATAAGGCTTTCAATGCTGCTTCAACTTCTTCTTTCATCACCAATGGTTCCGGATCATAAGATACAGGTTGAAACGGCTGTTGGTCCACTTGATCTTTATCATATAAACATTCTGTATATTCTTTCCACCTTTTCTTGAACTTCTCAGCATCATTCAACATAGAACCTTGAGCATCTTGTAACATTCCAATTTGAGGCTGGAATTTTTTTTTAACTTTCGTAGCTTTAGGAAAGCCGATGTTGTGCTTCCTCTAATAGTTTCTGCTTCTATTTCATTGCATGTGTCATTGTAGTACTTTTTCTTGTCCTGTCTTGCTGCATGTTGGAAATCTCTGAGTTCTGCGATTGTCTTTCTTTCTCCTCTGGCTTTAGCTTCTCTGCATTTCTGGACAATTTTCAGAGTTTCTTCCGTCATCCATTTTGGCCGCTTTTGCTTTTTCACCTTTTGTAGAGACTTCTCGCTTTCTTCCAAAACAATCTTCTTGATGTCATTTCATAACTCTTCTGGAGCTCTGTCATTTGTATCTAAATCAACATATCGATTTTGCAGGCAGTCTTTAAATTCCAGTGGTATATTCTCAAGGTCATATTTTGCTGCATTCATGAGTGGTTTGCTCTTTTTCAACTTTAGCTTGAGTTTGCATACTAGTGATCTGTACCACAGTCAGCTCCAGGTTTTGTCTTTGTTGATGTTATAGAGCTTTTCCATCGTTGACTTCCACAGATGTAGTCAATTTGATTTTTGTACAATCCATTGGGTGAAGTCCATGTGTACAGTCGCCGCTAGTGTTGCTGGAAGAAGGTATTTGAGATGAATAGATCGTTGGTCTTACAGAATTCTATCAGTCTTTCTCCAGCTTCATTTCTGTTGCCAAGTCCATATTTTCCAACTACTTTGCCTTCTTCTTTGTTGCCAACCTTTGCACTCCAGTCACCCATGACTATCAGGATATCCTGTTTGCATGTTCTGTCAATTTTAGCTTGAACATTTTCATAGAACTCTTCAATTTCATTCTCGTCTGCAGCTATTATTAGGGCATATACTTGAATTATAGCTGTGTTCATAGGCATTCCTCGTAGACGACTAGAGATTAAGCGTTCACTGACTGCATTGTATTTCATTACAGTTCTTGCAAGTTTCTTCTTTATTATAAATGCAACACCATTTCTTCTTTGTCTTTCATTTCCAGCATAGTAGACCATGTGATCATGTGATGCAAAGTGCCTGATGCCAGTCCAGTTCAGTTCGTGCATAGTTCAATAGCTGTATTTAAATAGTTTATAAATCTTATCCCAAGCTGTACGATAATGTAACAAGGACAGAATTAACCATATTCATATGTGCATGGAACATGTAAATAGGTTTTTTAAATCCTTTGTTGAATTTTTTGTTAAAGTTATTATGTACTTTTAATTCTCTGTTTCACCTTGTTAGCACATTTCCATGTAATATTTTGTTGGATGTAATACTGTTATTAAGTTCATTGTAAACCGCTTTGATTCTGGAAAAGTGGTATATAAGTACACATAAATAAATAGCTTTACCGTGTTTAAGTGCGTGGAATGCTTTGTACATATTTGGGAAGCAAAACAGGCTGGGAAATTATTCAGTTAAATAGGAAGATGGTCCAAGATGTTATTTGTAAGTTCATTCAGAAATCGATGAGTTGATTGGACAATGATGATCATGTGGCTTTTCATTTTAAGCATTTATAAGTGTCATTAGAGAAATATGACATCAGTATATGCTGATCATATACTGATGATATATGGTATGATGCAGGGGTTGCACATAGAAGGAGCAAAGCAAGGAGACCATACCTTATAAAGGATATAACAAGACCTGAAATGGTTCAGAGGAAGGCAACCAATATAGGGCCTATGCCAGAAGGTATATGAGAAAAGACTTGACAATCTAAATATGTATAACCTTGAGGAGAGAAGAAACGGGTGGATATGATACAGATGATTAAATATTTAAAGGGTATTGATGAGCAAACAAACCTTTTTTCAAAGACAGGGAAGCTGTAGAACTAGAGAACATGAAATGAAGCTGCGAGGAGGTAAACTTAGAAGCAACATCAGGAAATTCTTTTTCATGGAAGGGGTGGTGGATGCCTGCTATGCTCTCCTGAAGGAGGTGGTGAGAGCAAAACCTTGTACCTGGAATAGCAGGTACAACCTTAGGCAAAAGCATAGAGGGGAGTAACCTACCAGAGTGGCAGGTGCAACTCTACAATTCTAGCCACCTTACTGGGCAGACTAGATGGACCATGCTGGTCTTTATCTGTCATCATTCACTATTTATTTATTTAGACATATTTGTATACCACCTTATCCTACAATCAAAGTGGTTATATCACACTATGTTACTTTGGGACCATTTCAGACAAGTGATCTTGTCCCTGAAGCAGAAAAGTTCATTTGAAACATAGCAGTATGTCATATCTGGACTTGTAATATAGATTTAACATATAGGATCAACATGAAAGTGGAAAGTCATTTTTTATGAAATAGAAACAAATTAACTATTAAAAATGGATGAGATCATTTAATAAATTATTACAATCATGAATTTATATTGCATGATACATATAGTTGGATGGCATTACATTTAATTTTCATTAACTGGACCAAAGAATATTTCATCTTAAGTAAGAATTGATACTTCTTAGTGTAAAGGTTCTGTTTCTTGTTAGTCACTCCAGGCCAGGGAAATCAGGAGAATTTGTGGTCTTACAAAAAATACATTATTATGAAAATAAAGTATTGGACTCAATCAAATTAATAGGTACCAATCAAGATGTGACAGTGGAATCGAGGGAAAGAGGAATTAGATTTAGCTTGCGCCTTTTCTCATAAGTTAAATGTGACTTACATGCACATACAATAGCATTTTCCAGTCCACAGACGGCTTACAATTTGATTTGATACCTGAGGCAATGGAGGGTTAAGTAACTTGCCCAAAGAGCAGAGGTGCGTTTCAAACCCTGGCTTCAGACCACTGCTCTAACCATTTGGCTACTCCTTCAGTCCTCCAGTGTTAGTCACTGCACACTTAGACAATTATGTGAGGTAGGTACAACAATTTATGCACCCAAGCAAACCTCAGGGGCACAGAGTCCACTTTTCCTCAAGCTGACCTGAAAAGCTTTATTGCAGCATGATGATTTAAAAAAAAAAGTGCCATGATATTCCACTGTTTAGAGAGTCCAGATACTTTGCAAAGACCTTAATTATTCTTACCAGAAACGTTTTGCTGTAGTATTACTGCTTTTACCAATCCTGCCCATGTCAAAAGTTCTGTCACTACAGCATGGTGCGTGTGGTGTGCAACGAATTGGCCAGGAAATCTCATGTGGGGTAACGCTGTCGCTGGTATATTGCCTTATGACATAATCCAGGACCATAAAGCATTCTATCAACTCTGCAGGATAACAGTAATGACACGGTGCTCTGCTTTTATAAGACTCTGTGGGAGAGTACCAGCCTTTTTAATTTTCACTTTACCAGCCTTTTTACTTTTCACTTTAACCACTGCTCCACAGTAAAACAAATTACCACTTGCAGCTACTTACCAATTCGCTTACGAAAAGCTTTCACTCATTTTAGTATTCAGTGGTAAAACACAGATTTGAACTATTTTCACAGCTGTTTTCCAGCAAATATATAACATATAGAAATAAAAAAAAAATCTTTGTGAAAAAGTCTCTCATCACAGCTCTAAATTCAGCTTCAAGTAAATACAAATCCAACCTCATAAAAAGAACACTGCTTAATCTCCTTAAAGAAAACTTGAGAAATGCTTGTTACAGACCTGGGAGTTCTCATTTTTCCAATATGAAAATGCTACCAATCGTGCAGTCAAAGTACATTTACAACAGAATATCTGACAAACAGCCTAGCGAACAGCTTATATTGTAAACTTTGCTGTCAATAATATTTACTTAGCAGAAACAAGTCCTAGAAGATGGAAAGTTTGCATCTGTTGGATGGATCTGACATATCTAGTTCAAAACCAGTATTTTAGAAGACCCAAGGCGGACACTTCTAGAAAGGACTGATTCTTTCTAGTCCACGCTGCCACTAAAAAATAGGGCTGTGCATTCATTTGAAGCAACATGGGAAATATCAGCAACACCATGTCATTTTAATCCAAACACGATCTGGATACTTAGACATGGTTTTGAAGAATTTCTGGCACAAGAAAATAGCAAAAGTAAAGTTGTTGGAGTAAAGGCTCTACAACAGGACTCAATAGATTCACAAGGCAAAAAAAAAATCCATGAAGAGCTCCGCACAGAGCTCCAAACCTGACAAACTTAGTTGTAATCAGAAAACAGAAATAAGGATCAACAGCAATACAAGACGTAGTTAAGATCAAGCTGGTTAGAGCCAGCCCCCATGGAGATGTAATAGCTCTTCCTGCAAGATGCGTACCCTCTAACCTAAAGATCAATGGTTCAAGGTCAGCCTCTGATATAAGAAAAAAAAACGTTTTGGTTTTAGATTTGTCTGAAACCTCTAATAACCTTTCAGCTATGCTTTTTGTTTGGGCAGCAGCCACAGCTACCTCTTTAATTCATAAAAATGCCCTGAAATGAAAATCTATAAAAACAAAATAAACCTGCAAATGGCACTGGAAACTAAACACCACCATTTTTTTTATTGCCTGTAAATCCTTATTAAGGAATATCATTGGCTGTTTTCACATTTGGGTAATGATGTACAATTTAAAATTTAGAATAGCCCTTTGTTACTATTAACTGCACAAATCATTTGAACCATTATTTCTGGAAAGACTGCCATATATACAGATGTATTTAGTTGCAATCGGTGCATTTTTCCTAGAAAAAAAGGTGCTAGTATAGCGCTATAGAAATGATTAGTAAGAGTAGTATATGCAGGAGCTCTTTCATTAATACTGTACATGATGAGCATGGGTCAAACTTAGCAGCCAATGGGAAAGGTGCTGGTTCTCCATAGCACCGTCTACCCGCCTCAAAAAAAGCCCTGGTTACTTTATTTATTTTATTTACATTCTCTTATATACCGCGCTATTCAGCATCAGTGCGGTTTACATTGAACAAACTGAAATTACATTGAACAGGGCATTATAACTTGGAGATAACTATTTTACAGGGAACATGGGCTTTGGAGGGTTAAGTGGCTTGCCCAAGACCACAAGGAGCACCTGTGGGACTAGAAACCCCAGTCCTTCCGGCCCAAGGTTGCTGTCCTCTAGAGGGATTTGAACCCCCGACCTTCTGACCTGAATTACCTTGCCCCAACCACTAGGCCACTCCTCCACTCCTATTTGCAGTCAATTTTAAAAAAGTGGTTATCCAGATAAAGAAATTGAGAGAGACATTCAGTCATTCAGTGGCACTCTCTGAAGAGAGTCACTGAATATCTCCGCAGACTGCCTCAGCACCCTCCGATCAGTACAGGAGCGATCCATGGGCGGCGCAGTCGGTATCCGGATAATGGCGCTACATTGTTATTGTGTAATCTCTTAGCAAGTGCATATTGGTTCCAAGAGGTTAATTTTCAAAAGGTTGGGTACTGAAACTTCCCGTTGGTCATCAGTGATGTTTAAATAGCCACCAGAATTCAGGGATAGTATCCGGATAATGACTGACATTGAAGATCTGCATTGAGGGACCACTGGCTGTATAATTGCAATACGATTTTCAGTCACTATCCAGGTAAGTTATCTAGATTTATTTTATTTATTTAAACGGATTTCTATACCGCCTTATCCTACAATCAAGGCAGTCTGAACAGCAAACAATCGATAAAATACTGTGTCTAGTGTGCACATGCAGTGGGAAATGTATGCGTGTGAGTGTGTCTGGTCATTGATTCTTGGTGCGCTATTTACAATGTTATGTATATCAGGTCCTTGCTTAATTACTATTATCGTGACATGTGGGGGGGTATTGAGGTGTCTGTTGCATGGTTTAAGTAATGTCACCGTAATGTTCTATGAAGAGGGTCGTCTTCAGTAGTTTCCTGAAATCCTTAAGGTCTGTTGTTGAATGTAGTTCGTCAGGGAGAGCATTCCAGATTGTTGGTGCCGCTTTGATAAGGCTCATTTTTTGGTGTGCTTGCATACCCTGTTGATGTCTTTAGGTGTGTTGACACGGTTGGATGTGCCTCTTCTCCTCGGTCTTGTGCTGTTGTCAGGTTGTATGAATGGGTGTAGGCTGAACGCTGATGACTGTTGTTTGATTTTGAAGATGTTTATGATTGTTTTGTATCTAATGTAGGCGCTGATAGGCAGCCAGTGGAGCTCTTTTAGGGTGGGTGTGATGTGTTCTTGTCTTGTGGTGCCGACTATTATGCGTGCTGCAGTGTTTTGTGCCAGTTGCAAAGGTCTTAGTGTCTGTTTTGTTAGGCCCAGATAGATTGGGTTGCAGAAGTCTAGGATTGGGGTTATTAGTGCCTGACAAACTGTGCGGTAGTGTTCCTGAACGAGGAGGGGCTTGAGGCGTCATACTAGTCTCATCCTGTGGTATGCATTTCTGGTGGTTCTGCTGATGTGGGACTGAAGGTTAAGTTCTTTGTCCAGGGTCACTCCGAGGTATTTCACTTCTGGATGTATAGGTATGGTTGTGGTGCCTATCTTGATGTTGCAAGGGGGGATGAAGTCGGAGTTTCGTGTTATGATTAGCGCCTCGGTCTTGCTGTAGTTTATGGTCATGTTGTTGTCTTGAAACCAGGTGTTCATGTGTATGACACAATCTGTTATCTTGGTGTAGTCTGGGTTGTCGAGGGTGATTGGTGTGTATATCATTATATCGTCTGCATAGATTGTGTATTTTATCCCGTGTTCTTTTATGATGCTGCACATTGGCTGGATGTAGATGTTGAATAAAAGTGCTGATAAAAGTGCTAGATAGCCTGGGCCACAGAAAAAGCTGTCTTAAATTGCTATCTGTGGCGAGCTTCCTGTCAAAAAAACTTTGCATTTAATTTTGAATTCATTTAGAGAATTGTGTGGTTTTTGTTGGATTCATATAAACAGCAGTCTTTAATAGAAGCATACTTCCAACCCCTTTATAATTTTGGTTATCCTTCTCTGTACCTTTCCCAATTCTGTGATATCTTTTTTTTAGATAAAGCAACTAGAACTGTACAGAACACTCATGGTACAGTCACACCATGGAGTGAATCAAAGGCATTATAATATCCTTGCTTTTATTCTCTAATCTTTTCCTTACAGTTCCTAGCATTTTACAGTTCCTAGCGGTTCCTAGTTTTCTTGGCTGCTGCTGCACACTGAGCAGGGGATTTCAATGTATTATCCACAATGCATAACTTTGCACTTGTCCACAGTCAATTTCATCTGCTATATATTTAAACTTTGTAGCCTGCTAGCATTTGTATAACGCCATTTCAGAGTATGCCCCTATTTACTCATAGCATCAATTGCAAAGGTTAACCTATGGAAGGTGTTCCCAGTACTTTGAGAATACAGTCATACAGTGAACAAAGAAAAACAATCGCTAATGCGTTTTAACAGCAAAGCCAATACTGCGGAATATGGTACAGCTAAACCTCTGAAGGTGCAGTTCACTGCACCACATTATTCACAATGAGGCCAATTCCATGTTGTACGTGCCTGGCCTGTCCGGGCTTTCAGAATTGGGACTGCCAGGAGTTGCAGCTGATTCTGATCCTGCGGGGGCTAGAAGTCCCCGCAGGATCAGAATCGTGTGCAACCGGCCTGGATATGCAGGCCAGGTCCCAATTCTGGGCTCCTAGACGTCTGGCACACTACCCGGCTAACTCAGCCAGGTTCCTGCATGGAGTGGCAGTGGCATGGCGTCCCGTTGCCATGCCACTGTGGCTCCATGCAGGAGCCGTGATCACCGGCCGCCAATTAAATCCTTCTTTCCCTGCAGCCCATCCCCTAATCGGGCCTCCCTTGGTCAGGGTCAGCCTGCAGGGCATACCCTGCACCCTCTCACCTTTCCTCCGTGCCCCGGCACAGCCATCCACTGATGTCGAGAGGGACATTCCACTTCTGATGTGGAATAAGTCCCCCGTCTATCCTGATGGACCCGGATGTACCGAGCCGTGACTGGAATTGGCCCTGTACGTTCCAGTTGGCGTCTTGCTCCTGGCCCACCCAACCTGTGTCCCTTGGGGAAACTGCTAGGTACATATGACCTAGATTGGCCACTGTTGGAAACAGAATACTGGGCTTGATGGACCTTGGTCTGACCCAGTATGGCATATCTTATGTTCTTATGTTCACTCTCCTCCCCATCGCTGCCTCTGCCCACTCCCGCACATCTCCTATGTATGTGCAGGGAATATGTTTGCGGGCTTTTAGCGGGGATGGATGTCCAAACCAGATGTCCATCTCCCCTAGCAGCAGCTCGGAATCTACCCCCATGTTTGTGTGGTTTCTACACTTGAAGGACTAGAAAAAGGGACTGTTACTTCTGGAGAGAGATCTGCAATTTTGAGTATATACTTCTGGGAATTTTCTGAAAGGAATTCTTTCTATTAAAGCTATTTAATCTGTGAACCCACTATTTTTTGTTAAATCAGTCAGGGCCTAGTAGCAGCAGTTTAAGTTTAAATTTAAAACACAGAAGAGAACTTTCTGGTTACATTTCATACCCAGCACAGAGCTTATAGTTTTAATTTCATAGTCACTCAGGGCCTAGCATCAGCAAAGTACTTTTAGTTTAAATTTAAAACACAGAAGAGAGCTTTCTGGTTAAATTTAGAACCCAGCAGAGAGCTTGTAGTTTAAATTTCATAATAAGTTAGAGACTAGCAGCAGCAAAGAGCTATAATTTAAATCAAATAAGAATATAGCTTACCTCAGCAGCACAGGACAGAGTACTGTGTAGCAGCCCTCTTTTAATAAGTGTTGTTTCCCTCCCTCCCTCCCCACACCCACCCACCCCTGGGATAATCGTAGCTTTATAGGTACTTACACATCTTAAAAGACAGGAGGTGCTCTCATGTGAAGCTTGTTACCCAAATCAGACATACACTAAGGACCTGAGATTAATTAAGCTTCTGGTGAACAAGGTATATTAAACGTATTAGGTACAGTTTTATTGGTATAAATATTCATAGCAACCTTTAGTAAGTAAAGAACTTAAAGATCTAAACAAAAACTTAAAACTAAGATGCAGACAGCAGTCCAGCAGCGGGATGGGGGCTTTCCAGTCTTTTGCATTGAGTGTCACATGTATGATTTTCTCCCAGTTGGTGAGAGGTCTTACGTGTGCACTAGGTGCAAGGAGCTCTTTGCTCTCAGGGAACGAGTCCGTTCTCTAGAGGCTAGAGTAGCAGACTTGGAAAACATAAGACAGAGAGGTACATAGATGAGACCTACAGGGATGTAGTCCTGAAGTCCCACCTCCAGTCTGGCAGCACCCCTGTTGCCATGGAGGAGAGAGGTCACGTGACAGGAGACAATCACCCTGGTGTGGCAGGAAGTGATCCTGTAACTAGGACCTGTCCTCCAGGTGATGTAAAACCCTCTCGCACCGAGGAAGTTTCTCCAGGGCCATGTGCCCATGAGGGAAGGGTTAGGACAGCCGTTATAGTTGGTGACTCAATCATTAGGCATGTAGATAGCTGGGTGGCTGGTGGACGTGAGGATCGCCTGGTAACATGCCTGCCTGGTGCGAAGGAGCGGACCTCACGTGCCACCTAGATAAGGTCTTAGATAGTGCTGGGGAGGAGTCTGCTGTCTTGGTACATGTCGGTACCAATGACATAGGAAAAAGTGGTAGGGAGGTTATGGAGGCTAAATTTAGGCTTTTAGGTAGGAAGTTGAAATCCAGAACTTCCAGGGTAGCGTTTTCCGAAATGCTTCCCGTTCCACGTGCAGGACCCAAAAGGCAGGCAGAGCTCCGGAGTCTCAATGCGTGGATGAGACAGTGGTGCAGAGATGAGGGGTTTGGATTTGTTAGGAACTGGGGTACATTCTGGGGAAAGGAGGGGCTCTTCCGAAGGGATGGGCTTCACCTTAACTGGGATGGAACCAGGCTGCTGGCATTAACCTTTAAAAAGGAGATAGAGCAGCTTTTAAACTAGATAATAGGGGAAAGCCGACAGTCGCCCAAGAGCAGATGGTTCGGAAGAATGTATCCTTGAAGGATACTACCAAAAGCAGAGAGGTTCCAAAAAAGAGTAAAGTAGACCAAATGCCCTCGAGTATGGAGTAGACAGAATTTAAAGATCCCAAATTACCCATGTCTACCAATGGCCAAATTAATATGAATAAAATACAGTCTTTAAAATGCTTGTATGCAAATGCTAGAAGTCTAAAAAATAAGATGGGAGAATTAGAATATATAGCACTAAATAAAAGGTTAGATGTGATTGGAATATCAGAGACATGGTGGAAGGAGGACAACCAGTGGGACACTGTGATACCTAGGTACAAACTATATCGTAATGATAGAGCTGATCAAATTGGTGGAGGGTTAGCGCTCTATGTTAGAGAGGGCATTGAGTCAGAAAGGATTAAAGTTTTGCAGGAAACAAAATTTGCTGTAGAATCTCTATGGATTGAAATGCCACGTAAAAAGGGGAAGGCGGTGGGGGTGTACTATCGACCGCCTGGCCAGAATGAACAAATGGATTAGGGGATATGCAATGAAGCTACAGGGTAAACTATTTAAGACTAATAAAAGAAAATATTTTTTCACTCAACGTGTAATCAAACTCTGGAATTTGTTACCGGAGGATGTAGTGAAAGCTGTTAGTGTAGCTGGGTTTAAAAAAGGTTTGGACAAGTTCCTGGAGGAAAGGTCCATAAACCATTATTAAGAAGGGACCCAGGATATCAATGCTTGAACCACTACACGCATTGTGGAACCTGTGTCCCTTGGGGAAACTGCTAGGTACGTATGACCTAGATTGGCCACTGTTGGAAACAGAATACTGGGCTTGATGGACCTTGGTCTGACCCAGTATGGCATATCTTATGTTCTTATGTGAACTGCAAAGAGCACTGCCTGCCCATGCAACGCCCACTACTTGCAATTTAACTATTTGTGTTCTGTGGCATAGTTCATGGCTACTTATGTCTGCAGACCTTTCTCCAAGTTTCAAAAAGACATAATGTTCACGCTTTTACTTTGAAATTTGAACTTTTTCACTACCTTTATCTTCTAGTACTTCTTTATTGAAAATAATATATGTGCATTATTTTCCTCCCCAGTCCATGATGAGGGTAATTTTATAACAGGTGGGAGGCCAAGCAGATGCCTACTGAAAACCAGTTTTATGAAGACACACAGATGCCGATGCGCTATTGCAGAGATAATGGTACTGCAAGATTTACGCTCCCTCAGGAAGAGAAGCACATGCTTGTGCATACTCTATAAGATATGTGCGGACCTCGTGACTCTGCTCCAGAACATGCCTTATAAAAGGACACACCTTCTTGTCACCTTTCGTAACCCCTGGGGCAATTTAATAAAAACTGCTTTTAAAGTTTATAAAATGACCCCAAAATGGTCTTGGGAAATTCTCCTGTTACTGCTCATACTTTTAACCACACGGAGAGAGAGGAATTTCCAGGATGCCAATTTATGATCGTGAAACACTTTTTCCCATGAAAATGGTTTTGAAGATTGCCCCATAACACTTAGCCCTCTTGATCAGACAAGCAGGTTGGCGTTGCCACTATATTCTACGGAAGTTGATACATTAACTCTTCACTTCTCTTAGGGAGTTATATTTAAGATCATTCTGGATGTACATGAAACAACTTGATCATCAAAGCTAAAAAATGACTGCTTCCTAAATCATATTGAAAAGCTACAAAATCTGTCTTTATATAAGTCTTTCAGTGTGTTAGACATTCGAAACACAGAAACATGACGACAGAAAAAGACAGCATGGTCTATCTAGTCTGCCCTTCCATATCAACTACAATAGTCCCCTCTTTACCTTTAGAGATCCCCTGTTTGTGCCTCATGCTTTTTTGAATTCAGATAATGTCCTCGTGTCCACCACATCCACTGGGAGACTATTCCATGCATTTATCACTCTTTCCGTAAAGAAATATTTTCACATATTACTCCTGAGTCTATCCCTTTTCACCCTCATCCTATGTCCCCCCCCTTGTAGCAGAGCTTGCTTTCAATCGAAAAAGGTTCTCCTCCTGTGTATTTATGCCATGGAGGTATTTAAACATCTTAATCATATCACCTCTATTCCGCTTTTCCTCTAAAGTATACATATTAAGATCTTTAAGTCTGTCCTCATATCCTTCATAACGAAGACCACCAACCATTTTAGTAGCCACCCTCTGTACTGACTCCAACTTGTTTATATCCTTTTGAAGGTGCGGTCTCCAGAACTGCACACAATACTACAAATGAGATCACACCAGAGACTTATACAGAGGCACTATCACCTCCTTTTTTCTGCTAGCCATTCCTCTCCGTATGCATCCAAGCATCCATTTGGCTTTTGCAGTTGCCTTTTCTACCTGTTCAGCTTATCAGACACAATTATGCTTAGATCCCGCTCTTCTTTTGTGGACAGAAGTACTTTACCCCCTATACTGTATCGCTCCCTTGGATTTTTGCAGCCCAAATGCATTTTTTAACGTTAAATTTCAGCTGCCATATTCTAGACCATTCTTCAAGTCTATAAGATATGGGTTTTAATACTTTCACCTGTTTTCTCCTTTTTGTTTATGCATATCATGAATATAGCCAAGCACATGGCTTTTTTCATATTTCACTTGTTATTAATGTAAATGCAATAACATTTACAGTTATAACTGAGACCTATTTTCACAATACCACTATTTCTGTTCATTACTAAAACAAAGATTCTATCTCCGTCTTTCTTGCTTGTTAAATAGCAGCCAGTTATCCACTTAGAAGGTTCAGAATACAGTTAGATTTAGCATATCCATATCGCTGGTCTTATTTATCTGATATTGGTAAATGTTTTCTTTGCTAATTTAACATTCACTTTTGCTTAATTGTTCCATTTAGAGAATAACAATGAAAGCAATCTATGCAGCTAAATTCATGCTTAGCTGTGTAAAATCTGAGGCGAATGATTGCTCACCCTCCCACTTTTAGCATATCAGAATTTATGCATGTGGTTCATGCTAAACAAAGCTGGGCAAAGAGAAGTTGGCTGAGGGAAATTACATGCAGAACTTGTATAAACGAAACTGTGTGTGTAATTGTTGGTAGTATTTTCTGTCTGCTTCAAGGCAGGTACAATGCTCGTGGATATTCTGCATCTGTGGTTATGCACATTGGCTGAATTTTCAAAGGTAAGCATACCAGGGAGTTTTTCTTTAACAATGAGCATGCAATCGTCCAGCAGGTATAACTGAACCTACAAACATGGCCACTTTCAGTATTGCTCTCTTACGCTTCACCTGCAAAAGTCCCACAGGTGAATAGTCCCACACCACCAAAATGCTCAAAATAGCAACTTTCCAGGGGTTTATGAGAGAAATAACTTTAAAGATCACATTCAGTATTTAGAAAATGCTTTTATTCTAGAGACTTAATGGTTAAGCTATATTAATTGGTCTTTTTTATTTTATATTTCTCTTTAAATATATTTTGCTTGCAAATTTTTTTCTTAATTTTCTTTCCCTTGGAGAAGTTGGAGAAAATTAAAGCTCTGGACAAAACCGATGCTATATTACACTGCTGCAGCCAACTAACTCGTGCATGTTCTACACTATTTTTTTGCCTTAATCTTTCCCGATACTTAAATTTGGGACATAAGTGTTATAACATTTCATGCAAAGTCCTAAGCTAGCTGAGAACTCTAGCTGCACACTTCAGCAGCCTGTATCCTACTGCTTGACAGCTTTTGTGAGGAAGAACTGCTCGTGTTCAGTTTCAGGTTTATGAAGGATGTGAAAGATTTTCCAAAGCAGTTAAAAACTTGGCTGTTTACTGCTGAATCAGTGGAGCATACTGTCTGTGCTTGGGAGGCAAATAATGAATTCTGTTTAATTGGTTTGTACTGCTTGTTTTATATGCTATCTATGTTTTAATGCAAACCTTGGAGAATACTGAGAGCCACGGTATAGAAGAAATAAATACTACTGAGAAGCCAGACAAGGCTTGACTGAAGAACAAGGGAACGTTTACAGGAAGCCGGTGGAGAAATGATGAAAGTTTGGTGCAAATGAGGGATGATTCACCCTCAGAAAGAGGAACAATGGGCAACTTTGTGGGAGGATGATGAAGGGGCGGTATGCTCACTGAGCAGATCCTTTGCACTAAAGGAGCTGAAACCCCATATCTGCTCAGATAATTCATTTTCAAATTCCCCAAAGCAATTAGATAATGACAGAGCTCTGTTAGCATGTGTTCATCATGTGGCACGTCCTAGTGTATGCCTGGTAGAGATTACATGTTTCCTGTTCAAAGGAACCAACAACAGGCTGAGTCTGAAGTACCAGGATGTGCCTTCGATGAAGTCACCATCAAACCAAGGGGTTGTTTCCATGACAGTCTGGATTGGAAAATAAAACGTAATGCACAATTTTACAAAATTGTCCTCTGCTATTCAGAGGATTACACCCCGAGGAAACAGCTGGTCTCCATAAATGGTTGCGTGTGGGGACCAACTCTTCTAAGGCATACTGCAGTCTTGAAATATTGTTATCGCTGAAATGATTTATTCCATAAGAAAATGTCCCATGCCACCAAAATGCTGAAAATAACAACCTTCCAGTGGTTTATGAGAGAAATAACGTTAAAGATCATATTCAGTATTTAAAAAAAAATGCTTTTAGTCCAGGGATAGTTAAGCATTCATAAAAACCTTTGAGTTATAGTAATTGATCTTTTCTATTTTATATTTCTAGGAGTTTTATATAATAGTATTATAAGCAAAAGAGAAAGAAAGAGTTATATAACCACAGAAAGCAAATATAACCAGTAAAATGCTACGACCCCTTCTAACCAAGGAACCAAATTGGTCCTGAGATGCCAGAGAACTTTCCTCTAACACTTGAGCCGTCTGGTCCAGAGTGGTTACTGAAGACTGAACGCTCTCTACCAGATGCAAATGGCCAGATAGAGATTTCTCTAAGAGAACAAGACTATCCCATAGTGTTTGTAAATCTAATTTTTCATGTCTCACCAGGGCCATGTTCCCCTCAAGCGCTCACTCCAGTCCAGTCTATCACTGCTTGAAACAGGAGATCCCGTCAAGTCTTCTTTGGTACCAGCCTCTGGCAAACCACCTCTCAGCTCACCCCAAATAGTGTTCCCATCTCCACCTTTTGCCACTTCTTCCTCTCTGCCTCACGCTCAGAGGCCACGTCAGTGCAATCGTCCATGGTGCTGCTCTGTTCGGCGCTTTTACTGCTGGCAGAGTTCCAGTCTCCCAGCCACTCTGCTTCAGGCTAAGAGTAACTCCCAGTTCTGGCTAGGGCAGGGGTCCTCCTTTTCTCCTGCGTCTTCTAGTGAGCTCCGTGACCCAAAAATATCCCATACACTATGATAAGCTCCAACCGTTTTTTTTTGTCAGACTATTTATTTATCTGGTTTCTATACTGCTTTATCTGGGAATCAAAGAAGCTTACATAGAACATGGACCTGTATTACATAGAACATGACAAACAGTGTATCTATATATAGTAGGATTTAACATATAACATAGTTATTAAACTTTTACAATATAGACCGTGTCAACTGGATTAGCAGCTGCCGGGCACAAGGGGGCAGGGGTTAATGTATGATGGAGATGGAGGGGCAGGAGGGTCTCACATTCCTTGGCCAGCTTTTTAAGGGGTCTGCGGACCTCAGCCATCCTCTTGCCCCTCCGGTCCAGACAACGTCTGCAGCACACCCATCCCTTTTGTTGCAGCATAGTCAGGATTTAAGGGGCACTGGACCGAGTGCACAGCCATATACTAGAGCATAGGGGGAGTGGCCACAAAGAAATTGTCCTTCCCCAGTTAGGGTCAACAGGTTCACAGCAGGACCAGTGGGCAATGCGTCTCCCCACGCTTGGCGGGGGAGGGAAAGCTACACCTCTCTGCCAGATACCAAGTCAGCACTGGTACTGACCTTTGAAGGGCTAGGACAGAAGCCAAGAAGGTGGAACCCTGCTGCGACCGGGGTGATGGGCACGCTTCAATGGTGTGCTTCCCCGCAAAGTGCATTATGCAAAAATGTGTATTGATATGTGATGGTAATGGAATGAGTTGGAGAAAAGGGGTGGGCTTTGACAGCATCACCCGCTTCAGGTACGGGCTGTGTGTCTCAAGGATAGGGTCAGTTAAATTAAGGCAATTTTCTGTTGTGTATATATGTTGTATATTATATGGTTATGTGTTATATAGGTTATGCTGTGGCAACATTACTTAATAAACTCTTTTGTTGCGGCAAACTGTGGGTCTGTGCATTTATTTTATTTATTTATTTAACAGTTATTTCTATACCACTCTTTCCCAAGTATCAAGTGCGGTTTACAAGGAACAGTAAACTTTATGGTATGTGATAGTGCATACCTAGTCGTTTTACATAGAACAAGTGAACTATTTACAAGTAACAATATAACGTTTGAACAATAAAATATTATAACATATAAAATATTATAACATATTTACATTGTAGGTACTTACAAATTATATCATAGTTCAATTATATGAGGGGGTGAGATGATCATAATAAATGTTTAATTATTTTAAATGTGACTAAGCACATAATTATAAGATTGTGAGATTCTTCATCTGGATGTGTATGTGGTAAGGTTAAGTATGATGTAGTTATGTCGTTATTTGTTATGTAGTATGGTTGTTATCCTGTGTCTCTTTGTGTACTCTGAGTACTCTGATTAGGTAGTGTGGTGTAGTGTAAAGCTGTAAAGGACGTCAACATGAAAGGAGATTGTGGGCCAAGAGTAAAGGGGGATGGGGGATGGCACGGGTCGGGACATAGGGCGAAACGGGTTGGGGAGAGGGATATATCCTAAGACTGGCTGCCACTTGCCCGGTTGTGTAAGAGTTAACATGTAACATAGTAATTAAACTTATATCAATGTGGTTATTTGAAACTACCACCAGTCAAGTCCATTTTATTCTTAAATTATCATGATCATGCACCAAATGCCTTATTTAAAATCTGCAATATATATACAAACATGACTGTCGTGTTTCAAACCTAGAAGTTACTAGGCTCTGCTTCTGGGTTACATTAGCAGTACTTAATAATGCTCTTCATGGCCCTCCATGCCGCCGCTACCGCCCCCCCCCCCCCCACCCGGCATACATCTTCTCATGGTGATGCCCCCGCTGCGTTGGGCTTTAAAGTTCTTGTGCTAGCACGCACATGGCCTGCCATTCCTGCCCCCCTTTAACGCAACTTCCTGATGCTCCAGGAAATTGCATGGGGGGGCAGGAGTGGCAGGCTGTGAGTGAGCTAGTATGGGCACTTTAAAGCTCGGTGCTGCGGAGGCATTGCCATGCCGTCCCCTCCCCCAGGTGAGAAGATGGATGCCGGAAGGGGGCGGCATGGAGGGTCTGCCTAGGGCGGCCCTGTATGTAGCAAAATGGAGGAGTGGTCTAGTGGTTGGAGCAAGGTACTTCAGGCCGGAAGGTCGGGAGTTCAAATCCCACTAGAGGACAGCAACCTTGGGCTGGAAGGACTGGGGTTTCTAGTCCCACAGGTGCTCCTTGTGGTCTTGGGCAAGCCACTTAACCCTCCATAGCCCATGTTCCCTGTAAAATGGTTATCTCCAAGTTATAATACCCTGTTCAATGTAATTTCAGTTTGTTCAATGTAAACCGCACTGATGCAGAATAGCGCGGTATATAAGAGAATGTAAATAAATAAATAAATAAAAAATAAAATATTGTTCCATTAGCTTTGCTCCCTAGAGCAGTATGGAAATATCCTACCATTCCTTAATTTTTCTTTGCCCTGACTAATTTATTAGATTGAAGGCTATAAGCTGGTGGACTTGAATTCAAGTTCTAAAACAGTAAAGGAAAAATGTGAAAATCCACAAATCCAGTGGAAATAAGTCATAAAATTCAGGTCAGGTGCCACAAAGTTAGTTAACCTGTGTAATATCTGAATAAAAGGTGACTTAAAATTACATTTGGCAAGGCGAGTTATAATGACCTTGAAAAGACCTCCAAATCACCCTTTGAACTAGGCATGATAATTACTTTTTCAGCCAGCTTGGCAATGAAAGAGGACTTTTTAATTGCTATTTTCTTTGGCTCTTAGGCTTTTCTGTCAGTTCTTTTTATGCTGAGATACATCAGGATCAGTTTTCGAAAGATGACTATAATAGTCTGTTTATCAGCACCAAATCACTGCCTCTCAAACAATAATTAAGAAACTTGGCTTATTGACAATGTTGGGGAGTTCAATTGTGGTATATATTGGAATAAGATGCTAAAACTGCTATCGTTCAAGACCAGAGTTACTAGGACATGTGTACCATGATACAAAGGTATGGTATTTCAGCTTTTAAAATAACAAACGATTGAAATATCAAGAGGGAGGATACCCAGCTTGCTTTCCAATTGCTTTCCGAGTAGTATCGGAACATGGGTTGATGTAACTTGTGAGGTGCCTGCTTTATCCCAATCCTACAAGTATATTAGCTACACAGTACTCATTTGATCTGCATGCAATTATGGTGGTAACACAATTATTTCATACACACGATCATTTTTTTTTTAATGTCTACAATGTGGCTGTCATAACTTTCTTCGGGCATGCTTTGTGAAATGCACGCACACTATACATCATTAAACACTGCTTATAGAATGAAATATCAGTATTTAGGAGGTGCTGGCAAAACATAAATAGACCAAACTGTAACAGTAGCTTCATGACTTACTTTAAAGGCACAATACTATGATGTACCAATTAGATTTTGGAAGCAGATATAAGAAAAAAGCTAAATTCATCCTTGCATCAATATTATGTAACTCAAATTATTCTATGGATTCTTATTGTGCGTTCATCTGTGATTATTTTTGCAAGATTGTGGGTTCTACAATCAAGCTTGCAGGGTGTTTCATTTGAAAGGTAAAGTCATCTTTTACCAACATGAAACACTAGTTTATGAATTAAAGAAATAAGAGACAAAGGATTTTGTGTCTCTGCAAACCTGCAGGATTTAACAAAGGCTAGAACTGAAAAATGATTTGTAATCACCACATGAAAGGTCAGTTGAGCGAAAGACTACTATTTAGCATAAATTGGCATTAACCCTTTTATGTCTGTTAAACTTTACTGCAAGTTACGGGAAACTAATAATTTCCTTATAGGATTTTTCATTTGTAGGGTAAGAATAATTGTATTTATTTACCTTTTAGGATGTGAAAAGGGAAGAAAGATGAAATTACACTACAACAGAACCTATTCCTCGTTACTAGTTTTTAGAGATTTGATACAGTAGGTTAGAATTCACTTAGGGCTCCATACATCTATAATCTTTTTTGGTGTCAGCAAGGCTACAGGAAATACTGCCAAAAAAGGAAGACATTCACCAAAAATCACACATATCTGCCACAGTTAGAAAGAGATTATTTTAGGTGCAGAGGAAGAGTAATCACCAAAGGCATTCCATTAAGACTTCCATCCAACCTACCGACACGTCTGCACACGTCCATTCAAAGACTCGCCTCCAACGTGCATATACCGTCTTGTACTCCTGACTAAGGGATGGATAATTCTAAGCTGGACCGCTGAAGTGTTGCTGTAGTTGTGCAGCTCTATTTCTTTCTGTGCAGCAATTTGATGAAAACTTTTTTAAAGACAGAAAGCTAGTCAAAATAAGGTGAAATTAGTCATGCCTGCTAATTTTCTTTCCTTTAGTCCCTCCAGTCCAGTGAAGACACCTGGGTTCTGTCCCCCTTTCAGCAGATGGAGACTGAGCATTCTAGCTTTTGGTGCTGTCACAGTACAAGCAGCCTGTGCTCCTCCCACCCAACCAGTATATCAATGTCAAAACAGATAAAGAACACAAGGCGAACAGAGAAACTACATCCCTAGGACAACTATCCACACTATTTACACCCTGCTGCAAGAGACTTGTGGTGATTAAGTGCAGCCTGAGAGGACCAAGGCCATAGTTTATTTATTTATTTAGTATACATTTGTATACCGCTACTTCCAGCGATCAGCAGCGGTTTGATTACAGATTGGAAATTGTCAAATCATGACAGGAAATTTTTGAGGTATAAACACATTGATTAGACAGGAAAGCACAGCACACAGAGAACTATTTTACAGGGAACATGGGCTATGGAGGGTTAAGTGGCTTGCCCAAGACCACAAGGAGCACCTGTGGGACTAGAAACCCCAGTCCTTCCGGCCCAAGGTTGCTGTCCTCTAGTGGGATTTGAACCCCCGACCTTCCGGCCCGAAGTACCTTGCCCCAACCACTAGGCCACTCCTCCACTCCTTGACCCCAGAACACTGCAGAACCAAATCATTAGGTTCTGGGACCAACCTCTCCACTAACACTGGAGAACAAAGCCGCAAACCTGCTGAATGCTAACTATCTGAACCAGGCTTGCCACACCACTAGAAAACGGGTTAGTTCTGGACTGGACTAGAGGGACTAAAGGAAAGAAAGGTTTGCACAAGTTCCTGGAGGAAAGGTCCATAAACCATTATTAAAAGGGACCCGGGATATCACTGCTTGACCCAATACAAGCATTGAGGAACCTGTGTCCTTTGGGGAAACTGCTAGGTACGTATGACCTAGATTGGCCACTGTTGGAAACAGGATACTGGGCTTGATGGACCTTGGTCTGACCCAGTATGGCATATCTTATGTTCTTATAAGACTAATTTCACCTTCCATATCGTCCCTCCAGTCCAGTCCAGACTCCTAGGATGGACCCAAGCAGTACTCAGACCAGGGTGGAACCAGCAAGCCCAGCCTGCAACACCTGAGTACCAAACCGCGCATCTGAATGCACCTGCAGATCCAACTTATAATGTCGCACAAACGTATGCAAAGACGCTCATGATGCTGCCTGAGCCCTAGTTGAATGCGCCTGTAAGCCCACCGCAATAGGCTTGCCCCAGAACAGATAGGCTGAACCGATCACCTCCTTTAATCATCTGGCAATCGATGCCTTAGAAGCTGCCTCCCCTTTACGCAGGCCTCCGAACAAGACGAACAGACAATCTGTCTTGCAAAACGGAGCTGTGTGTTTTAAACAGTGGTGAAGGATCCTGCTCTCGTCCAAACTATGGAGCTGCCTATCTTCTTCCCCTGGGCAGGTTGGCAAAATGATGGAGTGGTTCAGGTGGAACTGCGAAACCACCTTAAGGAGGAAGAACAGCACTGTCTGCAAAACCACCTTGTCTTTAGTTATATCAGATGGGGCTCCTTACGGGACAATGCCTGTAGCTCTGAAATTCAGCAAGCAGAGCAGATCGCCACCAGAAAGACCGTTTTTAAGGTGAAGTCCTTCAGCGAAGCCGCCACCAAAGGCTCAAATGGAGCCCCAGACATAGCCTTCAGTACCAAGTTCAGGTCCCATTCAGGGATGCCAGGTCTCAAAGGTGGACGCAAGTGCTTGACCACCCTGAGAAGGCACACCACATCAGGATGAGCCACCAGCGAGACCCCCTGCACACACCTGTGTTAACAAGCCAGGGAGGCAGTTTGTACCCGAAGGGAGCTCAAGGTCAAACCATTATGCAGGCTGGCCTGCAAGAATGCCAAAACATCCGGTATAGAAGCCTTCAAAGGTCGAAGCTTTTGCTCCTTACACCAGCCCAAATGTGCACATCAGCCAGCGATGTCGACCTCCGTTGAGCCTTCAACAACGTGGTGATGATCCGTGCTGAATAGCCTCTGCATCTGCTCAAGCGAGCCCTTTCAAGAGCCAAGCTGTAAGCGAGAATCGATTCACCTGAGGCATCATGATGGGGCCGAGTCAACAGATTGACCCTGGCCGGCAGCCACCATGGCTTCTCCACCGCTAGCCACACTAGATCTGTGTACCATGGCCTCTGAGGCCAGTCTGGAGCAATCAGTATCGTGAGGTCTCGGTGGGCTTCTATGCACTGGACTAAACATCCAATGAGAAACCAAGGTGGAAATGCACAAAGAAGGTCCTCTTGTGGCCACCTTTCAGCTAACACGTCTAACGCTTCTGACATTCTCTCCCTGCAACAAGTTAAGAACCAGCCCACCTTGGCGTTCTCTGCTGATGCCATCAGATCTATGACTGGCATGCCCCAGTGCTTGGTCAAACTGAAGAACACTGATTCCTCCAAGGACCATCTCCTGTGTCCAGCTTATGCAGACTTATAAAATCAACGCGCATTTTCCTTCCCTGCGATGTGGGACACCATCAGCTGCAAGAGATTCACCTCCACCCACCAAAGCAGCAGGACGATCTCATCAGCGAGCAGTACGCTCCCCGTGCCTCCATGACAAATGATGTATGCCACTGTCCAAGAACACCCTCACCGCCTGCTGTTGAATCAGACTGCACAGGGTTGGAGACTGAGGATACTGGCTTGGTGGGAGGAACGTAGGCTCCTTGTACATCACCAAAAGCTAGAATGCTCAGTCTCCATCTGCTGGAAAAGGGACAGAACCTAGGATCTGGACTGGACTGGGGGGACGCAATGGAAATTCACTTCTAACAGATAAGATTGCCTTCAAATATTTAACCTAAAGTTTCCCATATAAGTCTTTTTTAAGAGGGTAATTTTAAATCAGGGTGCCTAGGGTAAGTGGCTTGGCTATTTTATAAAGACATGCAGGTGCCTACTTGTCTTTATATAACACTAGTGCTAATCCTGTACAAATTGCAGCTACATTCCAGGTGCACACATTACACCTGCTATGGAAGTGCACGTGTCAATTAAAGAATTTCTTAATCTATGCACGCACATCGTGATTCTGTTCACCCTGGCAATTCCGACAATAAAAGGACACACGCCCGTGCCTTTGGGCATACTTTTATGCCTGTGCAATCTTGTAAGAGCCATCTTAGAGGCAATTTTATGATGGTTGCTTGGTTTAATGCATGTCATGATGTGCATATTCTGCATTTGCTTTATAAAGTAAAGTGTGCATGTCTTTCCTTCATAAAGAAGAGTATAGGTAGTACGGTGTGCACATCAAATCCAGGCACATCCACTTATACCAACCACAGACTTGGTGAAAATGCTCATGCCTAGGTATATAGAAAATATGCCCAAGTGATGATATTTTATAATTTATGGATGCAAATTTAGGCGTCGTCCAAGTTCCATCCCTGTGCTCGCCCACTCTGATGTTCCTAAATAATGTGCATAAGTGCCTATTCCTGTGTGAAAACCCCTGAAAATAGATGGATCATGCGTGTTGATGGCCATAATTCTATATAGCTCATTATAAAATTACCTCTTTATCTGCACATATTACAACATACATGATCAAATGACTATAAAAATTACTGCCTAAAAGACTGATGCTGCTCTCATCCCATGGTGCATTCATAAACCACTTTGGCTTACCCCCATGCCCACATAACCCTACACAACATTCACATCATCCCTTTAACCTCAATCTAAGCCTTGTTTTCATTCAGAGTTTCATGCGCTTTCATACACGCACTCTGCCACAGTTAACAGACTCACATCTGCAAGCCAATCTTTACTTCCTTATCTATGTATCTTCCATCTTCTATATCACAGAGTACACGTCTTCATGGTACAATGCATCACCAGGATCATAAAGATACCTCGTACGATTAGCATAAAATAATGCCACCCCTTGCCTATAAGGATCACTCACACTTATTACCTACAGCGTTACACAATACTACCCTATACTCTGGCCCAGATATCCAAAGGCACTTATCTGGTTAGCAGCATCTACTAAATGGACAAGTGTCAGTGAGAGGGACATGCAGCGGCACTGTCTAGAAAGTTCTGGAGAGGTCCATGGGCGGCCCCCACAGTTATCTGCTTAATGACGATTTTCAGTCCATTAGCTGGATAACAAACTAGATACTTCCATTAAATATAAGGTTACAGTTTACGCATGGTGGCTGTCGTGGGCTTAATATCAGCTCCTTTATCACATAAGCTAATGTTCATGCATATCATTTACATTCTTCCTTCAAATGAACACATACAACACAGAAATTTAAAGTTCACCAATCATACACTTTCTGCCACACAGTTTCTCAGCACACTTGATGTGAAGACAGACAAGCTCTTGAAGGCAGATTTTAGAATGGTCGTGGCTATGTCAATCTTAAAAGAGTGGGTAGGCTCATGTAAGCCCGATATAAAACTGACATATCCCTCTCCCTCATTCTAGATGTGTACTTCACATCAAACCACGGAAAGCATAGTTACCCACCTGTAACAGGTAATCTCCGGGAACAGCAGGAATTTAGTCTTCACATATGGGTATCGTTGGTACCGACGGAGCCTGTGCGGGAACGCTCCCCAGCGTCCAATTAGAAAGCTTTTGGGAGCATCCCACAGCACCTGCGTGCTGCCTTCCCGCCTTTCCCAACTGCCTCTCTCCAGTTGAGTTTTAAAGCTGAGACAAAGAGAGAGAGAGGGAAAGAGAAAGAGATAGATAGAGAGATACAACTCCTAGGGGAGGTGGGTGGGTTGTGAAGACTAAATTCCTGTTGTTCCCGGAGATCACCTGTTACAGGTGAGTAACTATGCTATCTCCAGGAACAAGCAGGAATGTAGTCTTCACATATGGGGGACTCCCTAGCTTTAGATGCCAGGGAGAGAACCCCAGAAGTTGTGTGTCCCTGTGAAAGGGCTCCACTTCCCCCCATGGATCTCCGGCATCCTACCAAGGATGGTGGGTAGGAGTTGATTAGGTATGGAACAGGTGTTGTAGAACAGCCTGACCAAACAAGGCATCCTGGCAGGAGTCCTTGTCCAAGCAGTAATGGGCTGTGAAGGTATGAACCGAGGCCCAAGTGGCTGCTCGACAGATGTCGTCGATAGACACAGAGTGCAGATGAGCCATTGAAGCTGCCATGGCTCTCACACTGTGAGATGTGACATGGCCCTCCAGAGGAAGATTCTTACTCTGATAGGCAAATGAAATACACTGAGCAATCCAGCTGGACAGTGTTCTCTTGGAGACTGGAAGTCCCAAATGAGAAGGATCACAAGCAACAAAGAGTTGAGAGGACTTTCTATGTGGCTGTGTTCTTTGTAAGTAAAAAGCTAAAGCTCTTTTACAGTCCAAAGTATGAATATTCCTTTCTGCATTTGATGAATGAGGCCTTGGAAAAAACACAGGCAGGTAGACCGCTTGGTTTAGATGAAAAGGCAAGACCACCTTTGGCATAAAGTGTGGATGAGTCCTAAGGACTATCTTGTCAAGATGGAACCTTGTATAAGGTGGATCAGCTACTAGTGCCTGCAACTCACTGATGCGACGTGCTGATGTGATTGCAATAAGGAAGATAACCTTCCAAGAAAGGAGTTTCAATGAGGTAGTAGCTAAGGGTTCGAAAGGTGGCTTCATGAGCTGACCAAGAACCAGGTTTAAGTCCCATGCCACCGGTGGTGGCCTAATGGGAGGCTTAGATAGAAGAAGGCCTCTCATAAATCTTGCTACAAGAGGATGGGAGGAAATAGGTTGTCCATTTAGAGGCTTGAAAGAAGCTGCAATAGCACTCAAATGGACTCTTACTGAGTTAGTCTTAAGTCCTGCATTGGATAAATGAAGGAGATACTCCAGTAATGATTCCAGAGGTATCGCAAGGGGACTAAGACCCTTCTGTGAGCACCATATGGTAAACCTTTTCCACTTGAAAGCATAAGAGCGTGTTGTGGAAGGTTTTCTGGAAGCATAAAGGATATCCTTTACTTGCTGAGAAAGGTTAAGATCATGAAGATCTAGGCCTTCAGCAACCAAGCCCTGAGATGCAGAGACTGGGGATTGGGATGCCATAACATTCTGTCCTCTTGAGACAGGAGATCTGGAGCAGACCCTAACTCCAGAGAGGGAGCTTGACAGAGATGTAGAAGCAGAGGGTACCACACTTGCTGTGGCCAATGTGGAGCTATGAGAATCATACGGCCTCTGTCTCTCTGAAGCTTGAACAGGGTTTTGGGAATTAGGGGAATGGGCGGAAAGGCATAAAGGAAGTCTTGACCACAATGAAGGAGGAAAGCATCCCTGGCCTGAGAGCCCTGAGCTGGAATTCTGGAACAGAACCGGGGAAGTTTGGCATTCAATGGACTTGCAAAGAGGTCTATGTCTGGGGTTCCCCAAATTTGAATAATCTTGGCCACCTGGTCTGCATGTAGAGACCATTCGTGTGGAAGCAGAACTTGACTGAGTCTGTCTGCCCAAGAGTTTTGTATGCCTGGAAGATACACTGCCAGGAGATGAATCTGATGCTCTCTGGCGAGGGCCCATAGTCGCAAAGCTTCATTGCAAAGCGACAGAGAGCTTGTTCCTCCCTGCTTGTTCAACATGGCTTGTTCAACATGGCTACTTGATTGTCCATATGAATGAGGACTGTCTTGTAGCCGAGCATGGTGTGGAACACTCGAAGAGCAAGGAAGATTGCTCTGAGCTCTAAGAGGTTGATATGTAGATGAGTCTCCTGTGGAATCCAAGTGCCTTGGGTGGAGATGTCTTGCAGATGAGCTCCCCAACCCATTGGTGAAGCATCTGTTGTGAGAGTTGCTTGGGGTAAAGGTTGTTGAAATGGGGACCCCACCAACAGGTTCTGAGTGGACTGCCACCATTGGAGGGACAAAATAAGGCAATTTGTGTTTGCTATTTTGTCTGACAGGCAACCTGATGCCTGGGTCCATTGAGTGGATAAAGTCCACTGGGCTGCTCTCATGTGGAGGCGAGCATAAGGAACCACGTGCACGGTAGATGCTATGTGGCCTAGTAGTTGTAACATTTCTCGAGCAGTGAGATGAGGCTTTAGCACTGCTTGAGAAGCTAACTGCACCATGCGAAGGCAACGAGTCTGGGGGAGATAGGCCCTTGCTTTCCTGGTATCCAGCAAACCCTATGAACTCTAGAGACTGAGTGGGAGTTAGGCTGGATTTTGGGATGTTTATGACCAGACCCAAATACTGAAGGATACGCATTGTGCAAGATAGAAAAATCCTGGCCTCTGACTCTGATGGGGCTTGAATGAGCCAGTCGTCTTAAGTAGGGGAAGACGAATATTCCTAGAGTGCGAAGAAATGCTGCTACCACAGCCATGCATTTTGTAAACATCCTTGGTGCTGAGGCCTGGCCAAAAGGAAGCACCCTGTATTGGTAGTGCTTTCCTTGAAAAAGGAAGCAAAGGAACTTTCTGTGAGTTTTATGGATGAGAACATGGGTGTACGCATCCTTGAGATCTAGAGAACAAAGCCAATCCTGACTCTGAAGGTATGGCAGCAGAGTTCCTAGAGAAATCATCTTGAATTTCTCTTTGAACAGGAATTTGTTCAATTCTCTGAGGTCTAAAATAGGTCTGTGTCCCTCTGTTTTCTTTGGGATAAGGAAATAGGGGGAGTAAAACCCTGTACCCTGTTGAGGAATGGGTACCTCTTCTATTGCTTCTTGGGCAAGAAGCATAGTGACCTCTTGATCTAACAGGTTGATGAGAGAGGTCTGAGAATTGAACTGTCTTACCATTGTGGGAGGGTGCATACACAGAAAGTGAAGTTTGTACCCCTCTTTTATAATGGAGAGAGTCCAATGTTCTGCTATTATCTGCCCCCCCCATATGGGGGCAAAGTGACACAACCTTCCTGGAATGGTGGAAGGCTCTGGTCCATTGAGAGCCAGGAAGGCTAAGTTCTCTAGATGGAAGTCAAAGGACTTGTGGAGGCTGAGACTACTGAGACGGTTGAGGCTTAGCAGTCTTTGCTTTCCTTTGCTTAGGTGGTTGCTGACTCTTTCGGGCAGGTTGACCTGCAGAACGTCCCTGCTGGGAATAAGAGGGATAAAACCTCTTCTTTTTGGAGAAGAATGGTTTCTTGAAAGATTTCTTCCTTGCAGGATCAGCTGTGGCTTTGGATAATCTATCCAAAGTGGAGTTGTCAGCATCCAATTCATTGGCTTTCTCTTGCCAGTTCTTGCCGAATAGATTCTCACCTGTACAAGGGATATTGCCCAGTTTGTCCTGTACCCAGAACTCCAAATCAGATGCCTGGAACCAGGCAATTCTACGTGCACCGATGGCAATGGCAGAGGCTCTGCTTATGCACTCAAAACAGTCAAAAGCTGCACGATTGACAAACTTAGAAACATCCTGGGCATGTTTAACCAGTGTGAGAAAATCCTGCCTCTTATCATCAGGAAGAAGAGGGCTCAAAACCTCTAAATCTCCTGTGACTTTCTTAAGGAACATTCCCATATATAAAATATAGGAACTGATCCTGGCAGAAAGCATGGAAGTCTGGAAAGTACGACGTCCAAAGGCATCCAAAGTTCGACACTCACGTCCTGGAGGATTAGAGGCATGCCTCTTTGCACTTCTGATCCTTCTCATAGCTGATTCCACTACAATAGAGTGGTGAGGAAGCTGAGTTTTCTGGAAGCCAGGACAGGGAAGTACTCGATACATGGTATCCAGTCTATGAGAGTGAGGAGAGGTGGTAAGAGGTGTTTCCCACATTCTCAACATGAGATCATGTAAGATCTCATGGATAGGCAAAGTAGTTGCCTCCTTAGGAGCTTTGGGATATTGCAGAATCTCCAACTCCTTTGCCCTGGGCTCTGTTTCAGGAGCCACAGTAATGGAAAGACCTCGAGCCACCTCCCTGATAAAGTCCTGAAAGGAGATATCCTCTGGAGGGGACATCCTGCGTTTAGGAGAGGAAGGCTCCTCCAGGAGAAGTACTCCGGAACCGACGGAGCTGTCAGAATCCTCAGACTCCTCCGAGGACTCAAAGTACCTTCTGTCTGGATGCTCTTGTAGAGCACGATACCCGTACCAACCGAAGTTGGTGCCGGGAGGAATCGATACTGGTGTATCGGTACCGGAAGGCATAGCATGACTGGGTGCCGGCAATGCAGACACCGATGTCGATGTTGTCGGTATTGGTATCGATACCGGTGCCAGAGTTGGTGCCGGTACCGTTTGAACTGTCTGACGGGGTTCCGAGGGCATCGATGCCGCAAGGAGAGCCGCCAGACTGCGTTCAATAGCCAGGAACCTCTGGTCTATCGACGATGCCGATGCCTGGGTATCGGTACCGGAGAAAGCAGCCGGTACCCCAGAGCATGGCACCAGTAGATCGGTCGAGGCCTTGAGAACATCCTGGAGCCCCGATAATGCTTTGGAAGCCGAAGCCTCCCGCCGGGGCAATTTTGCCGGTGCAGAACCCTCAAGGGCAACGCTTGGAAGGAGATCTACCCTTAGAGGACCGGCCAGACTTATGTTTAGTTACCTGAGATCCATGGGAGGAAGACGAAGCCCTGGAAGACGTCGATGCCACAGAGGCTGCATCTGAGAGAAAAAGGGTGCTGAGCTTAGCAGCTCGTTTTTGTCGACCCCTCTTGGACATCATGACACAGGCCATACACTCCGAGATGGAGTGGTCAGGACCTAAACATTTAAGGCACCACTCATGGGTATCGGTGACGGAGATGGTACCGCCACACTTGGTGCACTTCTTGAAACCCGAAGCGGGTTTTTCCATAGTAAGGGAAATTTTGGGCCTAAGGCCCAAAATGGCTCGTGCACCTGAGGAAGGAAAGTTTAGAAAAAGATACTATTATTATTATTATTTTGTTTTTTAAGAAAGAAAGAAAGAAAGAAAGAACCAGTGGTACCGGTATAGCGTCGAGGAAAGGCAGACGCGACCACAAAAAAGAAGAATAGGGAAACGTTTCTGCGGTGACAGGAGCGACGACCTGCTGGCTCTGCGGTAAACGAAGAACTGGAGAGAGGCAGTTGGGAAAGGTGGGAAGGCAGCACACAGGCACTGTGGGATGCTCCCAAAAGCTTTCTAATTGGACGCTGGGGAGCGTTCCCGCGCAGGCTCCGTCGGTACCGACGATACCCATATGTGAAGACTACATTCCTGCTTGTTCCTGGAGATCACAGGTACACACCTGGCATCTCCATACCATGGAAACAGTATTTTAGCAACATGCACATGTGAAAAATCGACAAAGGAATCACAGCGGCCTGCGCATGTGCCTGCCAGTATTTCAGAAGCAAGCATTGACATGCGCACTATGACACCGCCCGCCCCTTAACCTTGAGGGTTAAGGAGGGGTTGCCTTATGATGCCCTTGAGGCAGTTAGTTGTAGTTGTGTTATGCTTCGAGCAGTAAGGCTGGCAAGAGTTATTTATTTACATGAGGTTTATTTTTTTTCATGTGGCTCATATTGCCATTGTGCAGTTCAAAAGAAGATTACAGACGGTGCAGAAGTTTAAACCAAATAAACAGGATTAACTGAAACTTTGCCTGACTGGCTTTAAATGCTGTATTTCTTCACATTCATTTCATGTGCTTTTAACATACAGGCTGATAACAGAAAAGTCCTTTACTAATAAAGCTCAGGTTCTATCAATCACTAGTAGTGCTTTAATTCAGTTTCCCTCCACAAGCTTTCTTGTGTCGGTCACAGTTAAGTGTCACTGTTCTATTACTTCCTATATCAGCAGAAATTCCTCTCTCTGTTTAATTGCCTCTATCAATTAAACAGGTAGAACAGTCCATCATCATCTCATCATCATCAGCAGGTGAAAACATAGAATTATGAACAGAGTTTTCTTCCTTACAGTCAGTAACGGGAACACTGTGATTAAAACTCTTCTTCTGTTCTAAATAATTCTGGAACTCTTTAAGAAGTGATTCAGCATGAAACTTTTCTTCATTGAGCTGTCTTCCTGTCCCCTCGGTGAATAGGTATTGATTGAGCCTATCTATCTCAGGCTGCTTCTCAGGTTTGTTTGCATTTGGAAAACAAACATGTGCTGGGCCTTCGTTAGCTCCCCACCTTTCCTTACACGTGGGTGCTGTGCATTCAAAGTTAGCAGTGCTAGGAGAATATTTAAAAGCATGTATATCAGCCCTGTCCTGGCTAGGTGACTCAGCTAGTTTAAAAGAATAATTATTGTCATTCAAAGCTTCTCTTTTCTGACAACAGCTGCCACCATCTTGACTGGCTTTGCTTTTAAAAGCAGAACATAGACTTTCTGGCTTTAGAGCATAAACTCCTCTTTCTCTGGGTACCTTATACAGGAGCTTCTCTCTGGGAGGATTCTTTATCCTTCTGCCTTTGTTCCCCGGCTCTGCCTGGTCCTGTAGCCTTGGGTTTCTCAGCGTTCTAGAAGAGCCCTGCCTCCAGCAGTCTCTTTCCTCATCTGAATGCTGCTCCAAGCTATCCTCCAGCTGCAGACTGTTAGGGAAATTATCACAGCAAGGAAACCTCCGTTGCTCTCTTGTCTTCTCTCTCTGAATCTCTCCTTGGATCTGCCTTTGGATCTCCGTCTGGATCTCCCCGTGGATCTCTCTTTCACTTCCTGGTTCCTGTGTATTTAACCAGGTGCTTTTAGCCTGCACTGCCCGCCTCCCCTTGGGGCGTGCCCAATCACAAGCCTTCCTACTCTCCTCCCTCGAGGTGAGCTGTTTTGCCTGATTGAAACTGTGTTTTTTTCTTTCTGCAGAGAAATCCCTGCTTTCTCCTGCAGTACCGGCTTCTACCACCGGCTGCTCACTTGTATCCATCTGTTCCTGAGGAGCTACTGTGTCACAGCACGTGTTTTCTGGCCATTTTGTAAACCTGCATGTTCCGGTGCTCTTCATTAATTATAGATTCTGCAATGTTTACTACGGTAACATCTGGGGAGGGAAATAAACGCTGGGAAATTAAAGGGGATGTCCCTTTTATGCCCTCCTGTAAAAGGCAAGCCAAAATGAGCACTTTCTTAAAATCTAAATGTGCCAGGAAGCAGGTATGTATGTACGTATTTATATGTAAGATTACTTCTATACTGTTTTTCAGAACAGTGTCATAATGGTTTACAACAATAAAAATATAAAAGAAATAAAAGGATAACTTAAAACAAACAACAGATATAGTAATACATAGAAACATGTAAGCAGAAAAACACCATATGGCCTACTATCTAGTCTGTACTTCCATATCAAATACTACAGTCCCTTTTTTTCCTTTAGCGTTCTGCTCTGTTTGTCCCATGTTTTCTTGAATTCAGATATTGTCCTCGTCTCTATCATCTCCACTGGGCGACTATTCCATGCATCTACCACTCTTTCCGTAAAAAAAATATTTTCGTATATTACTCCTGAGTCTATCCCCTCTCATCCCATCCCCCTCATTGCAGAACTTACTTTCAATTGAAAGAGGATCTCCTCTTGTGCATTTATGCCACGGAGGTATTTAAAGCTCTCTGTCATATCTCCTCTATCCCGCCTTTCCTCTAACGTATACATATTAAGATCTTTAAGTCTGTCCTCATATACTTTATAACGAAGACCACTAACCATTTTAATAACCACCCTCTGCTCCGACTCCATCCTGTTTATATCCTTTTGAAGGTGCGGTCTCCAGAACTGCACACAATACTCAAGACTTATTCAGAGGCATTATCACCTCCTTTCTTCTGCTGGTTTTAACTCTCCCTATGCACCAAAGCATCCTTCTGGCTTTCACTGTCGTCTTTTCTATTTGTTTAGCCACTTTAAGATCATCAGAAACCATCACTCCCTGGTCCTGCTCTTCCTTCATGGCAGAAGTATGTTCACTCTCTACCCTGTACCACTCTCTTGAAATTTTGCAACCCAAATGTATGACCCTGCATTTTTTAGCACCGAATATCAGCTGCCAAACTGTCAACCATTCTTCAAGCTTAGCTAGATCCCTCCTCATGTTATCTACTTCTTCCTGGAGTCTACTCTAATGCAGATTTTGGTGTTATCCGCAAAGAGGAAAACCTTATCTGACAGCTCCATCCTGCTAATGACTCCTTGAGGTATTGTCCCATCTTGGCAGTTAGTTTTTCTAAAGTCTAAGATCCTCGCTTTTGAATGAATTCTAATAGCCCTAATCCTAATATTGAACCACACCATCTGGCAATCACTGAATAAGAGATGATCTCCCAGTGTAACATCAGAAACACTTTCCCCATTAGTAAGCACCAAGTCCAGTATGGCCCCTTCATGTGTAGGTTCTGTTCCCAGTTGCTAGAATAGAGAATCCAGGATCTCCTTGCTTCTAGATGACACTGCAGCAAGGATGTGCCAATCAACATCCGGTATATTGCGCATGAAATGAGAGTCAGAAGCTGTAAAGATGTCTTACACATTGGAACATGGAACGTACGAAGCATGAACCAAGGGAAGTTGGAGGTGGTCAAGAATGAAATGGAACGTGTACAACTTGATCTGTTGGGTGTCAGCGAACTGAAATGGACTGGCATCGGGCACTTTGCATCAGATGATCACATGGTCTACTATGTTGGAAATGAAAGACAAAGAAGAAATGGTGTTGCATTTATAATAAAGAAGAAACTTGCAAGAACTGTAATGAAATACAATGCAGTCAGCGAACGCTTAATCTCTATTCGTCTACGAGGATTGCCTATCAACACAACTATAATTCAAGTATATGCCCCAACAACAGCTGCAGAAGAGAATGAAATTGAAGAGTTCTATGAACAAGTACAAGCTGAAATTGACAGAACATGCAAACAGGATATCCTGATAGTCATGGGTGACTGGAACGCAAAAGTTGGCAACAAAGAAGAAGGCAAAGTAGTTGGAAAATATGGACTTGGCAACAGAAATGAAGCTGGAGAAAGATTGATAGAATTCTGCAAGACCAATGATCTATTCATCTCAAACACCTTCTTCCAGCAACACAAGCGACGACTGTACACATGGACTTCACCCAATGGATTGTATAAAAATCAAATTGACTACATCTGTGGAAGTCAACGATGGAAAAGCTCTGTAACATCAACAAAGACAAAACCTGGAGCTGACTGTGGTACAGATCATCAACTACTAGTATGCAAACTCAAGCTAAAGTTGAAAAAGAGCAAACCACTCATGAATGCACCAAAATATGACCTTGAGAATATACCACTGGAATTTAAAGACTGCCTGCAAAATCGATTTGCTGCTTTAGATACAAATGATAGAGTTCCAGAAGAGTTATGGAATGACATCAAGAAGGTTGTGCTGGAAGAAAGCGAGAAGTCTCTACAAAAGGTGAAAAAGCAAAAACGGCCAAAATGGATGACGGAAGAAACTCTGAAAATTGCCCAGAAACGCAGAGAAGCTAAAGCCAAAGGAGAAAGAAAGACAATCGCAGAACTCAACAGAGATTTCCAACGTGCAGCAAGACAGGACAAGGAAAAGTACTACAATGACACTTGCAAGGAAATAGAAGCAGAAACTATTAGAGGAAGAACAAGATCGGCTTTCCTAAAGCTGCGAGAGTTAAAGAAAAAGTTCCAGCCCCGAATTGGAATGTTACAAGATGCTCAAGGTTCTATGTTGAATGATGCTGAGAAGATCAAGAAAAGGTGGAAGGAATATACAGAGTTTTTATATGATAAAGATCAAGTGGACCAACAGCCGTTTCAACCTATACCTTATGATCAGGAACCATTGGTGATGAAAGAAGAAGTTGAAGCAGCATTGAAAGCCTTATCAAAGAACAAAGCACCAGGCATTGATAGCATTCCCATAGAAGTATTGCAGCAATCTGATGCAGCTGTTACCGTACTTACAAGGCTCTGCCAAGAAATATGGAAGACAACATCATGGCCAACTGACTGGAAAAGATCTGTGTTTATACCAATACTAAAGAAAGGTGATCCAACTGACTGTGGAAATTATCGCACAATCGCTCTGATCCCACATGCCAGCAAGATTCTACTGAAGATTATTCAAAAGAGACTACAGCCATACCTAGAACAAGAACTACCTGAAGTGCAAGCAGGGTTCAGGAAAGGGCGAGGAACGAGAGACATCATTGCGGATGTGAGATGGATCCTTGAAAAGACTAAAGAATACCAAAAGGATATCTATTTGTGCTTTATCGACTATAGCAAGGCTTTTGACTGTGTAAACCATGAGAAACTCTGGGCCACATTAAGAAGCATGGGTATACCAGAACACCTGATCGTTCTCTTGCGTAATCTGTACATTGATCAAGAAGCAACAGTTCGAACGGAACAAGGAGAAACAAAATGGTTTAAAATAAGCAAAGGTGTAAGACAAGGCTGCATACTTTCCCCCTACCTGTTTAATTTATATGCAGAACAAATCATCAGAGAAGCAGGACTGTATGAAGACAACAGAGGTGTGAAGATTGGTGGAAGACTCATCAACAACCTTCGCTATGCTGATGATACCACATTACTGGCTGAAAGCGAAGATGATCTGAAACATTTGCTTCTCACAATCAAAGAACATAGTCTCAAAATGGGCCTGCACCTTAATGTAAAGAAGACAAAGATCATGACAACTGGCATAATCAACAGGTTCATCGTTGAAGGAGAAGAAATTGAAATTGTGAACAACTTTAACCTACTTGGATCAACTATCAATAAAGAAGCAACAAGCAGTCAAGAAATCAGACGACGCATTGCTCTTGGCAGAATGGCTATGAAAGACCTAGATAAGATTCTCAAGAGCAGAGATGTGTCTCTCCATACAAAGATTCGACTTGTTCAAGCCATGGTATTTTCAATAACATCATATGGATGTGAAAGCTGGACAGTGAAAAAGACAGACAGGAAGAAAATTGATGCCTTTGAATTATGGTGCTGGCGGCGAATACTGTGTATACCATGGACTGCCCGAAGAACAAACCAGTCGGTACTAGAGGAGATCAAACCTAAGCTTTCTTTAGAAGCTCAGATGACAAGACTTCGGCTTTCATACTTCGGACACATCATGCGAAGAGAGAGATCATTAGAGAAAGACATCATGCTTGGCAAGATAGAAGGTCAACGCAAAAGAGGAAGGCCAGCAATGAGATGGATCGCTACAATAACAGCAGCTACGGGTACCAGTCTGTCAACAATGAGCCGCCTGACTGAAGACCGAACACAATTTAGGATAGCTATCCAGAGGGTCGCCATGAGTCGACTCCGACTCGACGGCACTTAACAACAACAACCAGTAGCACTTCTCCTCTCATGGCAATATTGCATATGTCTTCTATTAAATCTCCATCCACTTCTTCTCCCTGTGAAGGAGATCTTTATATCATACGAATGCAAATGGTTTTCCATTCCCTCCTTCTAGGTTAACCCACAGTGCCTCTTCGCTCCCTTTTAAGCCCTGTAATTCTATAGCTTTAATATTATTTTTTACATATAGTACCACTTCTTCTCCCCTTTTTCCTACCCTGTCCTTCCTGAATATAGTATAGCCCAGTATAATTACATCCCAGTCATGGTTGTCCGTGAACCATGTCTACATAACCACCACTAGATCCAAGTCAGCCTCCTCCATTAAAGCCTTAACATCTGGGATCTTACTTCCTATACTATGGGCATTTATGCACAATGCTTTCCAGATATTGCCCCTTTTACCCATTTCAGAGGTATTTAATGTTTCACTTACCTGAGGACTTTCATTAACCTGGGGGCTTTCTTCACCCATCCCCAATGAATCTAGTTTAAAGCCCTCTTTAGTAGGTTAGCCAGTCTGCTGTGGAAAACACTTTGGCCCTTCTTGGACAGATGGACACCATCTCTACTCTGCAGCCCTTGGATCATCATCCCATGGTCTAGGAAACCAAAACACTCTTGATGACACCATCCACGCATTCACCTCAAGGATACGAGCTTCTCTGCCTTGGCCTTTATCCTCAACAGGGAGGATTGAAGAGAACACCACCTGCACACATGTCTGCTTTACCCTCTGCCCCAGAGCCATGAAGTCACTTTTGGTATGCTTGGATGGATACCTAGCAGTACCATTTGTGCAGACATGGATGAGCAACATCGGATAATAGTCTGTAGGCTTGATGAGTCTTGGCAAACTCTCAGTAACATCTCGGATTTTGGCAACTGGCAGACAGCACACCTCTCTGGATGTCAAATCTGGTTGGCAGATGGACACCTCAGTACCCTTCAGAAGAGTCACCAACCACTACAATCCTTTGCTTCCTTTTGATCACTGATGCTGCAACGTTGGGTGCTTGAGCTCTGGTTCTTCCTTTTCCTGGGATGCTTTCACCTCCACTTCCAGGGCTGTATACTGGTTCTTCAATTCAAAGGCTGGAGGAATTGAAATATCGATTCTGTAGGCTCTGCTGACTCATGTCCAACTCTCTTCATTCTGTAGCATCCCATCTTCACCTCTGTTTGAGAGCTTGGATGCTTCAAGAAGCATCTCATCAATGTACGTCTCACTGTCTCAAATGCTTCTCAGCCTCACCACCTCTTCTCTAAGCTCCTCCACTTGCTTCATGAGAACTTCAGCTTGTAGGCAATCCTGCACATGGAACCAGTCCTTCAACTGCATTGGGCTGTCTGTCTGGACAGAGACAGAAATTGTAACAGGGCAACAGCTTGGCAATACGATGTTTCCCAGCCATTGTTCAGTTGTTGGAGCTTTGGTACCTTTTGAAGTAAACGAGAGAGACCTACCAGCTGTCCTTAAAAGAGGTTAGCTGCTTTTTCTCTTATGTGTGTTCTAACAGCGCTGTTCTATCCCCCTGTGTGCAGCCCTGCTTCTTTGCTAGACAGTTATTACTTTACAATAGTAAATTTTGATATTATGCTTTTGAAGAATACAGATTAATGTGTTCCCTTTGTAAAATTACCTAATCAAAGCTCCTTGAACAACAGCAAATTGTTTGTCAACAAGTTAATTGGGGTGTTGTCCTATATAGCAAGAATTCTCACATGGGATGAGTAGGAGCTGGGGTGGGTAGGGAAGGATCTAACACCTGATGAGGTCAGTGGCTTCAAAGAGCTTCTTTTGAATGAAAGATTAAAAAAAAGAACAATGAACTCTAACAGCAGAGCTTTACCCAAGAACACAAAAAAAACCTTTTTTACAATACAGCACCAGAAAAAGTATCAGTTATTAAAAATGAAAACCAAAATTCCTTTAATAGCTCTCAGGCAGAGAGCTTGTATTTAAAAGCCACACAGTATTATCATTGCAACAGAGACCCTTTTAGAAATACAATTAGATTATAAGTGGAATTTCTGTCGCCCAACTGCAAATGTTATATGAAATCGGACATACACGTATATCTTGTTCTATCCAAACCAAGCCCCTGACATGTCCCAGTGTGACTTAGACATTACAGTTTGGACGTGAATGTGATTTCCGTGTGTGAGTGGTTGATTTACATGTGCCAATCATGAACTTGATTTACATGTGCCAATCATGAACTTGAATCATGAATCATGGCTTCTACAATAACTCCCAAATCTAGATGAAATATAGAAAATGCATTTACAGGTAAAATAATATTTCAGCAAAAAATCCTGAAATGGTGGAATGGTGTGCATGTGTGTGTGCTATAGCTCTCCAGCTTTTAATGTGTATGTCCTGTGTTTGAAGCTGTGGAGATTATTTTCTCTTTTTGATGTTTAATTAAGACTCAACTTTTTAAAACTTTTTTTTTTCAACATGGATCTTTAACTTTATGTTGTGACAGTATTTTCAGTTAGGGCTTAGGTTACATTTTGCAGCTGTAGTGTTAGATGTTGGTCTAGAGTTACTCTTAGGTAACGCACTTCAAGTTTCACCTCTAGCTGTGCTCCTGATTCTTTTATAGAAGTCGGTAGACTTAAGCTTCTATCATTGGTGATATACAGAACCAAGGTCTTTCTGTAATTCATGGCTAGATTGTATTCAGAGAGCCACTGTGTGGCAGAATTGAAACATTTTGTCAAAGTGGAGTTTATGGGTTTCTTGGGCGCATTATGACATCTGCGTAAATGTGAAAGAATACACCAGGCATGTCCAACTTCGAATAGGTCGTGATCTACTTTTTCCGGCCAAAAGTGCCGGTGATCTACCACCATGAAAATTAAGTTTCAAATTAGTTTCAAATTAAATTTTAACCCAATAAAGTTGGAAGATTCCCCCCCCCCCCCCCCCATTTTTAATGAACCTTCTGTCATTTACTTGGATGTGATCAGCTGTTAAGCAAATTAAGCAAAAACAAAACAGAGAGACAAAGATCCAGTAAGAACTGTGAGGGGAAATGGAAAGTACATTTTTTCTTAAAGTTTTATTGAGTAATAACTTTCTTTAACTGTCTTAATAACTTTCTTTAACTTTATTGAGTAATTTGTGTTAAATTTAGGTCGAGTATTGATCCAGGCTGATCTTGCACATTCTTTAATATTTCGCTCTTGCTCATTAGTGAGACGTCTGAGCCTGCATTTCATCCACCAGCTTTTTGAAGTTGGGTGAATATTGCGTGAAGGCCAGTCTCAGGGAATCCTGGAGATGTTCATCTGTCATGTTGGAATGTTGTGTACGCTGTCATTTTCAGATGGGAAAATGCAGATTCACACAAATAAGTTGAACCGAAACAGGAGTGTACAGCTTCATTGCATCTTCTCAAGTTGGGAAATTTGTCTCTAGGCACTAGCTTCCAAAACAATTTTTGCTCAGCACGGGTCTTGAGAAAAATGTCATTTTTAAGGGTTAATATTTCGTTTTCAAGAGATGGCTTGTTCAATGTGTAATTTTTACTGATAGCAGCTGCAGTTTCTTTAATGTCCACATCTACTTTGAATGGGTATGACAAGTACTCCACAACTGTTCCAATGTTTTGGAAGTCACAGAATCTATTTTCGAATTCCTGGATAACAGATCAGATTTCTGTCACATACTTTTCGTTCTGAAAAACAAAATTTGGATATTGTCCCAGATGGTCCTGTGTATTAGGAAGATGATCAAAAGTGTTATTTGCAAGGTCAGTCATCATTAGCTCAAATTTGCTCTTGTAGGTTGAAACTGTACTGATCATCTCGCCAATGCATTTGTTTTTACCTTGTAGTTCAAGGTTCATATCACTTAGTTCACCTGTAAAGTCAGCGAGAAATGCCAGATCACATAACCACTCCTCATCTTCCAACTCTGCTTGGTTATCTCCCCTCTCCTTCAAAAAACGTATTTCATTCAGCAAATAACGAAATCTTTGCAGAAATTTGTGCCTACTTAGCCACCTTACATCTGTGTGCAAAATGATTTCTGCTGCCCCTTCATCAAGAGTAAGTTTGAAAAGCCGTCTTTGAAGTGATCTTCCACGAACTGAATTTACAATTTTGAAAGTGATGTCCATGACAGTCTTTGTATTGAGTCTCTTGCTTGCCAAAACATGCTGGTGAATGATGCAGTGGTAAGAAAGGAAATCTGGGAAATCAACATGCTGTCTACAGAGGGCTATGAAACCATTAACCTCACCTGTCATTGCTCTTGCTCCATCAGTAGTGATGGAAACAAGTCTATGCAATGGAAGATTACACTTTGTCACAAAAGAACGGAAAGAACTGAATATTTCCTGACCGGTAGCTCTCCCTTTTAAAGAAACCATTCCAAGTAGTTCTTCTTTAACACTGAAGTCTTCAAAAACCATCCGGATAAAGACCAGTAACTAGGCTATGTCTCTTATGTCTGTAGATTCATCCATTTGGGGGTGAGAAAGCAACACAATTTGAAACATCCTCCAACAATTGTTCAGTTGTGTCTCCACACATCTTTTCTATTCGCCGCACAACAGTGTTTCTTGACAATTGCACATCTTGAATAGCAGCTATGATCTCTTTCTTATTTTTAAATCCTTCAAAAAGATTGTCAGCTACTTCAAGAAAACAATCTTTTACAAATTCCCCTTCAGTGAAAGGTTTGCATTTCTTTGCGATCAGGTTGCTGACCTTGAAGGATGCTATTGTTGCATTGACCGAATGTGACCTTGGCTTCGCCATCAACTGTTGCTGAGTAGCCAATTTTGATTTAAGTTCTTTGAGCTTCAGTTTACGAATTTCACTTTTGGGTGGAAAATCAGCATCAAACTTATTGCAATGCAGAGCCTTATAATGACATTCCAGATTACCCTTTTTGGGCAAGGATACTGGGGTGTTACAAATTAGACAACACCACTTGTCTTTCACTATGATGAAGTAGTCGTCCATTTCCCATTCATCATGAAAGTGGTAGGTTTTGCTCTCCTTTGGAACACTTATCTTCGTTATACTGGGGTGGCTGGATGTAAGAAGGCCAAATCTGCTAAGTTAGTATAAACACTGGCTGAATCTGGTCCAAGCCTGTCACTGTCCCAAAGTATTAAGGATCAACAGGAACTGAAGACCTCTGGATGATGTGCAATACAAGGACTGGAGATGCCAAAACCACACATGCAGTTCTAAAAGTAAAAATAAGAATTCATCATACTGGCACCAATACCACCAAACAATCATCAGAAAAACTCACCTGTCCAGGAAACCAGATAAAATCAAATACCGCCAAACAAATTCAAATACCACCACACGCGATTTAATAAATTCTGCACACAGTGTAGAATCAACGCAAAGGCAAGGTGAAATAAAATTGCAGTGTAGAACCAACGCAAAGGCTAGGCAAAATAAAATTGCAGAGGCAAGCAAAAGTCACAGTGGTTTGAACCAATTCAAAGGCAAGGCATAGGCAAGTTAGAACAAAATTGGAAAAGCCCGCCAAAATCACCAAATTCTTGACACTTTGTTGTGTCTGCCCGAAAACGTTTAATATAAGCAAACTATAAAGCGACCAACGACCAGCACACGACACAACTAATACGGTAAGTGTATTCAGGTAAAGCACGGGCGAATGGATATCGCCCTGTATATAACACACTTCTAAGGAGTGTTGGGGCGGGGGCAGGAATGGGTGATTCTAAGAGGCAGGAGACCAGGTATGATGCCGGGCCTGTGGCGTCTCGTCACGGGGCACGGGCGGTGGCCCCCTGGGGTACCCACAAACTATTGGCACGAAAACAACAAGCGCCCCCAATACACCCGCAGGCAGGGAAAAAAGACAGGCAAAGAATCAGCAGCGGCGGCAAGCCCTCGGCAGACGACCTGCCGGCACGAGCTCTCTCCTAGTGACGGGGCGAGCTGCTGGAGAGATGGAGCCAAGTGGGGCTGGTGATCTACCTCTGACCCCTCCGCGATCTACAGGTAGATCGCGATCTATCTGTTGGACATGCCTGGAATATGTGACTGTATAATTGTGCAGATGGGATGGAAGAAAATATTGAAGAGTAATGAGGATAGAGTGGAGCCCTTTGAGATTCCTTGTTGTGATGTGTATGGGGCTTATTTATGCCTTCCTATTTTCACTTGGTGATGTTGTGTTAAATAGGACTTCAACCACTTCAAGAATTTTTGCTAAAATATTATTTTACCTGTACCTTACTGCTCCATATGCCTGGAATAAACTACCTAAGTTTGTATTTCATACCTTTCTCTGATCCTTTTCAAATCCAGGCTGAAAACTCACCTCTTCACTGTCGCTTTCGGATCATGACTTACCTGATCTCCTTTGTGTTTCACTACCATTCCCCCTAGATGTGTCCCATGTCTACAGATACTGTGTTGTCTGTCTTGACTAGATTGTAAGCTCTGATGATCAGGGACCGTCTTTTACATGTGTCTGTGCAGCGCTGCGTATGTCTTGTAACGCTATACAAATGTTCAGTAGTAGTAGTAGTAGTAGTGTTGATTAATCCTAGGAACTGTAAGCGTAATAGTAGCTTATTGTGCGGAATTGAATCAAAGGCTGATGTGATGTTCGAGAATATAAGGATAAAGCCTTGATGCAGTGCTTCAATGCCTCTTATGAGTCTATCCATTAGAGCTGTTAAAAGGGACTCTACACTGTGGTTGGGTCTGAATCCATACTGGTGTGTGTTGATGTCATCCTGCAGTTGAATTTGTATGGCCTTCTCAATTATCTTTGTGAGGAAAGGTCTGTAGGAGCTGAGATGCTTTGGGTCCAATACTGGGCTCTTTTTTATAGGTCAGATTGAGGCACTCTTGAGGCTGCTGGACATATAGCCCTGAGTTAGAGAGAGCTGTGTGATCTTGGGAACTGTGGGGATCAGTTCAGATCGAGCTATTTTGATCCAATTTACTGGACATGGACCAAGTAGGGAAGTAGTGGCGTTAAGGTCGTTGATAACAATCTTGAGGTGTTCTGGTCACACTGGTTTGAAGTTTTGCCAGGTAACAGTTGTGGAGTTATTTGCTTTTATTGTTGAAGTTGCATTTGCTCTGTTTATCTGACAGGCCTAACTTTGAAAGTAGTCAGCAAGTGTCTGTGGTGACTTACCACCATCCGCTGTCTCTTTGGTAGGGCATTTTGTTAATGATTTTACTGCTTCAGAGGTGATCCGGGAAGAGGAGGTTGCCTGCCACCTTTCAGACAGACGCTTGCTATCTGCATTTGTAATTTGTTTTGCTTTGGTATACCGAATAAAGAACTTTTGTAGCTAAGCAATTGTTGTCTGAGCAATTCGTTGGTAATTGGTAATATTTGGGGAACTGTTTGTGGGGTACCAGGCCCACAACTTTGTGCCGAAACCTGGGACCCAAAGTCCCGGGGACCCCGGGACCCCTAAATTGAGTTTAGAAACTCCTAAATTCAGCTAAATTGCCCAAGGATTCCTCTGACTGCGCTTTTGGCTGTGTTTTCGTCAGAGAGGATACCTCCTGTTTTAAAAGACAAATCAGGAGGATGAGGATACCTTCCTACTAGAGGATGAGGATACCTTCTGCTGGTCCAGAAGACGAGGATACCATCCTGATTGACGAACAGAGAAAAAGGATACCGTCCTGAGTGACGACGAGATATTTGGATACCCTAGGAAGACTCCAGTGGTGAGTATTGTGTTTCCTGTCTGCTCCTGAAGGACAGAAGACTTACCCGGTTTGACTGGTGGGTGAGTACCAAATTTACACATATTGTGATAATGACAGCAATGCTGAGCAGATGGATTGGGAAAATAATGAGCATTGTACCTTTAAGAGTAAGGATAAGTCAGGTTCCCATAGAAACTGAAAGCTTCTAACTAGAACTGAGCCCAGCCATAGCAGTGATGTAGGAGCTGAGTGGAGCTCTAATGAGTTGCACCTGAGTAGCCAGAGGGGTGTGGCTGCTGAAGGAAGCCGTTTTAAACCTGCTTTAGAGCTAGAGTTCAGAAAGAGAGGTGGAGAGAGAGAGAGCACACAGAAGCCACGAGGCGAGCAACGACAGCAGACAGAGCAACGCAGGCAAAGAGGAGAGCAGCAAAGAGGGAAACTTTGGAACCCAGAACTAGCAAAGGAGGATTCTGGAAGGTCCATTTCTTTTACCTCAGGAGCACTAGAAGCAAAGCCAAAACCTCTGTGGAAACTACCCAAAGAAAAGGTAGAAGAGTTGACCTATACAAGGGAGGAAAGCTCTGATTACAGAAAAGGCATTGCGAGTGAGAAAGGTACGTCTGCCATAATTCCTAGCCAGAGACTTGCTGAGGAGATTGTACAGCAGTTAAAGAACAGTGCTAATAAGAGCAGAGATAGCACTGCTGCGAAAACAGCTCCAGTCAGAAACATTCTTAGTAAGTGTTTTGAAACAGACGTAAAGGCTGTTGCTAAGAGCTTACGTAAGAATCAGTTTCCTGCCCTAGAGAAAGTTACTGCCAATCAGAGGGACAACTTTATTGAACAGCTGCAAGAAGTTCTCAGTGACCTGCAGTCTAGAAGTTGCCCTAAGCAGAGTTATAATGATTGCAGCGAGGAGATGATTGTTGACGTAGAAAGCACTCCTGATACAACTGATATCTGTGAGATGGATTGTTCTTTATGTGAGATTGATCACTTGGACCTACGTTAGACAACCTTTGCATGAAGGTAATGCAAAGTTGTTTTCTCCTGAATGTTTGCTGTGAAGAAACAGTTTGCCATATGCTTTATTTTCTAACTTTAAATTGCTCCTGTTTCCTATTGTTTTGGAAAGTAATCTGTGTCATGTTTTGAGCCAAGAATCTATGTGTGAAAGGGAAAACCCCAAATAAAAATTTATCTGTTCAAATGACCCTCGTGCCACAACACCTTTGTTTGATAGTAAACCTAGACTGCAACTCCCAGCGTACCTTGCTGCTACCTTAGTCAAAAAGGACACTTGAAGACAAAGTAGAGGTCACCCTTGCTCTAGAGTCACCGGCCCTGGGCGGGAGCAGGACAGATTGGCGTAGTTGCTACGGATCAAGGCACAAGCACGCATGCGCAAAAGATTTAAAGGTGCAAGAGAAAATTTTTTGAAAATCAAGCTACAGGAAAACGTCTAGCAAAGCTACTTCCGGACGGAGAAGGCGTGTCTGCTACTGAGGAGACCAACGTTGCTCACAAGCCTGACGCACCACTAGTATCAGGTAATTGGTGTCTAACAGGGTTACCTGAGGATACTTGCGCTGTGGGTATCAGTGTAGTTGGTGGGAAAAGTTAAAATACCTTCTATACTGTGGTACCGCACTTGGGTGTTTGCGTTTGTCTGCTTTGTCTTTTCAGAATGGCTATGAAGACGAAGGAAGTACTCACCTGGATGGCATCACAGTTTGAGCGACAATGTGAGCTAGCGACAGAAGCTCTAGAGTGAGCTGCAACCCGGATGGAAGCGCAGCAACGCCCACTCATTCAGATGATGGAAGCGTGGATCCAGAGTACTAGGAAGGAGCCAGATCCTGATTCTCCTTCACCAGGTTCATCAGGCTTAAACCAAGCTCATGCTTTAGGACCTTGGTCCAGGGAAGCATGGAACTTTGGACAGTTAACTGATAGAGACAATCTGGATGATTACAGTCAAACCTCGGTTTTCATTTGCCCCGGTTTTCATACGCTTCGGTTTTCAACGTCTTTTTTGACTGAGATTTTGTCCCGGTTCTCGTACATTGCCTCGGTTTTCGTAAAGTACAGTACTGTAAATACATACACCCTCGCGCTGCACACCGGTCTGTATACACTGCCGGAACGCCCGCCCGGTCCCGGCAGCACTGCCCTCCGGACTCACCGATCGCCAGTGTGATGAGAAGCGAAAGCCAGCTGAGCACGTAAATGAAACACATCCTCGAGCCTGGTCAGAGTCAGAGAGGCAAGGATTGCGCAGAGAGGAAGGCCCCGATCTCGTCCGCCGCCTGCCCATTCTCTGGAGCACCCCCTCAGGCTCGGAGGTAGCAGGGAAGAAAAGCTGTCAACGTAAGCAGGAGATGTTGCATGAATGTGGGAGGCAGTTCTTTTTCTTGCAGGGTACGTCTGAAGCTATATCATTAAGATTTTCTGCCATTGAAGCATTGAGCAGATAATGTAAAGGTATTTTAATGGGCCGAATCCAATGTGATTCCGAAGAGAGCTGGGCACAGCAGCTTGTCAGGGGTGGCTAAGGCCAGATGTTAACATACTGTACAGTACTGTACTTAGCTTGCTTTCAGTGATGTTAAATGTTCATTTATCCATTTCATTAGTCATTTATATTTATTTCTCATTGTTTTCTGTATGTAAAATATAGTTATTCTCTATAAAGTGTATTTTTTGTGAATATTTTTGGGTGTCTGGAACGGATTAATTGGATTTACATTATTTCTTATGGGAAATATTGCTTCAGTTTTCATACGTTTCGGTTTTAGTCAGACTTTTTCGAACGGATTAATCATGAAAACCGAGGTTTGACTGTATCTTGAAACATTTGAACGAGTTGCTCACTTGATAAATTGGCCTAAAGACCAATGGGCGATCAGGTTAGCAATGTCTCTCACGGGTGAGGCATTGACTGCTTACCAGACCGTACCACCAAATTTAGCCAATGATTATGACGAGGTTAAAAGAGCTATCAAAGATAGGATAGGTCTAACTCCCTCGGTGTACCACCATTTATTTAGGGATACTAAATTAATGCCCGGTGAAACACCCAGAGCATTATACCATCGTCTTAAGGGACTGGTAAACAAATGGTTAGAACCGGATGGTAAGAGCCTTGAATCAGTGTTAAGACAGTATAATACTGGAACAATACATGAATGCTGTCCCTGAAAATGTCCGCACTTTCCTGACTTTGCAAGGTTGCAAAAGCTCCCAGGAAGCGACCATGCTCACGGAGCGATTCCTTGAAGCAGAAGGGAACGTGCAGGAGAAAAGCATAGCTTCTAGGAAGGCAGCCAATGCATTTTCAGAAAGGAAGGAAAAAGCAATGAATGTTAATGCATTATGTTTACCTGAATGTAGAGGAAAATATGTAAGGGAAACATGCTTTAAATGTGGCAGTGATGATCATTTACAGCGTAACTGTAAGGTAAAAATAGCGCTAGTAACCACTAACCCAGGACAGGTTAGAGAGGGTTTCCTCTTGGCAGTAACAGTCCAGGGAGTGAATGCGAATGCCTTACTAGATTCTGGTTCCGATCAGAGTATGGTTTCCCAAAGCCTTTGGCAAAAGATAGAAGCCCAAAGTAAAACCATACCTTGTCTACCCAGTGGCACTGTAAAAATCCGCTGTGTGCATGGCGCGGCATCCTCATACCCTATTTACAAAGTCCTAATAAAAGGATTTGGAATAGAAAAAGAGATTCCAGTAGCCATAGTTCCACACTTGCCACAAGAATTAGTACTGGGCCGAGACTGCCCACAGTTTCAAAAAGGCATTCAACAGAGTTTGCAGAAAAAGGAAGGCCTGATAGCTGCAAGTACTCCGCTTGAATCACTGGATAAGAACACACGTAAAATGATGGCAGTTCCAAATCCCTTATTTGGGAAGGAGCAAAAGTCTCCACGACAGTTGCCCAAGAAAGAGGAGGCCAAGAAACCTGTGTTCGTCCTAAAATACTGTAGGATGAGTCCAGACGCGCGCCCACCCAAGAGAGCTTCTCCACAAGCAGCCGGGTTTGATTTATACAGCGCTGAAGAGGTGACTGTTCCAAAACACGGCAAGGCTTTGGTGAATACAGCCCTTCAGTTGGAACTACCGGCTGGATGTTATGGACGCATCGCCCCTCGTTCCGGCTTAGCTGTGAAATACGCTATTGACGTGGGAGCCGGCGTCATGGACCCCGATTACCGAGGTGCCGTTAAGGTACTACTCTTTAATTTTGGATCTGAAGATTTCAAAGTAAGCATAGGCGACCGCATAGCACAGATCATATGCGAGAGGGTCGGGTTTCCACCTCTTGAAGAAGTGCACATGGTCTCCAGTACAACGAGAGGAGCCAAAGGGTTTTGTTCAACAGGGCGAGCTGACCTTCAAGGACTGGCGGCGATAGTTGAGGAAAAAGCAGAAGATGACTTAGGCCCTCAACTAAGTGACTGCAAGAAGACCCCGGAGCTAAGGATGGGAGAAGGGCTGTCGTGGACTCAGAAGAAGCAGCTGGAACAGCTGATACAAAACTTCCCGGACATCCTAACACCTCTTCCTGGACATACTCAACTCGTCGCACACGAGATTGTAACCTCTCCAGGAGAAGTAATACGACAGCGCCCATACAGGTTGCCGGAAGCCCGGAGGCAAGAGGTCGTAAACCAAGTAAGGGAGATGTTGGACCTCGGCATAATTGAGGAATCCAAGAGCCCGTGGAGCAGTCCGATTGTCCTAGTCCCCAAGCCAGACGGAACGCTCCGATTCTGCATTGATTTTAGAAAAGTCAATGCCCTGTCAAAATTTGATGCATACCCTATGCCCCGCATAGAGGAGCTCCTCGACCGCCTGGGGAGGGCCACGTATCTAACAACACTAGACATGACCAAAGGCTATTGGCAGGTGCCATTGACCAGTAAATCACGCCCGAAAACAGGGTTCAGCACCCCAATAGGCCTATATCAATTCAAGCGTATGCCCTTTGGTCTACATGGTGCAGCGGCTACGTGCCAAAGGCTGGTCGATTTGGTACTCAGACCTCATCAAGCATATGCAGTAGCATATATCGATGACGTCATCATCCACAGTACCAACTGGGAACAGCACCTATCAAGGTTAAGAGCGGTATTACAGGCTATGCGAGACGCTGGCCTAACACTAAACCCAGCCAAGTGTATGTTCGCAAGCCAAGAAGTAAAGTACTTGGGTCATTTGGTTGGGCACGGTACCGTAAAACCCTTGATTGACAAAGTTGAAAGCGTGAAGACCTTTCCTCAACCCACCAATAAGGAACAACTTTGAAGTTTCTTGGGATTAGTGGGGTACTACAGGCGGTTTCTTTCACGTTTCTCCGAGAAAAGTGCTCCACTATCAGACATGTTGAAGAAGAACCAGCCCAATCAGCTGCGATGGACTCCAGAGGCAATCACTGCATTGGAATGCTTGAAGGCCGAACTATGCGCCGCCCCGGTTCTGCGAGGGGTTGAGTTCGACCTACCGTTCATCTTACAAACTGATGCATCCGACACTGGACTAGGGGCTGTGCTCTTGCAAAAGCATGGTGGTATAGAGCACCCGGTGCTATTTTTAAGTAGAAAACTGTCTCCTGCGGAAAAAAATTATTCCACAATAGAGCGAGAATGCCTCGCTATAAAGTGGGCCATAGAGTCTTTGAAGTTCTACCTGGCAGGTAGGAAATTTTTGCTCATGACTGATCACGCCTCTTTAAAGTGGCTTGGACAAATGAAAGACCACAACCCGAGATTGACAAGGTGGTATATGGCGCTGCAAGCGTTTGACTTTACCATTGAACACAGAGCTGGCAAGCTACATCAGAATGCGGACGCATTATCCAGGATTACATGCTGCGATGATGTCATCAACCCAGCCTGTAATATCTTAAGGGGGGGAATATGTGATAATGACAGCAATGCTGAGCAGATGGATTGGGAAAATAATGAGCATTGTACCTTTAAAAGTAAGGACAAGTCAGGTTCCCATAGAAACCGAAAACTTCTAACTAGAACTGAGCCCAGCCATAGCAGTGATGTAGGAGCTGAGTGGAGCTCTAATGAGTTGCACCTGAGTAGCCAGAGGGGTGTGGCTGCTGAAGGAAGCCATTTTAAACCTGCTTTAGAGCTAGAGTTCAGAAAGAGAGGTGGAGAGAGAGAGAGCACACAGAAGCCACGAGGCGAGCAACGACAGCAGACAGAGCAACGCAGGCAAGGAAGGCAAAGAGGAGAGCAGCAAAGAGGGAAACTTTGGAACCCAGAACTAGCAAAGGAGGATTCTGGAAGGTCCATTTCTTTTACCTCAGGAGCACTAGAAGCAAAGCCAAAACCTCTGTGGAAACTACCTGAACAAAAGGTAGAAGAGTTTACCTATACGAGGGAGGAAAGCTCTGATTACAGAAAAGGCATTGCGAGTGAGAAAGGTACGTCTGCCATAATTCCTAGCCAGAGACTTGCTGAGGAGATTGTACAGCAGTTAAAGAACAGTGTTAATAAGAGCAGAGATAGCACTGCTGCGAAAACAGCTCCAGTCAGAAACATTCTTAGTAAGTGTTTTGAAACAGACGTAAAGGCTGTTGCTAAGAGCTTACGTAAGAATCAGTTTCCTGCCCTAGAGAAAGTTACTGCCAATCAGAGGGACAACTTTATTGAACAGCTGCAAGAAGTTCTCAGTGACCTGCAGTCTAGAAGTTCCCCTAAGCAGAGTTATAATGATTGCAGCGAGGAGATGATTGTTGACGTAGAAAGCACTCCTGATACAACTGATATCTGTGAGATGGATTGTTCTTTATGTGAGATTGATCACTTGGACCTACATTAGACAACCTTTGCATGAAGGTAATGCAAAGTTGTTTTCTCCTGAATGTTTGCTGTGAAGAAACAGTTTGCCATATTCTTTATTTTCTAACTTTAAATTGCTCCTGTTTCCTATTGTTTTGGAAAGTAATCCGTGTCATGTTTTGAGCCAAGAATCTATGTGTGAAAGGGAAAACCCCAAATAAAAATTTATCTGTTCAAATGACCCTCGTGCCACAACACCTTTGTTTGATAGTAAACCTAGACTGCAACTCCCAGCGTACCTTGCTGCTACCTTAATCAAAAAGGACATTTGAAGACAAAGTAGAGGTCACCCTTGCTCTACAGTCACCGGCCCTAGGCGGGGGCAGGACAATATGCATATGTATTTTCCTGTAAGTAATGCTTTGCTGTGTAGAACTTGTTAGAGAAGTGTTTCTATTTAGTTGTACATATTAGGGAAAGAAAGTTTTGCCCAGACCTCAGGTCTTAGTATCTCCAGGATTGAATGTGTATGTGTGAGACGTACAATTGCGTACGAAGCGAATGTGGAGTCCTGATCCGTGGTTCCGTACTCTCGCGAGAGGGACGGCCGGAGACGGACGAAGCGTAAGGACAGTGCGTCTGTATGAGTCCTGGATTTTGTACCTTCGTCCCTCTGTAGATAAAGAGGTTCTGTAAAAAGCAAAGTTACCAGCTCCTCTGCAGATAAAGAGGTTCGATTTTGAATCGGTAAAAGGAGAAATTAATACACAGGATCTTTCCTGAAATTAAAGTGTCCCCAAACAGTGAAAACACCAGGTTTACAGACTATAGGAAGAGGGACAGTTAGGGAAAATGTTTAAGAAGAAATCCAACGAGGGACTTGATAATAAGAAAGGAACTGAGCCCTGCCCTTCTCTTATAGATTGCCTCATTAAACAGAACCCCCTGTTGGAATCCTCAATAAAAGATTGTTCTAAGAAATGGGAGAAATGGGCTAAAAAGGATCCTACTCTCGCCTGCCAAGCATGAGGATCATTAACAAAAATTAGGGATCATATTTTATTTCATAAATGTGGTAAAGCCCAATTAGAGCATCTGAGGCATATCTCTTTGTGGATGCAAGTGGGTCCTGATCCATTACCTTCAGTACCTGCCCCTCCACCACCCTACTGGGCATCAGAGAGTAAAACTATGGCAGCTATTGGCTACTCTGACCCAGTGTTGCAACCCAAACAGGTGCCCATACCCCCCTCCGCCCCTGTTAATGAGGTTATAGATGAGATTAACGATCCATCTAAGAAGAATGGCGGTATGTGGGCAAAAATAGGTCACATTAATTTAAAATCTTCTGTGCCTCCAGAACCTGCTGACCCAAAGGGTTATGCAGAAGCACAAGCAGAATCAGACAGAATGAAGTCTCAAATTCAGCACACGCAAGCTGAACTAGAGGCTGAAAAGAAACAACTCGACAAGACAAAGGAACATCTCGACAAGGAGTTTGAAGACAGGGACTTCCAACTAAAACTAGAGAATGCACGATTAAACAAATATTATGAGGATCTCTCTGCTCAACTCAAGCGGACACCTTCAGCTGAAGAACCGGCTGAAGGAGGTGGGTGTCTGAAGAGCAAGCCGAAAGCAGTAAAGCTACCACCCAAAATGCCGACCAGGTCAAGTGTGGCAGAGCCTTTAAACACAGACCTGGATGACCCGAGTGATAACATAGGTAGTGCATCCTCTTATCTCCTGGGAACCCAACAGCACACATTGGTTGCCCAACACAAGGATAAAGACATCTTGTCATTTATAACTGAACGAGAAGGTAGTAATGGCTATTATGTCTATCTATGGTGTGCAAATATGGATGGATGGACTAAAAATAATCAGCCTCAGATGTTACAGTGGCCACTAACAGGCTCACTAGACACGGTGCACCTTAATACTGCCCGCCTCTGTATCCGTGGTGGTGCAGGAGATCCCGGCTGGGATCTCGCTTACATGGAAGCAGGTTTAAGGGTTTGGGAGAAATATGAGGGCCAAGAGCCCAAAACTAACTTATTGTTTCCTATCATACATACTCTTAATGGACAGAAATATGTTCCATGGAATTTCACGGACATGGCCAACATTGCTTCAAGCCTACCTCCACTAAACCGAGGCGGCGGAGCATGGATTCAGAAGTTTGAAAGAGTAACGGCTGGATACAGTCTAGCCCTAGGAGATGTGAAGGCTTTACTTGCAAAGATTCTTGGCAATAATGCCACTAATCAAATATTTGCAGGAGCAGGCCTTACTGACATTACTGTAGCTACTAACATGTATGACGGTGCATCCTTTAATGCTTACCGACCTGCCATATGGCAAGCAATACAAGAAATGTACCCTACCCAACAGGATTTGACCCCTCTCACAACCATGAGGTTTCAACTTGGAGAGGACATTAGTGCCTACTTGGCAAAATTCCAAGACCTTTGGGAAGCTCAGATGGGGATACCGTATAATGATCCTGGTATGGCACAAATGTTCTTCCAAACCATATGTAATACCTTACCTTCCACAGTATTAGTAAAACTCAAGGCTGTGGTGGGTCTTGGGACCGAACCATGGCCCAAACAACAAGCCCATATCTTCCACTATATCCGTTCATTAGAGGAAGATACCCTAAAGCCTGAGAAAGATTTAAAGCAAGCTCAGGCTCGCCTCTTGAGCCTTCAACTTAAAGGTTTGCAAGAAACTAAAGAGTCACCGACTTCTACTAAGTCGGAGGCTCAAGACAATAAGAGTAATGATGAGGAACTCATTAAGCGCCTTAAACAAAAGATTAAGGAACAACAGAATAAATTAGATGATCTTGAATACCTTGATGATCCCTATAAGGATGATGTTCCTGACCCCCGTGATGAAGTATGGGATAGACATAAGGAGCGTATTTACTATAACGGAGCCCAACAACCCCGCTATCCGCAGCCACAGCGTCGAGGTCCCCCTTACCAGCAAGATAACCGTACTTCCACCCTACAGTGTTGGAACTGTGGTGGTTATGGCCATATTCAGCATACATGTCATGATCAACGCAGATCAGAAAACTTTGACAGGAGGCGTTTTCCCTTGTGGACACCTCCTCGGAATTCTGGACCCCCACCACCACAATGACTGGGAATCTATCTTTTACAGGCACGGCTCACATATCAGGAACCTATGATCACGGTTACCTTAATGATGAGCCTACAGAAATGTTGCTAGATACGGGGGCCACTTCCTCGGTGTTAACTGCTTTACAGCAGGGATGTCAACTTAGTAAAAAGAAAATTACTACCACCGGCTTTGATGGTAGGCCCCTAACATCTTACATGACTTTGCCCGTTTGCATGAGAAAAGGAGAACAGATTTCTCATTCCTTTTTGTTTGCCCCACATTATCCAGTGAATTTGCTGGGAAGGGACTTATTGGTGAGATTGCAGGTCGAATTCACCTATGGTCTATTAGGAGAGAAAGGCCCTGAACGGTCGCTGCTCCTTAGCCCCTATGGACGGGTTAAATCTCATCCTCCTGCTACTATTCACATCAAACCTGGTTGCAAACCACCAATGATTCCACAATACCCTCTCCAACCAGATGCCCTGCAGGGATCTCGGCAGGAGATTCAGGAATTGTTACAGCACGGCATCACTGAACTCAGCAATTCCCCGTACAACACCCCGCTGTTCCCTGTCAGAAAGCCTAATGGGAAGTGGCGAATAATTCATGATTTACGCGCACTCAATAGTGTCATTGAACCCCAGTTCCCAGTTGTCTCAAATCCTGCCACTCTGTTGACAACAACTGCCTTGTACGAGTATCACATTGTTTTGGATCTTTCCCATGCTTTCTTTGGGATTGTTGTGGAACCTACATCCTGGTTGTTCCTGGCCTTTATCTATGAGGGTCAACATTATCAATGGACCAGGTTACCCCAAGGATATGTGGAAAGCCCCTCCATTTTCTCTCAGGCACTGTTAGCAGATTTACAATCATTTCGAGCTGACCTGCCTGCTGAAGCGTCCCTGTTGCAATATGTGGACGATTTACTGCTTTCCACTGCAGAAGCTGAGACAAACTTAACTCTCACAGATAAACTTGTGTGTCATCTCAGAGACAGTGGTTATCAGATTAACATGGACAAGGCACAGATATGCCAAACCGAAGTCACTTTCCTGGGATACCTAGTAGGTGAGGGAGTCCTGTCCCTTGCAGAAAAAAACAAACATCACTGTTTGGAACTGCGGATGCCTACAACTGTTAAGGAATTACGGTCAGGTCTCGGCATGGTAAACTTCTTCCGAAAATGGGTCCCAGGTCACAGCCAACGCACACATCCCTTTCGCAAATATTTGAAACGGGGCATCAAAGGGTCCACTGCTATCAGTTTGTCAGACCCCGATCAGATTTTACTTCAGTCACTTCTGTCTGATGTGTCAAACACACCAAATCTCTGCCTCCCTGACTATTCAAAAGAAATGTTCTTGATAAGTTTCCACGGACAACACACGTGGGCAGCTGTGGTTTACCAAGATGAAGGTAAAATTGTGTCTTACTTGTCAGGAACTTTCTCTGTCACCGAAATGGTCCTGCCTGAAATTGAGAAAGGGTTAGTAGCCATCAGTGAGGCAGTCCAAAAGACCTACAATACCTTCCATCCTTTACGGCTCACAGTATATTGTACTGGAGATGTGGAGGCATTGTTAAGTAGCAATACTCTTCACTTTACCCCACACCGTGTGCATCAGGTCTGTGCTACTCTCCTGCGAAGCCACATTCTCTTTAAGCCATTCCCTGCAAGTCATCCTTTTGGCTACTTACAGAACCTAGTGTCTGTGACCACTGGTGAGGAAGGAGACAAGGTCCCCACATTTGCCTTTGCGGATAATGTTTTGCCATTACATGACATGCCCTCTGATTCTGCTGTCTGGTTCACTGACAGTTCAGAGACATCACTGTGCTCTGGTTTCAGTGCAGTGCAGATATCCCCCTCTGGTGATATTCTGGATGTTCTACAATATCAACTCCCGAAAGCTTACAGTGCCCAGGGGGTGGAGCTCTGTGCAATTTTGGCAGTCTTACTACATCAGGAAAAGCAGAACATTGTCATATTTACTGACTCCCATTATGCAGCATAAGTAGTGACAGTGTTCCATCGAAAATGGTCACAGAGATTTTCCTCATACCCATCTGCTTTCGTTTGAAATTTTGTTGAAGAAATATTTTACTGAAGTGTTACATATTAGTGAGACAATGGATGTGGTACAGTTGTATTGTATTCCTACACTTGTTCCTGCTCTACTGTCAAAGGAAGGGGTTCCCCCCCCTTCCAGTTGATGTTTCCGTAGAACAGGACCTTACCGCTTTTTTGGAAGATTCACTGGATCTCATCTCCAAACGTTGCACGTTGGTGGTGACCTTCAGTACGGAATCTCTCAAACTTCGGGTTCTTCGTGCTTACTTTAAATATAAAGATGTTCTATTTTGTGGATTCAAAATGCAGGTGTTTCCAGATGTAGGCCGGACAACTCAGGCCCGGCGTAAGCAGTTCTTGGAGTTTAGAACTCGGGTTGTAGCGTTGGGTGCTTCTTTTTTCCTCAAGTTTCCCTGCCGCTGTTTAATTACACTTGAGGGTCAGAATTATGTATATACTGACGTGGCTTCCCTGCGTCAATGGTTGTCTGAACAGGAGGCTAGCGGAGAGCAAAAGGGGGTGGAATGATTTGTTTAAATAGCTCTCTTATGTGGAGTATGTTGTACTCCTTATTTCTTTTTATTTTATCTTTATTTAAGAGTTTCTTTCTCCATGATGTGTATTCTTATGATGAGTGGTATATTGTTTTCTTGAAGATTTGGTATGTTTATTATATTTCTTTTCCTTTTCACTGTTTGTATACTCAAGAAAAGCTTAAATAAAAGTTAAAAAAAAAAAAAAAAGAAAATGGTCACAGAGAGGTTTCATCACCTCTTCAGCCAGCACACTCTCACATTCTGATGAGATATATCAAATTTATGAATGCTTAGAGAAACGAAGACTCAACAATATGTTTTTGTGCTGTGAATGGGTTCCTGGACACACACAAGAGGATTCTTTCCTTCAGACTGGCAATGCTTTAGCAGATCAGTTGGCTAAATCAGTAACCAGTAATGAGTTTCTGACCTTACCTGTCACCCGCTCGCAGACCTACCACCCAGTGCCTGACCTAACTGACTATCATGTTGTTTCTTATAAGATAGGAAACTGGGAGAGGCTGGGTTGCTCCCAAATTAAGAAAGTGTGGGTACACCCATCTGGGAAACTCTGTATCTGTTACGTAGCACTGCAGCGCTTAACCGGTCTCATACATGATGTCTATCATTCCAGTGCTGCACATGTGTATGGCCTTTTGGAGGACACCTTTTGGTGCCTGCACATGAAAAGTTGCATTCAGGAACTTATGGCTAAATGTCCCGTGTGTATCCTGAACGCACAGCCAGGAGGGAAACCTCTAGCCAGAGGTCACCTTCCAATTTTGAGTGGTCCTTTTGAGTCCTGGTATGTGGATTTCACTGACATGATCCACAGATGTGCTCAGAAATGGTACCTTTTGGTGTGGGTTTGCCCGTAGTCTAAATGGGTTGAGGCTTTCCCCTGCAATAAAGAAACTGCTGAAGAAATGGTAGAAGTTCTGCAAATGCAAATAATTCCTCGAATTGGGATTCCCAAAGTCATATATTCTGACAATGGTTCTCATTTTCGTAATGCCCTTGTGTCTGCAATCACTCAGTCTCTTCCTACTCAGTGGAAATATGTTTCTGTGTATAAGCCTACTTCTAATGGTCTCGTAGAAAGATGTAATGGCATTTTGAAAACTCAACTCAGAAAGATTTGTGCTTCTGGTCACATGACTTGGTTACAGGCATTACCAATGTGTTTGTTTCAGCTGCGCAACAGCCCCATCAAGCAGCTGCATCTGACGCCACATGAAATGGCCACTGGCCGGCGCATGAGCACATCCAATCTACCGCAGTCTCAGGTTCCGGTTCATGAAAGTCTCTCTTCTTACCTTGCAGGACTCCGGATCGCGCTTCAAGAAATTGCTGACCTGTAGCAACTGCACAGTCTGCCTCCAGTTCACCTCTGTCACCTTGTTTTCCCATAGGGACCTTTCTTTATAAAAGAAATTGTGTTCGTACATCTTGGGACTGCCCTACTTTTTCAGGACCTCATATTGTTACTGCTGCTTCCCCTTTTGCTGCTCGCCTGAATGATGTAGATACCTGGATACACGTCAGTCATCTGAAAGCTGTTCCAACTGTCTCACCTGACTGAGTGATCTCATTTCTCCATTAAAAGACTCCCTGATTCCCTACGTGAGATTGCTCCGTCGTTTGATATGATAGCTGCCGAACCTGCTCCTTGGGGAACATTGTGCTTTCTTCTATTCATCTCCATTGTGATTGTATTTCTTATTGAGTTCTTTCATCCTGACGGATACCTTCATCCAGGCGGACAATATTCCCTCTTTCCTTCAGTACGCAATCAGACTCTGCCTTGAACTGGACTCACACTTGGACATTCTGTTTGGCAGTCCTCCTTCATTGAACTAGTTCATTTTATACTGTTTTGTGATGTATTTCCCTCCAGTTCAGATAAGTACCATGCTTTCTTTATTGTTGTTTTCTCTTACCCTGCTATGCTCCCCTTACCCGCTTATGGCTACTCCCTGCTCCCAATGTGTTGTTCCTTCCCGCTCTGGGTCTATTGTAGCTAATACCCTTTTGTACCAAACTCATTATGCCTGTTTGTCCTCCAACGTTACCTCTTGCAAGTACAATGACACTACTCTCAAGGTGTGTAACGTTCCAGGTCAACCCCCTACTTGCTTTGATCCCTCTACCCCGTCTTCCTTTCATGAGGTTGAGCTACGCTGTCGCTCTGCTTCTGGTTCCCTGCTGGCCTCCTCCCGAGTTGTGCCTGGTAAACCTACGTCCCTCCTCTTTGATACTTGTGCCGCCATTGCCTGTAATAGACGATGGCGTTTATCTTGTGGAGGGCTTAGTTGGGAACGGTATTATATCCATGAAGATAAATATATGTGCCCTCAATCGGCCTATAACTGGGAGGTGTGCATGTCTATTAAGGCCCCAAAATCTTTTGTTATGGCTGCTGCTGGATCTTACCATTGTCCCCGTTGGGAGTGTGTGTATTTTGCCACTTGGGGCGCTACAGGCCGACATGGCGATGACTGCCGTGCTTCCCTCACCAAGTTAAGTGCCCCATCCGACTGCTCCAGCCTCGCATGTAATCCCCTAAATTTGACCCTCCATTCTCCTACCCACTCCGACTGGACCAAAGGCCAAGTATTTGGTATCTTAATTAAGGGCCAAGGGGCTGACCCTGGTACCTTCTTGCATATTAGAACTATTACCAAACAGCATGTTTCCCAGACTTACCGAGTGTTCCACTCTTTCTTTGAGGAAATGGCCCAACCTTTTGTAGTTTATTGAGCTTGCTGAAACCGTGACCTCCGTTCTCAATGTCACCAATTGCTATATCTGCGGAGGCACTAATATGAGTGATCAGTGGCCATGGGAGGCCAGGGAATTTAACTACTTTATGTCTAGCCTGCCAACCCCTACCACCAGTGCCTCTGAATGGTTGTTAGCTTCTGAGATTGTGGGTAGCTTTTGTATTTCTCGTTCCTCTCCTTCTTTCACTGTCCAGGTTGGGGATCTTACCTGTCTTAGTGTATTGTTTCAGAATTCTTCTTCTGATTCTCCAACCTGGTGGTCTGGGACAAATCTTTCCCAGCCTACCAATCATTTTGCTAACTTTTCCAATCTAGCCTCTGCCTGGTATAATTTGACAAATGTTACTGATTGGTCTGCCCCTGCAGGATTGTATTGGATTTGCGGTAGACGCGCCTATGCCAAATTACCTCCGTTGTGGGCAGGCTCCTGTGTGCTAGGTACCATTCGACCCTAATTTTTCTTGATCCCTATTCAGCAAGGGGAACTCTTGGGAGTTCCTGTCTATGGTCCCAGGTCTCGCCGGGACCTTCATGTTGGCTCCTAGAAAGAAAAGGAGTGGCCCCCTGAACGTATTATTCATTATTATGGTCCAGCTACCTGGGCATCCAATGGGGCCTATGGCTATCGTACCCCTATTTACATGTTAAACCGTATAATCCGTTTGCAAGCTGTAGTAGAAATTATAATGAATGAAACTAGTAAAGCGCTTACTTTGCTTGCTAAACAACATATTCAGATGCGTACTGCTATTTACCAGAATCGTTTAGCTTTAGACTATTTACTTGCTGCTGAGGGTGGTGTTTGTGGCAAATTTAATTTGACTAACTGTTTCTTGCAGATTGATGATCATAGCCGTGTTATTGCAGAAATTTCTGATCATATGAGAAAGATTGAGCATGTCCCTGTACAAACTTAGGAAGGGTTAGATTTGGGTGGATGGTTTGGTTCCCTTTTCTCTGGTTTGGGTGGATTGCGTGGACTATTAATCACTATGATGACAATTACTGCTTGTGGAATTTTTATGTGCTGTGCCATTTCTATTCTTTTAGCCTTTTTACGTAGACTTTTAACTTCTCCTGCCAGAACTATGTATATTGTATCCAAGGATCAATATGAGCTGCTGCCTCTTGATGACCCCTCTCTGTCCCAAATGGTTGTTCTCCGTGCCCCTTAGTGGGATTCCTTTTACTTTCCTCCCGAGCAACAGAAAAAGAAAAAGTAGGGAATGAGGGGATAATTGGCTAATGCAGGGATAATTGGTTTAGCTCTGTTTTATATGGCTGCTTTTTATGACTGCACTTTTGCTTGCTGGTACTGCACACAGCATATGGATGGCACAGAAGACAAGCATGTGGGCTACAAGACAGAGTATATGCGGCCTTCTATGAAAGAGTCTGGGTAACCATACTTTGTGCAGAAGTGTGCAGAGTCCTTTGGGCCCAGCAGCAAGAGAAAATACAGGCCAAGCAGGAAACAAAGAACACACATACTCTCAGCCTTGAAGATTACAAATTGTGCCAAGAAATGGAAACCATGTACAGAGCACAGGAAGGAGGCAGTGGGCTGCGGAAGGCAGCATAGATAAGCAGACCTTGGAAAACAGCAGCTGTAAGACCTGATAAACATGGGAGGGTCCTGGGAGGGTCCCGAGAAAGAAGTTTGTGCAGAAAGCTGCAGATGACATAAGAATATATGCAGATGTTTCTGGAAATTTGGGACAGAAGGGTATATAACAAAGCCCCTGCAGAGCTTCGGGGGAAATCTGCTCTCTAACTCTGGTACAGTGAGGAGGTTGCCTGCCACCTTTCAGACAGATGCTTGCTATCTGCATTTGTGATTTGCTTTGCTTTGGTATACCGAATAAAGAACTTTTGTAGCTAAGCAATTGTTGTCTGAGCAATTCGTTGGTAATTGGTAATATTTGGGGAACTGTTTGTGGGGTACCAGGCCCACAAGTGTTATTAGAAAAGGTACAGAGAAGAGCCACCAAAATGGTTAAAGGGATGGAAGGCTGCTACTATGAAGAGAGGCTAAAAAGGTTAGGGCTCTTCAACCTGGAAAAGAGACGGCTGAGGGGAGATATGAATTAGGTCTATAAATTAATGAATGGAGTGGAACGGGTAAACGTAGATTGATTGTTTATGCCATCAAAATATAGAAAGAGCAGGGGACATGCAATGAAGCTACAGGGTAACCTATTTAAGACTAGTAAGAGAAAATATTTTTTCATGCAATGTGTAATCAAAATCTGGAATTCATTACCGGAGGATGTAGTAAGAGCTGTTAATGTAGCTGGGTTTAAAAAAGGTTTGGACAAATTCCTGGAGGTAAGATCCATAAACCATTATTAAATGGGACCCGGGAATCCACTGCTTGCCCCAGTACAAGCATTGTGGAACCTGTGTCTTTTGGGGGAAACTGCTAGGTAAGTATGACCTAGATTGGCCACTGTTGGAAACAGGATACTGGGCTTGATGGACCTTGGTCTAACCCAGTATGGCATATCTTATGGTATGTTCACCATCAAGCATGTGAATAGATGGACAGAAACGGCCTTAGTAACAGTTGTTCTCGCTTCGTGTGAAATAGTCCTAAAAATTAGGGTTTCATGCATCAGTAAAACTCATAGACCAATGTTTTCTGGGTTTAATTCCACGAACAAGTCTTAAGTGCCACGAAATATAAGTATTAAGTAGATCTGTTACATCATTAACCAGTGATTCACAGTATTGCAATCTCTGTTCTGCTTAAACACCAAACAAATGTTCCCTGTTTCCAAAGATTTCATGGCATCGTGTGCTTTTCATTCTTGGATAAAGAGAATCTGAAAACTATTCTATTTTTAAATGTTTTTCATGCATATCATCTCCAGTCAAAAAATAAAAAGTACAGGTAACTATCTGTGGGGGAGGTAAAAGCATTTTTTGCATCTAAAACATGTCTTACATTCAAGGAAAAGCTTTTATAAACACAGGCCAGAAGGTCAGTGGTTCAAATCCCACTAGAGGACAGCAACCTTGGGCCGGAAGGACTGGGGTTTCTAGTCCCACAGGTGCTCCTTGTGGTCTTGGGTAAGCCACTTAATCCTCCATTGCCCATGTTCCCTGTAAGTATTAGTGTATATGTCTCATATCCCCTCGTGTTAAATGTATCCCCCAATTGTCTTGTGAGCACTTTGATTGAAGGATAAGGTGGTATACAAAACTGTCTAAATAAATAAATATGTACAGCCACATCAGTGCGTCTAAATGTGCCTACCAACATGACAGTGCATTCCCAGAGGCATATTTTTCTTAGAACAAGACCTTATTTAGAAAATATCCATATACACGTATAGAGGACACGCCCACAGCGCGCGCACACATTTACACCTTCCAGTTTGTGCGCTACTGGGGTCAATGCATGTGCTTTAAAGGCAAATAGGTGTCTATATTACCTTTATAAACTATTCAGTCTAAATCACACCTCATCCTTGTAGCTCATTAAATGTCATTTAACTGTACTCAGGGACAGCAGCATTCGCACTTCTTGTGCCTGAGGATGCTTAAGGTCTGACAAGGAAGAGGTGTGAGCATACCTACTTCAGAATTAGGACAGGATGGTAATGGTTTTGCCTTTGCAAACTAGGCACCTTTTTGAAATTGTCACATAGGTGCCCTGCTATAAAATTAGTACCTTGAGGTTCATTTTATAAAGATTTTACCCACAGAAATAACCATCAATAGAACTTCCCAGGAGTATTCTCACAGGAAAGTCTGTGACTAATGTACACTGCATTCTTTACATGTAACAAGCAAGGCAGCGCTGGGGGTCAGCTGGAGCAGAGTTGCAAGGCACACGTATATCTGGTAATATACATGTGTATCCATGCAAATTTAGGTGGACAATTGGCGCTTGCCCCAGAGCAGGTGTAAATGTGTCCACATTTTGGAGGGCAGTAGGACTATTTTACATAGGCACCTAAGCACATATGTTGCCTTTATAAAACAGCCCTGGCATGTGCGTCTATGCACCCTCCTGCCTAGGTTCCCTGGTTTATATTTTAATGCGGGGTTCTCAAGTAAGTCCTCAGGACACTTTAGCCAGTCAGGTTTTCAGGATAAGCACAATGAATATGCATGAGATAGATTTGCATGCATTGCCTCTACTGTATACAAATCTCTCTCATGGATAGTCATTGTGCTTATTTATTTAAGAGTTTTCTGTACTGCCTTTCATGTAATCAAAGCGATTTACAATGAACAAAAACACATTACATTATAAGATTAGAAACGATTACAGTATAACATGACTGTAAAGTGAACCGATGACAATCAATGATTACTGGGGTCAGAATTTTAACTTATATACAATGTAATGTACAATATTTTGAAGTATATTTCTCAACATTTTAGTGTAAAACGAATTACAGTGCAGGTGTTAGTGCTCTGATATTTGATTGAAGGCTAGGTTTGGTAGGGTTTCCCGGGTACATGTGGATCACCAAAATGCTCAATAAACAAGTGTGTCTTGAGGTTTTTTCTGAATGTAGTTAAGTTGGTGATAGCCCTCAATCTTTTTGGAAGAGAGTTGCATGAAATAGGAGCATTATGAGAAAAAGCCCTATTACTAGTGTTATGATTCGTTTCCCTATATTCTAGTGGATCAAATAGTATATTTTGAGTGCACCCTCTTCTAAGCCCGTCATTTGGGTTTGTTTTTAGAAGTTTGGATAGATATGATGGTGTTATGTCTCTTAGGAGCTTGAAAATGATTAGTAACAGCTTATATTTGATTCTTTTCTGGAGAGGCAACCAATGGAGCTTGTTTAGTATTGTGATTATGTGGTTGGATGAATACTGTTTGCAATTCTGGTCGCCGTATCTTAAAAAAGATATAGTATTATTAGAAAAGGTACAGAGAACAGCTACCAAAATGTAAAGGGGATGGAATGATACCCCTATGAAGAGAGGCTAAAAAGGTTAGGGCACTTCTACCTGGAAAAGAGACGGCTGAGGAAAGATATGATAGAGGTCTATAAATTAATGAATGGAGTGGAACGGGTAAATGTAGATCGATAGTTTACACCATCAAAATATAGAAAGTCTAGGGAACATGCAATGAAGCTACAGGGTAACCTATTTAAGACTAATAAGAGAAAATATGTTTTCACTTAAAGTGTAATCAAACTTTGGAATTCGTTACCAGAGGATGTAGTAAAAGCTGTTAGTGTAGCTGGATTTAAAAAAGGTTTGGACAAGTTCCTGGAGGAAAGGTCCATAAACCATTATTTAAAGGGGACCCGGGATATCCACTGCTTGCCCCAATACAAGAATTGTGGAACCTGTGTCTTTTGGGGAAACTGCTAGGTACTTATGACCTAGATTGGCCACTGTTGGAAACAGGATACTGGGCTTGATGGAACTAGGTCTGATCCAGTATGGCATAGCTTATGTTCTTATGGTGCTTTCTGAATAATGTGGCTTACCGAGTTTTGAGCCATCTGTAGGAAGTCCCTGGAATATGCTATTACAATCATCTATATGGGGGGATAACCATCGATTGCAGTACAGTTCTGAAGTCAGAATGAGATACTAGAGGTCTTACCTGTTTTAACATTCTCCATTTATTGTAAATTTATTTATTTAGACAGTTTTGTAAACCACCTTATCCTTCAATCAAAGTGGTCACAACACAATTGGGGGATACATTTAACACAAGGGGATATGAGACACATATACTAATACTTACAGGGAACATGTATTGCTCTAGCAGTTAATTTTATGTGGGATGTGAAGCTGAAGGTCTGGACAATGGTGATGCCTAGATACTGGATTTCATGCTTTACTTGTAGGATGGCCTCTTTGACATCCAGAATAGGGAGTGGATTGAAGCCTTCGAAGCCTTGGTGTCTAGAAATAAATAGGACCTCTGTTTTATTATAGTTTATCTTTACATTGTGGGATTTTAGCTATTGTGAAATATCATTGAAGCATGATATTATTCTTTCAAAGTTAGGGTTGATTATATCAAAAGGCATGTATAACATTATATCATTGGCGTATATGGCATACTCAACTTTGTATTCTTGCATAATATGCCATAAGGGTTGTAGGCATATGTTAAATAGTAATGTAGAGAGAGCTGATCTTTGCGGTAGTCCTTGTTGCTGTCTATATGTAGTGGATGTTTGTTGGTTAATTTTGACTTTTTGTGAGCAGTCAGTTAGGTAAAATTGAAACCAAGAAAGTGTTGTGCCATATATACTAATCTGTTTGAGTCTTTCCAGAAGTATGTGATGATTGATGGTATCAAATGCAAATGCAATATCTAAGAAAATAAGGATGAATGTTTTTCTTGAGTTATCTATACCCTTTATCAAATTATTAAGGAGGGCGAGCAAGAGAGTCTCAACACCATGGTATGGCCTGAATCCATATTGTTGACCATTGTGATGAAGAAGCCCCAATTTCTACTTTAAAAATGCAAAACGCACAGCATTTCAGTTCTAAAACTGACAAGAGAACAGACCATGTGGACAGCTGTTGTCAGGGGCAACGACAACAAAGGCAGCCACGAGGTCTGGAGAAACATTTAGCAAAGAGAAACGCCCTAGTTCCTGATAGCACACACCTGGGAGGGAGAAGTACTTACAGCCCTTATAAGGATAGTGCAGGGAACACAGGAGGTTTTCATTACAAGAGCAACACCTCCAGGGAGCTGCCACGAGGAGAGGAGTTGCTAGAGCAGTCAGACTTGGAACAGGACCTGAGAGTAAGAGACCTGGAACAGCGTGAGCACTGTAGGCAGAGAAGACAGCCTGTCTTACCTACAGCAGCTGCTTGGGAGGAACCAGGAAGAGTCTCTCACTTCAACCTAGGAAGTGACTCAGAGTCAGAACCAGGAAGCATTCACCCACATAGCTACCCAGAATCCACTAGGAGGGAGCAGCTTACTCGTGCAGAAGCCAGGTGTGCATGCCCTGCTGATTACAGAGACGTTGGAGCATGGAGGCTACGTTCTAGCCGGAGTGAGTGCAAGCCAGTGTCAAAACAGTATGTACCAAGAAGCTGGGACTTGGGGAATGAATGTGGGCAGTTAAAAGTTAAGAAGAACAAAAGTTCTTATCGTGTGAATGCAGAGCAGCCTTATACAGGAAGCTTAAGGTGGGGGCAGGGCAGCAACTCCCAACCTAGCCGTCTAAGCAGAGAGCATTCACTGCCTTCAGAGAAGCATAGAGATTTACCAGAGGACGTATGCATGTCAGATGAGGACCTGGTAGGAATCTCTAAACCCCAAAGAAAACCCTGCAGGCTAAAGCTTGGTAGCAAGAGGGAACAAAGATACCATCTATCCCAACCAGAGGATAGAAATAAGGAGACTTAACCGTGAGTGCACGCCACGGGGAAATATCCAGGCATACTTTAACAAAGAGGGTTTTGAATGTAAAGAAGAACCAATGTTAGTGGACACCCTCAGTGAATGTTCATCCACCTGTGACCCGATGGACTGTACATTAATTTCATCTGAGAAAATGTCTTTATGCTAACCAGAGCTAAACCTAGTGTTACAAGAAAACACTACGTGTTGGGTTCACACAGAAAGGCTGTGTGCTATAGTTATTCCTACTTTGAAGCAAGAAGATATTGCCCTTATGTTCTTTTGTGTTTTGCCAAAAGATATGGATACTTTTGTTTAAGTGCTTGTGTTATGTTTATCTGTTTGAATAATCCAACCCCGGGAGGGGAATAAATCCTCACTTTTGCTTTACCATTCGAGTTGCACAACTATTTCTTCGCCATCCGGCACAGACTTGCTGGACTGGAAGCAGTCTGCCCCCTGGTGGTGACACCATCTAGAGGGGCACATGTGAGTCAATGTGGTCTTGAAGTCGGCTATGGACTATCTTCTCAATTATTTGGAAAGAAATGGGAGACTGGATATTGGTCTGTATAAAATAGGTGATGATTTGTCAAGTGACTTATGTTTTAGTATGGGGCAGATTATTGCTTGTTTTAAGTCTTTAGGCATGTGAACTTGAGAAAGTGACATATTTACAATATTAAGTGTTATTGGAGCAAATTCAGCAAGGGTTAGTTTTATCCTGCTGACCGGCCATGGGTTATCCTGAGGACTTGGTTGAGAAGCCTTCCTATCATTACCATTTAAAAGAGAACATCGGCATACTTACAAAGCAGAATACCAAGGGCTAGTCCAGTGACTCATAGGATGTGCTGTATGCTGTGGCCTTAGGCAAGGCCACTTAACCCTCCATTGCCTCAGAAAATTCCACATTATCCATGTCCTTGTGTAATGTGCATTACCAAGTTTAAATTATAATGTAAATCGCTTTGACTGAAATGATAAGGTGGTATAAAAAATCTGTTAAATAAATAAAAATGTTGCTATGTGAAAAATCTAAATTCTTCTCCGTTGGCTGTGAAAGCACTGTTTGCTAGCCTATGGCAAAGAGACTCCCAGTCATTGCGTAACAGTGAACCCCAGTGACCAGACTCAAAGCTCATGCATCCCATGATCTGGCACAAACTGCAACTTTAACAGCAGCACTGTGCTAATCAAGAAAGGGTTAAAATGCCGCAAAACTCTGAGTGGTTTCAAAAGGCGGCCCAAAGCAGGATAAACAAAAATAGACAAAGGGATATTAAAAGTAAAAATATGTTTCCCACTGTATTTTAGGGTATAAAAAACAGCGACTGTGTTGCTTTACAGATCTTTGAACACATTATTTCACTCATCTCCTTCATCATGCCCTTACCACAGAGCTAACCAATCAGAGGCCCTTAACACAAAATGTAATATGCTTAATTCCCAGTGCCCTGGATGGAGCTAAGAGAGATGGCTCTCTTTGTCTTCTGTCTGTTTAACAAGTTGGTCACCAGTATGAAATCCACTTAAAGGGTCAGAATGAGGAGCTGATTAAGTGGCTGTGAAGTGGGTTGCAGGGATTAACCTGATTAGTACTGAAAAAGACCACTACAAAAAATATTACAGGCAGGTGATGAGGGGCTGGGTGGTCTGCAAGTATGTCTGACAGTGGGAGCTCTTAATGAAAGGCGAAATCCAATAGTTGTACAGGAAGCTCTCGCAAAGCTTAAAACAAATCCTTACAAAAACAGAAAAGACTCCAGAAGCAGGACTTGTATTACTGCTGAGAAAGTTATTGGCACATTCCCAATGCATGTATGGCTAAGGATTGACAGCTATGGCTTTGATAGGCAGAGAGAGGACTTTTTTCTTACCTTCTTGCAATCTATAAGAGACTTCTCAAGAGACTATTTCAGGGACTCGTCCATTTCTATAGATGTTTTGTTACCCTTCCCTATTAGCTTTTAGTTGCTCAAAATACTGCAGCACAGACAGAGCTCATTTCAATTAAAATAATCCGATTACATGAAATCTTGACAATAAATAAGTACATTGGCCTGCTGGTTTTTTTTTAAAATAAGGTTATCTAAAATATTTCTTTCACAAACAAGGGTAAAACAGTAAAAACTTAAACATTTTGCATCTTCATTTTGGGAGCCCAGCACAATTGGTGAAATTGTCAAAGTTCACATGGAACTGTAATTATTATCTTATAAAAACACATTTTAAGGCATGTTTCCCCCATCAGGTGAAATCGGCTATTGTTGAAAGTCAATCCATCTGTCTAAGCTATGCCTATGAAGATAGAATGCAACAGGTCACACACCCCACCCCATATCCCCGCTGCACCACACAAATACATACATCCCATCGTCACACCACACCCACATCCACACCCACACAGTTGTAAGTTTTAGTATGTGCATCCAGCTGGTTTATGACTTACTGTATATCGTAAATCACAAAATATTTCCCAAAAAAAGAAATGATAGAACCAAGTTGGTGCCAAGTTATTTTTCATTCTCTTTATAACAGGTGCTTTCAGAGAAACTGAAATTTTCAAAAGAGCTATTTAAGTCTAAGAAAAAGCCTTCAACATTGCTTCTTCATATTCTATGTCAGGAAAAATACTCAGGTATAATCCATTTTAAATGAGAGCTGGGGGTTTTTTACGTGCTGTTGAGTCAATGCTCACTCTTGGTGATCCAGCAACCCCTGGGATTTCTGGGTAAGGTATGACTGTAAGTAGTTTGCCAGGCCTTTCTTCCGAGGCAATGAAGAATAAAGTGACTTGTCCAAGGCCACAAGGACTGCTAGTGGAAATTGAACAGGCCACTGCTCTAACCACAGTTGTTCTTGTTAAATGCCGTTGAGTCGGTGTTGACCCATGACAACCTTCTGGATAGTTGTCTTAAACTATGTTCAGTCTTCAATCAGACGGCTCATTGTTGATAGAGTGGCATCCATAGCTGCTGCTATTGTATCGATCTACCTCATTGCTGGCCTTCCTTTTTTGCATTGACCTTCGATCTTGCTAAGCCTGGTGCCTTTCTCTAATGATATCTCTCTTCGCATTATGTTTCCAAAGGATGAAAGTGAAGTCTTGCCATCTGAGCTTCTTAAAAAGGCTTAGCTTTGATCTCTTCTAGCACTGACTGGTTTCTTCTTTGGGCAGTCCATGGTATATACTATTCTTTGCCACACCATAACTCAAAGGCATCAATTTTCTTCCTATCTATCTTTTTCACTGTCCAACTTTTGCATCCATATGACGTTATTCAAAATACCATGGCTTGGGTAAGTCGAATCTTTGTATGGAGAGAGATATCTCTGCTCTTGAGAATCTTATTTAGGTCCTTCATAGCCATTCTACCAAGAGTAAAGCATCATCAGACTTCTTGACTTTTTGTTGTTTCTTTATTGATTGTTGATTCAAGCAGGTTAAAGTTGTCAACTATTTAAATTTCTGCTCTATCAACAATGAACTTATTGATTTTGCCAGTTGTCAGAATCTTTGTCTTCTTTACATTTTAAGGCTATGTTTCTTGATCTTTAGAAGAAAACGTTTCAGATCTTCTTCACTTTTAGCCAGGATTGTGGTATCATCAGCATTATGAAGGTTATTGATGAGTCTTCCACTAATCTTCACACCTCAGTTGTCTTCATACAGTCTTGCTTCTCTGATGATTTGTTCTGCATGTATATTAAACAGGTAGGGTGAATGTATGCTGCCTTGTCGTAAACCTTTGCTGATTCAAAACCATTCTGTTTCTACTTGTTCCGTTTAAACTGTTGCTTCTTGATCAATGTAAAGGTTGTGCAAGAGAACTATCAGGTGTTCTGGTAAACCTATGCTTCTTAATGTGGCCCAGAATTTCTCATGTTCTACACAGTCAAAAGCCTTGTTGTAGTCAATAAACACATATGAATATCATTTTAGTATTCTTTTGTCTTTTCAATGATCCATCTCACATCCGTGATGATGTCTCTTATTCCTCGCTTTTTCCTAAACCTTGCTTGCACTTCAGGTAGTTCTCGTTCCAGGTATGGTTATGGTTTATTACTTAATACATCATCCTTCAAGGGATCTCAACAGAGCGGTGTACAACAATGTCTAAATGAAACATTAAAAATAATAAGATAGAAAAGAACTCCAATAAAGACAGGAAAGAGGAGAGTCATTCAAACCACATACAAGATAAAAACAAAAAAGAAACTTACAAGACAAACAATTCAACCGATTAAGTAGTCTCTGCTGAATAGTCTTGAGTAGAATTCTTGCTGGCATGTAGGATCAGAACCATCATGCGACAATTTCCACAATTAGTCAGATTACCTTCCTTTAGTATTGGCCATGATGTCTTCCAAATTTCCTGGCAGAACCTTGTAGGTATGGTAACAGCCGCATCCGATTACTTTCTTCTTTGATAATGCTTTCAATGCTGTGTCGACTTCTTCTTTCATAACTTATGGTTCCTGATCATAAGGTGGAGTGGAGGAGTAGCCTAGTGGTTGGGGCAATGTACTTCAGGCCGGAAGGTCGGGGGTTCAAATCCCACTAGAGGACAGCAAACTTGGGCTGGAAGGACTGGGGTTTCTAGTCCCACAGGTGCTCCTTGTGGTCTTGGGCAAGCCACTTAACCCTCCATAGCCCATGTTCTCTGTAAAATAGTTTTTCTCCAAGTTATAATACCCTGTTCAATGTAATTTCAGTTTGTTCAATGTAAACCGCGCTGATGCAGAATAGCGCGGTATATAAGAGAATGTAAATAAATAAAATAAAATAAGGTACAGTTGAAAAGGCTGTTGGTCCACTTAATCTTTATGGTATAATAACTGTGCATTCTTTCCACCTTTTCTTGATCGTCTCACCATCATTCAGCATGGATCATTGAGCCTTCTTGTTGCATTCTAATTTAAGGCTGGAATTTTCTCTTTAACTCTTGTAGCTTTAGGAAAGTCAATCTTGTTCTTCCTCTAATAGTATCTGATTCTTTTTCCCTGCATGCGTCATTGCAGTACTTCTCCTTGTCTCTTCTTGCTGCACGTTGAAATCTTTGTTGAGTTCTGTGATTGTCTCTCTTTTTCCATTGGCTTTAGCTTCTCTGCATTTCTGGGCAATTTTCAGAGTTTCTTCAGTCATCCATTTGGGCCATTTTTGCTTTTTCAGTTTT
>CM066044.1:77129716-77292684 GCA_033557465.1 Ichthyophis bannanicus | reverse complement strand
GTTCAGTGTCTGTCAACCCGCTGCCAAGTTCATCTTCCGAGTCCCAGATCTTTCGGTGCTCTGCTTTTTTCTTGAAGCCGGTTCCTCCCAATTAGCCATAAACTGGTCGAGCCAACGTGCATTTAGCAGGGAGAGAGAAAAAGAAGGGAGAAACGCAAATTTGGTTTAACCCTTTCTCACTCGTTTTCCTGAGAGACAGATCGCCCCTTACCTTTTATTTTTAAGTCTAATCAATTTGGCATTGAAGAAAGGGATAGGTTTTTTCTTCATCGTTCAGACCCTGAACCATGGGATGGTGCCCACAACCCTTTTGAAAGTCACCTACAATTTCCTTTACATATTTTATTAATATGATTTCGGCAATTCGAGAACGTCCTAATATATAACCTGATACACTGGGGGCTTTGAGACTTAACTAAGCAAACACTCACGCAGCATAATAGATATTCATTGCTTGCAGATGAAAATTTCGGATCAGAGTAGGAAAAAGATGTTAGTTTCTGGTTGCTTAGCCCTAATTAGATGAAAACTGAAGCTTGCCACTGAGTTTCACTCCCTGAAATTAAGGAAAAAAAAAGTAAAGCAGGAAACAAATACAAGTCATTGCTCATAGTCCACCACCACTAGTTCAACAGTAAGCTGATGCGGTCAAGAACATCACCCAAAAGCAAACGTTTTGGGACATTCAGTGGAACCGTCCTTGAGGGAAAGCTCTCTCAAATGCCAACACGTCCACAACCCAAAACCCTTTTTAGAACAGGAAGCCTGCATGGAAACGCCACCTGTGTGCTCACTGCCCTAACCTTGTTGTTACAACACGTTTGTGGAGGAGTCCGGACGGGAAGGGGGAAAATGACGCGCTCGCCCTTTAAGAGGTGGGCGGGTCGACGGTTGGAAGTCCCGCCCCCGTTCTCGGGTTAGAATTCTATGTGCCCGGAGGACCAATGGGGCGCGGATTGGGAGTGGGCGAGGCCAGAAGAGGACTTTCTTAAAGAAAGTTGTGACTTGGAGCAGGCGTGTGAAGTTGCGCGGGCGCCTGCGGGGACCGGTTTCGATATGGCCGAACCTGAAGAGTCCAGCGTTCCTCCCCCTCTCGCCCGGATCGAATCAATGCCCAGCGCTGAGGCTGTGAGTGCCTGCAGAGGGAGGCGCTGAGGGAAGAAACCCGAGGAGAGACGGGCACCTGGCACTTTCCATTCCTCTGACTCTGCCTGGCACTGAGTGTTGCTACCTGAAACCTTACCATCTGCAGCCTGATTCTGGCCTTGGCACTGGGTATTGCAGCTTAAACTCTGCCTGGCCCTGCTCTTGCTGCAGCAGGACTCTGCGAGTCCATCGCGAAACAATCGTGCATCCCGCCGCTTGAACCTTGTGACCTGGACTTAGCTGGGCTTCCCAGCGACTCAGTTTGCATTATTCGGACGTCACTTTTTTTGTGCAGGAAGGCACTTTGGTCTCTGGGAGGTTTTGTTTTCTTTTTTTTTAAAAAGCTTACCTTTGTTATCCGTACAAAAGACTTGTTTTGCCCGTATTTGCCTCCCCTTCGGCTCCGATCTCAAATGCTGAAACATGAGCGAGGAGCAGGAGAAGGGCGCTGGCGGTCCACTGCAGCCCGGCGGGCAGCAGCAGCTCCCTGTCCCACGCCGACTCGGACTCGGACTCGCCCCTGTCCCCGGCCGGCTCCGAGGGTCGGCGGGGCTCCCAGCGGCAGCCGCCGGCATGCAGATCCTCCTCCAAGGTGGATCCGGAGGCGGTGGACGAGCGGCTTTCCCCAGCCTGCATCCGAGGCAGGCCGTGGACAGGGGCTGAAGGGCTACGACTGGGAGCATGCGTGCCCATGGCCCGTCCGGGGGAACGGCTCCCTCAAGGCCAAGCCTCACGTGAAGAAGACCGATGAACGACTTCATGGTGTGGGCACAGGCTGCCCGCAGGAAGCTGGCCCGATTCAGTAACCCGCATCTGCACAACGACGGAGCTCAGTCAAGACCCTGGGCAAGCTCTGGCAGGTGAGTTTTCCAGTCCCCGGCTCTGCCCTTGTGCGGGAGAAGTAGCAGTGGGAGGCGGAGTAAGAGTACCGATACCCCTTTGCCAAGTCTCGCAGGGTGGGGGGGGGAGAGGGGAAAGAATTAAAGGGCTTGTGAAGAAGGAAAGGAAACCGCTTTTTTTTTTTTTTTCGGGGTCTTTCCCCATCTCCCTAGGCAACCTGCCACATTTCCATCTAAAATACCCACAGGATCCACCAAAATGCTTGTAATTTCATGCAAAATGCTCCTTAAGAAATCCCGTAGAGAGTAGTAACCTTGTACACTGTGGTTGGGTTTTTTTTTGGTTTGGGGGTGTGTGTGTGTTTTGAATTATTTAGTTTTCCCTTTGCTGCAGCTAACGTCCTACTACTAAAGAAAGAAAACTGAGAGATTGTCCGTGAAGACAGAAATATGCAGATGGACTGAAGGGAAGTGAAGTGAGAGCTGGAAACGTAAGCCTGGCTTGAGATCAGTGACACATTTTGACTGTAGTATGTATTAAGTGTCGATGTTTAAAGTTAAAGTATTTGCATACTAGCAGCGGGAGACTTAGGTTCAAGCACCCAGGGCCGGCCCAGAGTTGCGTTTTGGAGCCTTATGCCCCCTGGCTGTTCTGAATCTAATTTTTAGGTTTGAATCTTTCCCCCCACCACCAAGCGGCCGCCCTAGGCGACCGGCTTCGTTTTGCCTGGTGGTTGCCCGCCCTCCAAGCACCGCCTTTAGCCTTAGGATCAAATGCCTCCGGTGGTCAGCTGTCGTGAGCTTTAGGCTGGAAGGAATTCGGTGCCAGTGTGAGTCTACTTACTTGCTATTCAGCCTCCTCCACTATCCCCCATCCACGATAAAAGGAGGAGAATTCAGGTGTGTGAGAAGAGGATTATTAAGGGCAACGCCTTCCATTTGCGGACTTGAAATTGAGAAAAACAACTTTTTATGCCCTAATTAAAGTAATGGTTGGCAGATACCAAATGTGGTATTAGAAGTTTGAAATTTGTGAGATGTAGCGCTATTCCGCAAGGCTTCTGCCATAGTTTCTTCGTTCAGTCTCCTGTATTAAAAAATCTATCTAAAGTGACGACTATTGATAGAATACGGGTTTCGAGTTCAGGTTCTTCCATTTCTTTCTGCTTCGGGTCTGAATTGACGTGAGGATGTCCGTGTGCTGGTATGAGTTAGGACGCTCGTGAACACGGAGAGCAGTGACCCCGCTTCTCCTGCCCATACTAACAATAAAGAAATCTAGCTCTCCAGGCAGATGAAGAAAGCGAATCCCGTTTATGAGTTTTAAAAATGAATAAACTTGCCTATTATTGAAAGTAGCGATGGACATTGCAAAACTGGCGATTGTCTGCCCGTCAAGACCGAGGAAGTTAGATGAGTGTTCCCAAGTTACCGCCCCTCCTGTGTTTGTTTAGATGCCCGCGGAGAGCGGACAGTCCTTTACACTTTTCTGGGATTTCAATTCAGGGGGGAAAGCCCGCATTTATGGGGTTTCTCCAATGCACTGGGAATACAACTTTTCCTGAGGCTGTGCTCACAAATCCCCCTAATGGATTAATATGCTATAGATTGCATATGTTGTTCATATTAAAAAAATAATGCTGGTTCCTAGTTCTCAAGTGTTAAAAGCGCATAGAAGTTAGACGCTCCTTCGTCCCTTTTGGTATAAGGGTTAGCCGTTTGTAAGGGTCTCAAGTTTTTAACCTTACTAGGAGAAAATCATTTTGAATTCCGTTTGTGATTCACCTTTAAGTTAACAATGATTCTGGGGTGTGATTTGGGCAGATCGGTTGACATTCTACTGCAATTGTCCGTTTTTACTACAACAGTTTCTTTCAAGATTGTCCCTCTGCTTTTAATCTCCAGTGGAATGTTCTGCTGTGTCTGTCTGAATGGATTCAGTTAACTATTTTCTCTCGTCATGTAAAACTATTCTTTAATGACCTTATTTTAAATGCCCCTTCCCCCCACCCCCCCCCCAATTCTTTTTTCATTCTATATTTGGTACTTTGAATAGAGCACAACTCTGTTTAGGCTTATAAAAAGCATGTGCAAATTAGATGTTTCACTATTAATTTTAAATGGATGCCTTATTGCAGAAACATAATATAATTTCATGACAAGTCAAGATCCATTTAACCCATTTTGTATTATTTGGCTTGAAGTAATTTACAGCAATTTCCCCCTGCTAAATCAACAGACGAACCCATTAGGATTGTACAAGGGCTTTATGACAGGTTTTATTAATTCATACTCCAAGTTGCATCCGCCTAATAGGTGGCTTACTCAAATTACAAATAAGTTCTAAATAATGCACAAAACTGGGTTAAAAATATCATGTTTCGTTTTCTCATGCTACAAATGTGACATTGTGTTACTGTTGACAGTTCTCTGTTGAAAGTACATACGTTTGCCCATTAGTTTGTTTAACTTGTTACAGTCCCTATTTCATCTTCTTTTGCGAACAAAAAGTAGGACAAACTGAAATTCAGTATACTTAAAGGCCCCGCTACATTTTAAGAGATCGAGTGTATAGCAGTTTACAAAGTACGGACATGAATTTCCAGTGATATCTGCCTACATGTAATTTTCCAAAATAAAACAGAAGGTTATAGGACCATGTTTTTACAGTAAGTTTTCTCCTATAACCCATGGGGAAAAATAAAAGCCCACATTGCACGCAGTTGGGGTATTTTATGATAAACTGATTTTCTCCTAGTTTGCTGGATTGATGAATGCAGTTATAGGAAACTACAGGTAATCAAAGGACTTGTTCAGGGTAAAATGATCGCTCAGTACTGAACGCAAGTAGTTGGCATGATCTGCAAAAAGTGTTGAGCTATGTAACTGATGCATATTCAAATGTGGCCCATTTTTTTAAAACACGTTTTGCTGAGTGGAAAGCGAGAAACGACCCTTGGTGGAAGAGGCTGAAGCGACTAAGGGTTCAAACACAAGAATGATCACCCAGATTATTCAAATACCAGCCACGCAAGGAGGCATGCGTGTGGAATGCAGGCCCAGAGTGACTCGAGCTTCTGGAGCAGAGTTGGGACATCACCAGGCGAGTCAGATTTATAAGGCAGACAGGTGTGGCTAGGAGGCATGGGGGAAACTCACCATCACAACGTATCACAAAAAAAAAGGTAAGAGGCATCTGCTTGCAACTTTCTTATTTCAGCAAAAATGGCACTTGTATACAATACAACTGTTCTACACAGGGTGGCTGAATCGATGCAACACATCACCTGCAGCCCATATTTATGGTCTCAGTAGCTTTCATACTGAAACCTTTATTGGTGTTATTACAAAAAAAGTCTTACCTGTAAAACAGATTTTTGCAGCGCTTCAGCACTGCGCTGCATCTTGAATGTTGTGGGACAGCAGACACACGGACTGACCAATTTGATAGGACGGGAAATCATTCAGTGCTTTCACAGGAAGGTATTGTGATTGCTTGTCATAAAGGCTTTCTGATACTATCAAACAAAGTAGTCCTGAAAAGAGTCACATTAGGAGTTAGTTTATTATATGACCTCAAACAGAATGCATAATGGTTATCTATTGGCTAAAATTTTAAATAATACCTTTATCTAACCGTTAATGATTATTTTGTAAGTGTGTGTACACACAAGGATTATGATGATTAAAGATTAAAACTACGGTAAGTGCTAATTGTTTAAATTCTAACTGGGGAGGATACTGTAAAGACTGGGCAACAATGGTAGTGTCAGATCCTAGGACTGTTGCTACTGTTGGGTTATCTAAGAGATTTTCCTTTCTGGCACAAACTGTTCCCGGAAGACCAGTTATCCTTTCTTGATATTAGGGCTATTGGACTTCTCTTAAGACATTGATATATATTCATTTTGTCTTATAAATAAGGTATGGAACATGTATAATGAAATTCTTTTCTAGTGACATACTAGTCCAGTATTGATATCACATCGTTTATGCAGCAATATCACCATAATATGGAATATGTTCAAAATTCAGTAATTTCTGATACTGATTTGTGTGGGTAGTCAGGTTAGCCTGAATCATATGACTATTTCCATATCAAATATTTATTCTTGACATGGAAATGATGTTGATTTTTTGTCTTGTTTCCAGGTCAGACCCATGGGCCTCCCACGCCACCCACCACCCCTAAAAACAGATCTTCATCGAAGCAAGCAGGAGCTGAAACATGAGGGGCGCCGTCTAGGGGACACTAGTCGCCAGAACATTGATTTCAGCAATGTTGACATTTCTGAACTGAGCAGTGAGGTCATTGGCACCATAGAAACCTTTGATGTACATGAATTCGACCAATATTTGCCACTTAATGGTCATGCAGGAATTCCATCTGACTCCAGTCAGAACACCTCTACTGGGTCCTACACCACATCTTATTCCCATCCTGCTGGGGGTAGCAGTTCTGCAGCTCCTGTTTGGACTCACAAGAGCCCCTCCTCCACCTCCTCTTCCTCATCCAATGAGTCAGGTCAACAGAGGCCACATATTAAGACAGAGCAGCTCAAGCCCTAGCCACTATAGCGACCAGTCACATGGATCACCAGCTCATTCAGATTATGGGTCCTACAGTGCCCAGGCCTGTGCTACAGCAGCACCCCCTGCACCAACCCCTGGCTCTTTCTCTAGCTCCCAGTGTGATTATACAGACTTCAGAATTCCAGCTACTACAGCCCTTATTCGGGCTACCCCTCCAGCATTTATCAGTACCCATATTTTCACTCCTCACGTCGTCCCTATGCCACACCCATCCTGAATGGATTGTCCATTCCACCATCCCACAGTCCCACTGCTAACTGGGACCAGCCAGTCTACACAACCCTGACAAGACCTTAAAGAGCCAGAAGTAGGAGGAACATTTTGTTATCAAAAGACTTTGACGTTTTCCAGTTGATCTGCACTAATGAAGGAAGGAGAGACATAGAGAGCATGCGCCAGTTTCCTATAAGTGCCTGCTGACCCACTGGGGACATAATTCTCTTTTTTTAGGATATCCTTTTGCTTCAGACATCTCCATATTTTAGAAAAGTTGTCTATTTTCTATTTTTTTTTAATGACTGCAAACTTTTCAAATAAATGAAGGGCAAACATTTAAATCCTCTGTGAGGACTAAAATGATCACAGATTTTCTTGTTTAATTTGCACCTCTTACCAAGTTATAAAATTAAAGAAGAGAATTAAAAGCTTCAGACTTTGAAGGTCTCTTGCTTTGTGAGGTACAAACCATCTTTGGAGACATGACGGTGGAAGAAGTATTGCATTTTCAGCCATTTTGTTTAACAGTCACATGGGAACACACACACGTCTTTTGGGGACCAACCAATTTAATGTCTTAAAGGTATTTGTTTTATTCAGCAAGGTTTGACTATAATTAACTTTTTTTGGGTGTTAAGCTTAAAGTGTTTGATTTTTATTAAATCTGATAAATGCGTATTTTATGTTCTGTATTACTTTGTCTTTAATGAAGTCAATTGTGCAAGATAGAAAATTATAGAATTTAAAAAATTAAATCTGGCAGTGGAGATGGTACGGTTCAAGTACTGTCATATACCATTAACCACTTTGATGCATGAGTGTCAGATGAATTTCTGAGCAGATCATATGGTGACGGGCAATGTAGGGACGGGGGTTCTAGATGGTTAAAAGCGAATCGTTACCAAAAATGCTGGCTGCAAATTCAGTCAGCTTTTGGTTGATATGTATCCTGTACTAGAATTAGGTAAAGCTCAAAAGGAAGGATGGCTGAATATTTTTCTATGCACTTACAGAACTGCAACTCCAGGTAGACCAGAGAAAAGTGTTGTAAACGGAGAAATCTCTCAAGATTGTGAGGTGGTTTTGAGTGTCACTTGAATTTTGGCTACCAGGGACCAGATTTTCCCCCTCAAGCTGTGAAACTAAAATATTCTCCACTTAACTTTGTTTTTAGACCCTTAGCTATAGACTAATATTTGACTGATGTATTTCTTTCATTGTATGCTGAGCATATAATAACCATCTATTTTATGGTAATTTGTGCCTTGAAAAGTTTGTAAATCTTAAATACATTTAGATGTTACTCTCTGTTAGTCTTTTCTACTTTTCTTACTATTTTCTAAAATTATTTTTGGCAGGTTTCTTGTTCTCCACAAGTTGCAACCAATTCCTTTTTTAATGCAATCTATTTTTCTTATAATGTTTGAAATATTTCAGCTGTAACTCAACCTATCTCTGTTTCGCTATTTTCTGACTAAGCAGTGCTAACTTTTGTACAGATAAATTTGATAAAATTAAAAAAATGCTTTTTATCAGTTCTGCGGTGTGCATTCCTTCTATATAATAAAAATGCAATGAGAATGTTCTGTGTGGAATGTCTGAAACGATCTTGGAGGGCAAAGACAGGAATGAAGCCAATTAACCTGATAGCAAAGCAAAAATATGTTTTGCAGCAGCTGGAATCTTGACTTGTAGGAATTTCTTATTTTTTGGAACTGAAACGGAGTGCTAGAAAACTACTACTCCTACTATTAAACATTCATTTAGGACTTGAAGTGTACCCGATACTCTACAGTGGAGTTTACAATCTAGTCAATGATCAGACATTGAGGCAGATGGCAACTGAGATCCTTTGGATAGAGATACCGTAGCAGAATGGAGAAAGGGGGATTTGGATCCAGGAGGGGGAGGGGAATGCAGCTAGGGCCTTTCTCTTCTGTTGGTTTAGTTAAGGGTGCACAAACACATGACTTTTTATCGATAAAGTAGAAATAAGATATGTGGTCATATATTTCCTCTTTCTTCTTCCATTTAATATTGAACAGATGGCTTGCTTGCCGAGGAATTTGTAATAGGAACTCTTAATAGTTGATTTCAGAACAAACCAAATGTAGTTGGGGACAAGGATCACCACTGGTGAATATGCTAATCCTGAGGATAGAGGTCACATTCGATGAGCAGAAGGCGCTGCCCACCAAAAGCATCCATGGGGAAAAATAGCTAATGGGGTGGGAGGGACCCTTTTAGTACTTGTCACCAGCAACTAAACAGTAGTGTCAAGAATTAAAATAATTATCCTCTGTGGCTAGTCCAACAGATATAACTGTCTGCAGTGAAATCTGTAGGGACACAGATACCCTTTCTATATACAAATTAAACTACAAGCCTTGACCTCTCAGCCTCCATCGCGCAATATGTTAGTAGCCTGAAAGTGACTGACAAAGAAACCACTTATTCTCTGCAAAATCTGAATTTTACAGGCATTGGCACCAGCAATATCACTGACATGCAGGTTAAACAGCTATCCGCAATGGGTTTTTTTTATTTTTATAAGTGCCATCAAGTCAGTGCTGACCCCTGGCGACCCAGCAGCCCCTGGGCTTTCTTGGCAAGGTGTGACCGGAAGTAGATTGCCAGGCCTCTTCTTCCGAGGCAATGGAGGGTAAAGTGACTTGCCCAGGATCACAAGAAGTGCCAGTGGGAATCCGCAATGTTACAGCACTAATATTCCCAAAACACAAACCTCATCTTTAAAATACAAAAGCACAATTAGCATGGACAAAGGAGAGGAGGCGGCTGAGGAGGAAGAATGGGGAGGTGAAGTTAAGCAGGGAAACACAAAAACCATTCCATTCTGGTCAGAATATCTCACTTCATTAACTCAATGGAAGCTGTTGCAAAAACAACATTCGTCATTTTTGTAGAGCTACTGGTCACCATGAGTCGGCACCGACTCCATGACACTTAACAATAGCAACTGGACATATACTGTTGCTGTACAAGGGCGACGGGTGTAAGTCCCTGCTCCAAGGGGAGCTTAGAATCTAAGTGGATATCTGAGACAAAGAGCTCCTTTTACTAGGCAGTTAAGGTGCGTTTTCGCATGCAGTAACTGCGCACAAGAACTTGCCGTAACTGTTACTGTGGGGGGCATGACAGTTACTGTATGCTGATTCGCATGCTAACTGCCAGTTGCATGTTGGGGTGGTGAATGGGTGGGCTGGGGTAGAGAGTGGGGGTGGAGAGCACTTTGCAGTTAATGCAGGGGACAGATTGCACACTGTCAATGTTACAGTTAGTGGGGTGCAACTAACGCCACTTCAATAGGTGCAGTTAGGTGCATCTGAGGTAACTGCCCCATGTGTTAGAGTACACAATGGCATGATAACTGCTGGGAACCTGGCAGCCATGCCCCTGACAGTTACCGTACATTAGACTTAGTGCTAAATACGGGTTAAGTTCGAGCAGTGGATGAAGGTGGGATTTGAACTCTGGTTTCCAGCCCAGTTAAGACTGTAAACGTAGAGCTTCCTGAGTCCAATTAAAGTATCTGGGACATAGATTGTAGGACAATAGAAGCACAATGACTTATTTTTCACATAATACCCTAACAAGATAGTTTGGAAAATTAGAAGTTTTCCTTTGCTTGCATATGAAAATATAATGAAGCCAATATCTGCTTCACGCATAAGAAGACCAAAGACTGTGCATTACTTGTGATAGCAGACCCTATTTTCCATTTTAGCACATGAAGCAGGAATTTATGAAATGTTTGGCTTTGCAAATCGTTAACTTTCATCCATAATTTATGCCTGTGCAATATTATTGAAATGAATACTTAATGAGTTATTTTGTTGTAAAATTATGTAAAAGCAGCTCATTGACTATATCAGCCTGCAATAAAACTATATGCAAAATTTGCATTGCAAAATATTTTTTGTTAGAAAACTACTAGACCTTAATGTACTCTAGTAACTATTTCAGCATCTAGACATCATGCCCTATTGTTTTACTAGATTCATTCGCATGATAGAAAAATAGTGTGAAAAATAGGTGCAACACTGGTATATCAGTGTCACTGTGTTACACTCCACCTTTGTGTCTAAACTAAAAAATAAAGATAGTTGTTCTTTCAGCCTACCCTTGGGCCCTACAATCCTTCCAAGATAGGTGGGTGCTATTATTACATGGTTCTCACCTGTGTGAGAGACGTGTGTGCTGTAAGGTGACTGTCACGAGAAATAGTTGGCCCATTGGCCTCTTAATTTGAGAAAACGAATGTGACATGTTTTCATAAAAGGTGTCACATATCCTGCTAGTTCTCAGTTTCAGTAAATGATTTGTTCTATAGGGTGGTCACCGAGAGCAGATGCCTTTTATTAATGGGTGGCACTAAACACAGATTTCATTGTCAGTTTTTGGCTATATAATATGCTACCTGTTACCTTTTGTTTTGCTTACAGTTCATGGTGATACAGAACTTTTCATTATCTCCAGACTTCTTACAAGATGAAACACCCTGAGTGTCAAACGACGCCTCTGGGAACAGGTATTATTTACAAGTATGAGCTGCCTTAGGCAATGTGCTTTTCTATAGGATGCGTCTCCTTGAAGAATACATTTTTTCAATATGTGTAGAGATGAACCAGTTCTTTAAAATACCTTATTTGATTTGTCATCTTTAATTCGGAATCTTACAATGTGGTGATTAGGCGGCCATCAGAGAGCAAGCTGTGCCTGTTCAGTATTGTGTGGGCACTGCTGGGACGTGCAAGGGGTGGAGGGAGGCTCCAGCCAAGGGGCCTGCCTTTGGGCATAATATCCAAGAGGGTGCCGTATGACAGTTGGCTATTCCAGCTGTTCTGCAGTAGTTTGGAGGAAACCCTTAGCCTGTATATGCAGTATCCTGCAGCTGACGATTCATGGTCCTATACAGCTCTCCAAGAAGTTTGAACTGCATACTACTCATATTCCCACATTATTCTGATGGTGATTTTTTAGAGGTGTGCACAGCCCCCCCCAAAAAGTGGTAGGAGATCTATTCTTATATCATTTATATCCTTTATTATGTTCTTTTGCATGTTTATTATGTCTCCTGAGGTATATATACTCCCTCGTGTATAAATAAGGATGCATTCCATTTTTATGTTAGCTTTGCATTCGAATATACACTTCTGCATTGTAGGATATTGCATATTGAGTCTCCCTAATTGGACAAATAAGTGGAAGAAATCAATTTCCTATTCCATGCTGATAATTGTATAATACTCCTCCATTGGAACCTTGTTATTTCTGTACCTTTTAGACCTCTAGAGCAGGCTTCACAGCCGAAACCTGGCCAAGTTGGGTCTTTTGAATTAAAAGGTCTTTTGAATAAAATTATGTCTTTGCTATAACTGCAGGTGTGGTCGTGCTTCACTCCACCTTTTTGTGGATTCCATTGGATAATTGTGGAGGTTTCCTCCTCCCCCTTTTTTTCCTCTGCAAACAATCTGCGTCTAAAAAAGGAATAGGTCAGTAAGCCAGAAATGCACTTGCAGAGACAGCAGAAGCAGCATCCTTAATGTTACTTGCTGGGCAGACTGGATGGACCATGGGAAGAACAACCCAACTATGGTTACACGATGCAAGGCTCCACATTAGGAACCACCACCCAGGAAAAAGATTTAGGCGTCATTGTGGATACCATGTTAAAACCCTCGGCCCAGTGTGCAGCGTGGCCAAGAGAGCAAATAGAACGCTAGGTATGATAAGGAAAGGAACGGAAAATAAAACAAAAGATATTATAATGCCTCTATATCGTTCCATGGTGAGACCGCACCTTGAATATTGTGTGCAATTCTGGTCGCTGTATCTTAAAAAGGATATAGCGATTTTAGAAAAGGTTCAGAGAAGAGCCACCAAAATGGTAAAGGGGATGGAAGGATACTCCTATGAAGAAAGGCTAAAAAGGTTAGGGCTCTTTAACCTGGAAAAGAGACGGTTGAGGGGAAATATGATAGAAGTCTATAAATTAATGAACGGAATGGAACAGGTAAACGTAGATCGATTGTTTACCTTATCAGAATATAGAAAGACTAGGGGACATGCAATGAAGCTACAGGGTAAACTAGTTTAAGACTAATAAAAGAAAATATTTTTTCACTCAACGTGTAATCAAACTCTGGAATTTGTTACCGGAGGATGTAGTAAAGGCTGTTAGTGTAGCTGGGTTTAAAAAAGGTTTGGACAAGTTCCTGGAGGAAAGGTCCATAAACCATTATTAAGAAGGGACCCAGGATATCAATGCTTGAACCAATACAAGCATTGTGGAACCTGTGTCCCTTGGGGAAACTGCTAGGTACGTATGACCTAGATTGGCCACTGTTGGAAACAGGATACTGGGCTTGATGGACCTTGGTCTGACCCAGTATGGCATATCTTATGTTCTTATGTTTCCCTGATGCCTGGATCATCTGAGGGGAAGTTTGACACTTCACCTCAGATGATCCAGGCATCAGGGAAAACCCTCAAAGCCATCAAAATACCATCGGGGGCACGTGCTAGATGTTTAAGGCACCTCAAGACCAGACATAGAGATATTGGTGCTAAGGCAGGTTACAGAATCTTCTCCGCATTTCTATGCATTGGGCGCAGACAATATTAGCATGCCATTTTAATACAGCCAACTCATTTGCTTATAATTTAAATACTCTTGGCGTTCATCGTGTGCTAGCTATTCCTCTGCTGTTTACGCATGCGTCCTTCTCTTTTCTGCATTTTGCTGTGGCAGTAATTGGGCCTAAAAGTAGTGTTATCTGTGCTAAATGGCCGTACTAGTTTTCTGCATCAGCCCAATGGAGTACCAAGAGCCTTGGGGGTGGGGGGGGGGGCAGGGAGTGACAGCAAACAGCAGGGACCGAGGTAAACAGGATGGCAGAATGAAAAATGGTAGCTGGGGTAGAAAGGAGTGACTAGAGAGTGACAAGTTTTGGCTCCATAGTGGATGAAATTGAAAGACAGGCTGTATATCCAATGACGTTAAAGTAAGGGAAACAACCAGATTATTTTTAACCATATTAATATTGCACTGTGTTTGAAATGGCTTACAAATAATATTGTCTAACTGCAGCTGAATGTAACTAGTCCCTCTGCTGGGATTTCATTTATTATTGATGTGAAGGAGTATAGCAGCAGCTATTTCCCTTCATTCTTTTCATGAAAGATCAGGGGAGAAGATATTACTGTCTGCATTTGGTGGTTTTTATTCCTTCTGAGTCCCCCAGAGTTTGAAAAAAACGTTGCTGTAGGCTGTTTCCTGGGCTCAAGTGCAAAAGTGTCATTTATAGAGGAGCCAGAGGTGGTAGGAAGGAGGGAGAATAAGCAGTGTGTGTGCCCCAGCTCCCTCTGAAAGGAGGAGAGGGGCAGAAGGGGGTGGTGGGCATTGTGGGGGAGGGGATGGTGGGCAGGGAGAGAGATGGGGAGCTGTTGCCATGATATACAATGGTATTTATTAATGTTTATTTATACACTCAAATTATCACAGTCCAAGTCTACAGGTCACATACTAGATATTATATTATTAAAACAGAAAAGGCATTTATTTTATAAAGTGTAAGGGGCAGGGCTGGTGCTACCCATTAGGTCAACTAAGCGATCGCCCAGAGCACCAGCATTTGAGGGCAGCCCATTCCGCCGCCGCTGCTCTTCTCTGCGACCCACAGCAGCAGCTAAGCAGTACTTATCCGAAGCTTCCAATGCCGCATTTCTGTTGTTGCTCACTTTGACCAATCACTTCCTTCCTCGCTAATGCAGACTTCCTGTTTACACAGGGGCAGACGTTTCTGCATGAGACTTCGTCAGGGGTATAAAATCCATAGGCCTGAATATCCTTGGGTACAGTTGCTGCTAATCGGTTAGCCTGACCTGACTTTTGTCACGGGCAGTGGTTGACTATTGCTGCTGCCTGGTTAGCTGCCTGCCAATCCAGGCAATCTGGATATCCATTGCCGGTGCCGATATGACCCTGGTATTTGAATATCCAGGTTTCAGTTTCAGGGGAGGTCGCTAGCTGTTACCGCTGAATAGTCATAGAGAGGGTAGTTTCAAAACAATTTCCAGGGATACAATGCACTTATCCTACATAAATTGACTGCCTGAAATTTGCCCACCTACAATATTCTATAATATAGGTGAAAATACATATATTATGGAATATTGTAGGTGGGCAAATTTCAGGCATGTGACCTAGACTGTGTCTTCCAATGAAAAGTCCAACCAATTGGAAACAAAAGGTAAATGTCATCAGCATTAAATTTATGCAGAACATTCAAAATTTCCAAAAGACAGGCCAAGGACAAAAGATACACATTAAAAAGGACAGTAGACAAACTTGATCCTTGTGGCACACCATACTCTAATACCCATCAGGAGGACTTCTCCTTAGCCACCACCGCTTTGGTAGAATAACGAGATTTTGGTGCAATAACGAGAGGTCCTGAAATGTACAGCAGGGTCTGTTTGGCAGACTAGCCAAACTATCTGGAAAGCCTACAGGTAACCAAGAGGCTGAATGTTTGGTCAATGGCTATAATAGTATTGGTGGCTATTTAAATGAGATTATTATGAGTTTTAGAGTTAGGCATCGGAAAGGTGGGGTGATGGAAAGAACTAAGTGAGGATACTCTACACAAGCTGGAAAAGACTCTCCTGGACGAGGAGAAGTGCTGTAGGTGATCCCACCTTATGGCTGGCAGTAGGGATGCATCCTTAGCAGTGTGAACACCATAACTGGGTGCAGGGCCGGCCTCAGAGTTGGTTCAAAGTGTTGGCACCCTTAGCAAACCTTACGTGCCCCTCCCCCAGCTGTTAGTATCTATTGTTTAGCTTGAATGCCCTTCTCTTTGCTGCTCCCCCCCCCCCTCCAGAAGCTGTCTCCCTAGTTTGACTAGTGGTTGGGACAGCTCTGACTGGGTTGGCCGTCATCTACTAGATTGCAATGATATTGTGCTGATATTTGCTTGAAAATTCTTCCAAGTCAATCTGCATTGAGTCTTGCAGGTTCATTCTCGTTTCCAAGCAAGTGAGTAGGTAGCAAGGTCCTTATATGCAGACAACTGCTTTATTGCAGTATAAATTATGTCCCCTTCAATTCTTTTTTTTTCTTGTTTTAAATTTGATACAGAGCCATGGAAATAGCTCTGCAGCTCCCACCCTTTAGGAGGGAGAGCCCTATTTATTTGGCCAAAAAATATACAGTTTTTCCAGTTGTTTTTTCCAAATACATCTCTTCTATTGAATCTAAATGGAATATTAAGAAACTCTCCTCTCTTCTCAACCCCACCCCAAAGTATCCATTTTGAGAGGCTGTAACTGTTGGAATATATAATATAATATGCAAATAAATCAGAGTCTTTTAGAGTATAATCATCCTGCGGTATGGCTTCACTATCAAGAACTACTTCCCAAATCAACTTATGATGTCACAGTATTGTTGTCCTCTTGCTACCACCACTGGGAACCATTGTGCAGGCACTGATGTGGAGCAGGGAAAGAGCAGCGATGAGTGATAGACATGCGACAAGGAAGAACCTTCCCAAAGGAAGTCTCCCGGGCAAAGGAAGTGTCTCTGTGGTATTGGAAAAGGGAGGTCTATGCTGAGAGTCATGGGCTGCCCCATAATGGGGACACTGAGCATCTCTTTTCTGATTTAATAAACAATAAAAGCTGACCTCTGCTGCATGAGATTCCTAGCAGAGATGACACAAATTATTTTGCCCAATTCAGAAATCTAATAGAACATTGTGGATTTTGTCAAAAGGGACAAAATGCTTTTGGTTTTTGAATGCAATTAAGATTCCTTTACTTATAATGTTCAGGACAAAGACAGTTAACTCAATTGATCAGATTTTCCAGCTGACCCTGGTTTGGTCCACAGCCTAGGAATGGTGGAAGTCTTCTGCCAGCGGCCTGCGTTTCCTTTAACTGTTTCTGACCAATAAATGTCCTCTTCCAGCAGTACTCTCATTGTCTCTGCAATGAAAATGATCTTGCATTCCCCAGGATGATATTACTGAGGTCCAGACTGTGACGTCAGACTCGGATCCTTTTGCCTTTGTTTGCAACGGCTTTCCTTTTATTTCTTTGTAATTTCTTTATTTATTTGTGAGTTTTATATACCGCTATTTCAGGGAGTCCTAGCGGTTTACATTTGGAACAACAGGTACATTAAAACAGGTTAACAATATAACAGATGCTCAACAAAGATCAGTTAATTTACAAGATTCAACAAAACAAAACAGAGTAACTTATTTACAATAAATGATTCTTGGTGATAATCTCATGATTTCTTGAATTCTGTTACTGTTTTTATTTCTAACATCTCTTCTTGAAGGCCATTACATGCCACCTACCACCCTTTTCCTCAAGAAATATTTTAGAATTTTTTTCTGAATCTGACCCTTTTTTGAGCCTTTATTCATGAATCTTGTTCTAGACATTTTTTCCACTGAAAAATGTTTGCTTTTTGGCCATTATTTAGAGTTTTGAGACCCGAATCTCTATCACATTTATTTATGTATTTAATACAATTTAACATACTGAGGAAGGTAGTTATTAAGCTATGATAAAATCTGACATTTTACCACATTTAAATTTACTGCAGGAATCACTAACCTGCGATAACATACAGTAAAAGAATAACACAGCTTGTGTTGCACAGTGCAAGCTGTGTTTTTCCAAAGGGAAAAATAATGTCTGCTTAAAGCTGGTGCTACTTTTCCTAGTCATGGGCTTTGGACTGCTAATATGCGGCTCGATGCTTCAGGTACATTCTTAAAGGGGCCAGAGGTGTAAAAAAAAAACCAGAGATCTGATAGTCCTCTCCCCCCAGCACCGGAAAATAATCAGGAACCCTCCCCCAAAATACCTCCTCCCAGGGCACAATCAAAGTCCCTTCCCTTAAAGCCTCTCATAGTATAAACGCTCCTGAAACTCAGGGTGATAGGGGAAGCATGATCCTCGTAGTGCTCGGGTTGCCTATGCTTCTGGATCTGCCCTTCAAGGAGTTTCTCATCCCTTCTGTGTCAAATGCCAGACTTGAGTCCACACGGCAGTCTGCATTTTTCTTCCCGGCACCCAAGCTCTGGAATACCCTGCTTCCTCATCTCCACATAGAACCTTCATATAAGAAATTTAGAGCTAGATTGAAGGCCCACTTCTTCACCTTGACTTTTGACAGGCTCTAATCTAAACTACCCTTTCATGGAAGTGTCTTTGGGCTAGGCATGACACTAGTAGGCACTAGCCCCCTTCTTCTGTTACTCTTTGCTTTCCTTCCTTCTTTCCCATCGCTTTTGCTTTTCCTATCATGAATATACAGTTCCTTTCCCTTTTTCAATTTATATATTTTTTTGTGAACCACTTATTTTCTGATGTAAGGCATTAGAGAAAGTCTTAAACATAAACAAAGACATTTGATTGGGACTTTCACTAACCCTAATCTTGCAGGACTGGGGGACACTACTGCATCCCAACATCAAGTCCCTAGCCCTTGCTGCATGGATGTTAAGAAGCTAAATTTTCCCTCTTTGAATCTGCCAGTTAGTGAAACCAATAACCTCCTGGCTTCCAGGAGAGATTTCATTAGAAGGTCATATGGTTTCAAATGGAGGAGGTTTGCTGTCTAGTGCGATGGAAAGACCCTCACACAGAAACTGCTTCTATCAGAAAACCTGGTTTGAAATCCAACTCGGTCAGGATACACCTTAGCGCAATTGACGCATATCACCACCATGTAGAAGGGAAACCCATCTCTATGCAGCCTTCAATTGTTCAATTAATGTGGGGCTTTCTTCTTGCTAAGCCTTCCCTCAAACATCTTGCTATATCTTGGGACCTTAATGTGGTTCTAACTTAGCTGCTGAAAGTTCCCTTTGAGTCAATGGATATCTGTGGACTGAAGGACCCGACCAGGAAGCTCTTGTTTTTGGTGGTGTAACTTTAGCACGCAGAGCTAGTGAGCTCCAGGCTCTAGTAACTGATCTACCCTATACCAGGTTTCACCACAATAAGGTGTTTTTGCGTATGCAGCCTAAGTTCCTTCTTGAAATGGTGTTGGACTTTCACCATAATCAGTCAATTGTCCTTCCAACATTTTTTTCCCAGACCTCAAGCTCACAAAGGGGAAAGCACACTGCACATGTTGGACCACATGAGAGCCTTGGCCTTTTATTTAGAGTGACTAAATCCCAAAGAAAGTCCACCCAACCTTTTGTTTCCTTTGACTCTAGTAAGTTGGGGCTTGCCATTGGTAAGCATAACCTATCCAGTTGGCTAGCAGATTGTATCTCCTTCACTTATGCCCAAGATGGTTTGACTCTTGAGGGTCATGCCACAGCTCACAATATCAGAGCCATGGCTGCATTGGCTGTCCACTTAAGATCAGCTTCCATGGAGAAAATTTGCATGGCTGAAACAGGGACATCATATCTCATTTGTGTATGGAAAGAGACTCCTGGGGCAACAGTAAACGTGTTCAGTTTGTTCTTCAGACTCTGTTCAAGGAGTAGAATCCAAATCCATCTCCCCTAGGCCATTTCTTTCTGTTCATGCTGCCTTTATGTAAAATTTTAAAAAAGGCTGAAAAATACACACATACAAAACATGAAAAGAATTCATAAAAGGCCTGTTGCCATCAAAAATAGCTGTTTGTCCAGTATCTGCGGTGGAGATGCTGCATTTATTCCCATTTTAATTTGGACACAGCTTATAACTAGGGACATTATTCTGCTTATTCATGGAGAAAATAAAGCTAATCACCTCTGGCAGGTGTTGTCCATTGACCGCAGAATAAGTCCTCACAACCTTCTCACCTCCCCTTGGAGTTGTATTCTACTTCAACTTCTGACTAGATTGAGGAAATCCCGTGCAAATTAATCCCTCCTCTAAAGGGCTGGCTGAAATGAGCACTTATAAAAACCTGCATGTGATGGGGAATACAAGTGTAGATGGTTGCCTTGCCCTGGCCTCTCCCTACCCACAACCCTGGCATGTACCTTTGTAACATACACGTTGATATCCATGTGTAATTACAGCCCTTTCTAAAATGGTTTTTTGCTGGTGTATAAAATGTGAAGAAGGCTTCTAAAATAATTCCTTTTATGTTTGATCTTGTGGTTTAAGATGCCATTAGAATCTGTTTAATGGAGTTTTAGAGAGTTACAGTATTATTTATTCTGGATTTAATTTAATTTAGAGACTTACTATCTGCCTTTTCATTTGACAGATCGTAAAAAACAGGGTACAGAATAGCAAAATAAAAATATAATAAAACACAATCACAGATTAAAACACAATAAAACCAAACAAAAAACAGTTTAAACAACCACTAACGGTTACTACAAGAGCTCCTCAAAACAGACCCTCAGACCTCAGCCTCAAAGCTTTTAAATGGAACTATTTATTTACTTATTTAGCTGTACTTATATACATATATATAGCTGCACTAGAATGATTAATAATCAGGCCTTTAAATACTTAAAGAGAAATAATGAACAAACAAACCTCTTCCAAAGACGGGGAAGCTATAAAACGAGAGGGCATAACATGAAGCTGCAAGGTGGAAAATTGAAAGGCAATGTCAGGAAATACTTTTTCACTGAGAGGGTGGTAGATGCTTGGAATGCCCTCCCGATGGAGGTGGTGGGGGCAAATAAAGTGACAGAATTCAAAATGGCATGGGAGAGACACAATGGATCCATTTATAGCAACAGAATAAAATCAAAATAAACTGAACCATCTAACTTCTCAACAAATAGGGGTGTCCTACATGGAGCGGTGGGTTCACCCCTAAACAAAGACATGGGGAGGGGTGGCCTGCACAGAGTGGCACCTACTCCTGCCATCTTACTCCGGCCATCTTACTGGGCAGACTAAATGGACTATACTGGTCTTTATCTGCCGTCATTTACTATGTTACTATGTAATTTTGCGCTTGTTTAGTTTCTGTGGTAGGGTATTCCAAGGTGGTGGAATCACTCTGCAAAAGCAACTGTGTTGCATTGTACTTGATAATTGTATGAAGAACTTTCAGTCCAACCAACGCAAGACAAAGCCTGACTAGAACGTAATGTACAGGACTGCATGTAGGTAATCAATCTAGCTCTGTATCTTGGAAGAGTCTAAAGGCTAAACAGACCAACTTGAACTTTAATTCATTAGGGGCATTTCATGATAAAAGTTCCTCTTTTCCATATCATCAGTACCCAAGATTCATTTTCTGAGAGATTGCCCTCTGTGTGAAATGAGGAAGCCACTTAAATAATCCATCCACATTAAACATTCCTCTAGAAGAAAAAGTCCCTTTTAGTCCAGTATTTTATTTTTTTCTTTGTTTCCTTTTTTTTGATGGAAGCACCCCTCCGTTACGTGGGCTAGATGACAATGTTCAGGTAGTAATGGTATTAATTTCTGCAATTTTCAAGCACATTACTTGTTTGTTTCTTTTCCTTAATTTGCTGTATTGTTTCAATTGTAGTCTATTAGAATATCCAATAAAAAGAGAAAAGAAATTCTATAACTCACTGCCAATAGCATGGAAATCAAATACATACTGTCATCTTCATATAAATCCAACTGCACCAACAGCACATCTGATGGATTTCTGTAGGCAGGGCCGGCCCAAACATTGGCCAAAGTAGGCGGCAGCTTCTGGAGGGTAGCAAGGAGCAAAGCTAAACAATAGATTCTGACAGGTGGAGGGGGGGGGGGGGGGAGAAGGGTGCAGAGTGCCTAAGGCTTACAGTTTGCTTAGAGTGCCAACATCTTGAATCAACCTTTGGGCTGGCCTTGCCTGTAAGATGTATTGAAACGACTCGCGAGGTGGCCAGTGCTCAATAGGGTGATTTCCAAACGGGGCATGTTGCTCTTAAGTCCACAGGGAACCTTTTAACTCAGGGGCTTTGTAGCAGTTTTGAAAGGAAAAGTACGTGTACACTTTCACCCTGCAAACTGCCTAAGGAAAAAGGAAATAGAGACTTGCACCCATTTTTCCTCCTAAGGCAACTTTAGCTGTTTTGTTCTCTCCCTCAGCCTAGACCTGCCCTGGGAATGCTCCCAGTAAAATGCAGATAAATATACCATGACAGCAGAAAACGACCACATGGCCTGTCTAGCCTGCCTTTCCATATCAACTGCTATAGTCTCTTTCTTCCCTTTGGAGATCCTTAGTGTTTGTCTCATGCTTTCTTGAATTCAGATACTCTCCTCGTCTCTACTACCTCCACTGGGAGACTATTCTATGCATCTACCACTCTTTCCAGAAAGCAATATTTTGCATACTACTTCTGAGTCTATCCCCTTTCACTCTCATCCTATGCCCCCTCATAGAAGAGCTTGCTTTCAATCGAAAGAGACTCTCCTCCTGCGCATTTATGCCTCAGAGCTATTTAAATGTCTCTATCATATCTTCTCTATCCTACCTTTCCTCTAAAGTATACATATTGAGATCTTTAAGTCTGTCTCCATATGGTTTATAATGAAGATCACTGACCATTTTGGTAGTCAACCTCTACACTGACTCCATCCAGGCACTTTTATTGGCATATTGGGGGAGGGGGAGGTAATTTTCAAATATCTGTTCTACCCATGCAAATAACCATTACAGAAGTAAATGGCCTTTGGAAACTGCTTTTCCTATGATCAGGCAAAGACTGCACAGTTGTGTTCGAAGCATGTTCAAGCATGTTCAAAGGAGGAGTGGCCTAGTGGTTGGGGCAAGGTACTACAGGCCGGAAGGTTGGTGGTTCAAATCCCACTAGAGGACAGCAACCTTGGGCCGGAAGGACTGGGGTTTCTAGTCCCACAGGTGCTCCTTGTGGTCTTGGGCAAGCCACTTAACCCTCCATTGCCCATGTTCCCTGTAAGTATTAGTGTATGTGTCTCATATCCCCTCGTGTTAAATGTATCCCCCAACCGCTTTGACCCGGTGAAAAGCGGGATATAAATGCAGATAAATAAATAAATACACTGAGGGTCCCTTTTACTAAAGCCCGAGAAGCGGTTAACATGCATTTCAATGTGGTAACTGGCAGCCAGGAGTGCTAATATGGGGACCCATTAAATCACACGGTGCGATGGGGCAAGTACTGCCGGAGGTTGGGCAGGGAGGGCACTTTGCTGCTAGTGTGAGGGTAACTGCTGCACGCTCAGTGGCAACGTGATAATTAGTGTGAGTGTACCTAATGACATCACTATGCGGATTGTTAGGCGCACCTGTGTTTACACTGCGTCACACATTAATGCAATCTGCAAATAATGCTCATTAGCTGTCAGGAGCATGCTGTCACGCCTTCGACAGCTACACGGAAGCATTGCATTTAATGTGCATTTGTAACACAAGTTAAATGCAAAAACTTAGCAGCCTTTGGTAAAAGGGCTCCTAAAATAGCCGTTGGCATGAAAACTTTAAATTTGACAACTTTTTTTCTGAACCAACTGAAAACAAAGGTGAAACCTTGACAGAAGCTAATGGTCTTGTCTACAGACTATAAGCAGGTGCCTGTGGACCATCAGGTCTGAAAGACTTCCCTACACAAACTCACTTAAGTGCTGAAATCCAAACTGGACCAACATGAGAATCCAAATCTTCACCCACCTAAAAATAAACATTCAGGCCCACCCGAGCTGCAACAGAAAAACTCCTCTGAGAGCTAGCAGTCAAAATCATCAGACAACACCAAGACTGTGAGTAAAATTCACTTGATAAACACTTGGCAGACAACAGACAACCATCTGAACACAATCTGAAAATAATGACCTAATCCAGGCCTACCTGAGAAAGAAAATTTCAACTCCACTTGAGAATGCAAACCATAAACAAAACACAATCCCAGTAATTAGAAAACATTTTATAATCTTTACTTCAACAGCCCTGATCTGAGACTGAAAATTCTATTTGTTTTAGGAAGATACCAAGAATGACTCTGTTTTAACATGCTCTTAAATGGAGATCTTCTATCAGTTCTAGTTTAGTGTATTTTGTTATATTTATTTTGTTTTGTGCTTGATATTGAAACTATAAATAATTTTGTTTATGAGATGCACCATTCCTAGGTATGGAAATGGAAACTGATACATAAATGGAAATAAATAAATACTTTGGGATCAGAGGATCTAACCCTAGTGCCTTAGCCAGAATCCTGTACACACTATCACATCATTATGATGAGGGAAAGTGATTCTTCAGGTTTTTTTCTCATTGTTGCACCTTAAACACAAACAACCAGAAAGAAAATATTAAACAGAACTCAATGTAACAAAATGGGATTATCATTCGGACTATCTAGTGTTGAAACTAAAGAGAAGAATCTAAGAGCACTCATCTGGAATGAAATAATTCATGATTTTGGTTGGGCAACTTAAGGCTACCTCAGAAACTATTTTATTTGAGATCAGATGAGCTCTGGGAGTCTCTCTGGAATTTCTTAGCAAAAAACTATCCATCTGTGTTCAGGGTTGGGGGGAATGGGGTTGGGAGGGAGCTCACGAAACTGTGAGGTATGGGTCTTCACAGTAGAAATAATGGGTTCCCGGTCAGTCCTCATTGGAAGGCATCAAAGGTATCGAGGATCTGATATAGCAAAGTAGCACAGACATATCTGTTCTGTTTCTCCTCAAGCAGTCTAGGACTTAAGGACGGAGTCCCTGGAGCAGGACACATGTGCTTAGAGCAGTCATGAGGACTCTGCATAGGAATCAGTATTCTCAGTGAAAGGAGATATTGTCCACCTTCCTTGTAGAGGAGCTTGCACACTAAAAGTGTGGAGAAGAGGTGGACATTCATGCATGGGGAGGAGGGTAGATGCTGGTCACAGGGGAGAGAGAGAAGATAGATTGAAATGCTAGACAGGGTGAGGAGTAAGAAGGACAGGAAGATGTGAAATGCTGGACTGGAGTGTGGGGAGAAACTGGACATGTGAAGGAAGAAAGAAGGATATACAAGGGGAAAGAATAGGGAGAGTGAAAGAATGATGAGCATGGTGGGGAGAAAAAAGGTGCTGGATAGAGGAGAAAGAGGTGGTTGAGACACTGGAGAAGGGAAGAGAGAAGGGGAGATATGCTGGATGCTGAGGGATGGAGAGAAGATGCTGGACATGGAATGAAGATAGAGGATAATGGGCAGATGCTGTCTACAGGGTGGGGGTAGAGGACAGATGCTGGACATGGGGTGGGGGAGAGGGAATATGGTGGCTACAGGGTGAGGAAGGTCGAGGACAAATGGTGGACATGGAATGAGGGTAAAGCAGATGTAGACTCAGGGTAGGGGAGACATGGGAGATAGAGAGCAGATTCTGGATACGGGTGGAGATAGAAGAGAAAGGGCAGATTCTGGAAATGGGGTGATGACGGAAGATTCTGGCAGTGAAAGGGTAGCTGCTGGATAGGGGGTGGAGAATGAAAGTAGAGATGCTGGATATGAGGGGTGGAGAAAGAGAGAGAGAGTAGAGATAATAGACACAGGAGGAGGGAATGAGAGAGGGGGAAGATGGTGGATACAAGGGGAGAGAGAAGGAGAGGAAGATATAATATGCTGGATATGAGGGGTGGAGAAAGATAGAGAGAGTAGAAATAATAGACACGGAAAGAGGGAATGAGAGAGGGGAGAGATAGTGGATACAAGGGGAGAGAGAAGGAGAGGAAGATATAATATGATGGATATGGGGTGTGGGGACAAAAAGAGGGATATATTGGGCACTGGGGAGGAATAGGGAAGGAGAGGGAATAGTGGACATGGTGGGGTGAGAAAAAAGGTGTGAGGTGCTGGATGGAGGAGAGAGAGAAGGGAGAGACATAGGATAGGGGAGATCCTGGACATGGTGGGGGGGGGGGGAGGGAGAGAAAGGGGAGAGCTAGTTAAAGTGGAGAATAAGAGGCTGATGAAAGAGAGGGCCATGTCAAGGGTTGAAAGTGGTAGGTGTGGTAACAAGAGGGGGAGGGGGGTTGAAGACAGGATGGCAAAAGGAAGAAGTAAAATCTGAGTTAACAGAGAAAAAATACACGGAAGAAAGTTAAAAGGAAAAGATAAATGCTAGGAATGTAAGAAAGTAAAGACGACAGGAGGGGAGAGGACTAGCAGATGGGCCTGAGATCTCAGAAAGTGTTAAGAGAAGACAGAGAAAAGCAGCAACCAGAGGCTGATAACAACATGACTCGAGAATAAAAAAAGCCAGCTAGCAAAGGTAGTAAAATTAATTTTATTTTCAATTTAGCGACTGGAATATGTCAACCTTTAGAATTTGCATGTTTTATCTTTATATTTTGCAAAATACAGACATATGCATATCTTTCTATTTCCCTGGTGTTGTTCTGCCATATCCTGAATGAACCTGTTCTTAGCTGATGTCTGAAGCTCAGCAGCATTGGGCCTGGCTAGTACTTGATTGAGTGGCCACTTTGGAATACTAGGGGCTGTAAAGTCATTGTGCAGAAGGCGGCCTGGCAATCTATTTCCAGTCATATCATGCCAAGAAAACCTTGGGGCTTGCTTGCCAGGAAGTCAGCATTGACTTAACGGCACACCACTACATCTAGTTTTAGTTTGTGGTAATTCATTCCCTACTTGATGAGATCTATTTGTGTTCTGAGTGTGTGATTGAGGTCAGGTGTTCTGTTAGCATGGAGTTTCTATGAAGGAATCCTACTTGTTTGGATTTTTGAACAGGCGTATGAATGCTTTAGGCCCCACTGCAATATTTCAGGTGCTGTTCTTGTCTAGGTATAGCCCTTCTGTGAATTTTGGAAGTTGATCCTATTATGGTATGGTAGATTTTCTGTAAAGGTCCTGAGTAATTTTGTGTAAGGTTTTATATTACATCACCATATGTCCAGTACTGGTAAGGGTTTATATTGCTGTTACTGAGATGACACCAGAATCAGAAATTATTTTTGGTATGTTGCGTTCTATGGAAATGTCCTAGTTCTGTTCTGCATCCATTGTTTGGAGAAAGGTTTCTTTGGATACAGAATATATGTTCAAAAGGAAAAAGCAAGAACCACAGCACAGTTTAGACTACCATGTTATAAACTATGCCATGGTTCTAGCTTTTTCTTTTTGCTTCTTGGTGTGTGATCACCTTGCATCTCCTTTGTCTTTTGCAGTGCAATGCCAGGAGTTGATAAGTGCTATATTCGATTTCCTGGCTACATAATTAAACTGCCACATTTTTTCCTGCATATAAATATCATTGGAAAGATTAAAACAAATTCTAAAGCCTAACAATAAGTTGCTTTCTTTATTCCGGGGGCAGCCACTTGATTGGTGATATAAGTGAGGGGACCCTCTGTTCCCGGACTAGAGCTCTGAGGAGCTCTTTATTTTGATGTGGGGAGGGGGACGCCAGCTCATTTTTCACCTCAGGCAGCAGATTATCTTGAGCCGCCCCTGCTTCAGGGAATGAGTGTTCTGCTTTTGGGGAGATCCTGAACCCAAACAGGAGTTGCAGGAATCTCTTCTGCAATATGGGAGTAATTATGAAAGCCATTTTTATGCATCAAACAGGTTTATGCACAGAAATAGCTTCTATAAAAGTTGCCCTAAGTATTTGTGTATATGGCCTCTATACACATAAGTTTATGCAAATGGAGTGGAGGTATTCCCAGGAGTGAGGTTTGGGAGTGGTTAGCATTAAAGCACATAGAGGGTCTTTTACTAAAGTACTACAATGTTTTGCAGATACTGCGTTGTTGTTACCAAAATTGCAAAGCCTCTTTGTCAACTGTTGGGGGCATTCTGAATATCTGCCCTTGCAGTTAATGCAGAGGAAATACACTTAGCGAACACCAACTGTCTTGTAGATAATGTCGATGCATTTTATCTTGCCTACTGAGGTCATTTGATAAGGAGACACCTACTTTGCAGGTATTTCAGTTATTTGTACAAAATATCAACCGGTGGAAAAGTTCACACTTTCATGTGATGATGCATAGTTTGCTGGTAGGCGTAGCCAGGGGGATGGTCTGGGCAGAGCATGCCTATGTTCTAAAACACCTTAATCTATGTGTGTATGTGCGTAGAGTAGATAAGAGCAGGTGCACGCGATTGCGCCTACAATCAAGGCAACTTATTCATCTTGCGCTAGTACTTTATAAAGACACCTACGCACTGCACGCTTAGAAAATTACCCACCACGTGTTCCACATTTTCTAGCATGTTAAAAGTTAATGTACCGTTAAGTGTAAGGCAAAATCCATGCCTTTCCCTGTCGTTCCTGCTCCTTTCTGCATTTATTACTACTACTACTACTACTAAGCATTTATAAAGCGCTACCAGGCGCACGCAGCGCTGTACAATGAAAACACAAGACAGTCCCTGCTCAAAAGAGCTTACAATCTAAAAAGACAAAGCAAGAAAAGGAGTAGAAAAAGATAAAAATAAGGGCAAAGAGACAAGAGCAGGAGAGGCAGGACAAAGGAAAGAGGTAAGAACAAGTGTAAGAGGAAGAAAGAAAGGTGAAATAAAAGAGGGGAAGGAAGGAGAACAGCAAAATCAAGAGCCAAAGGCAGAGGCGAAAAGATGAGCTTTTAACTTGAGTTTGAAGAGGGGCAAAGAAGATGCCTGACGTATAGACAAAGGAAGTTTATTCCAAGCGTAAGGAGCAGCAAGGTGAAAAGAGCAGAATCTGGAGTTGGCAATAGAGGAGAAGGGCATAGCAAGAAGCAACTGGGAAGAAGAACGGAGTACATGAGGGGGGAGATAGGGAGAAATGAGAGAAGAAAGGTACTGAGGAGCCACAGAGTGAATGCACTTATAGGTCAGAAGAAGAAGCTTAAAGTGAATACGGAAACGGATAGGGAGCCAGTGAAGAGATCTGAGGAGAGGAGTGATGTGGGCAAAACGAGGCTGACGGAAAATCAAATTGGCAGCGGAGTGCTGAATAGACTGAAGAGGGAAGAGATGAGTCTGAGGGAGACCAGCAAGAAGGAGGTTACAATAATCAAGGCGGGAGGTGATTAGGGAATGGATGAGGGTTTTAGTAGTGAGCTCAGAGAGAAAGGGGCAGATTTTGCCAATGTTGAAGAGAAAGAAGCATCAGGTCTTAGCGATGAGTTGGATATGAGAGGAGAAAGAGAGCGAAGAGTCAAAAATAAAACCCAAATTGCGAGCAGATGAAACAGGTTGGAGAACAGAGCCATCAACAGAGACTGAAAAAGAAGAAGGAGAAAGGGAAATTTTAGGAGAAAAAACGAGAAGTTCAGTCTTGGCCATGTTCAATTTCAGACGACAATGGAACATCCAGGCAGCAATGGCAGAGAGTCAGCAAGAGATCCGGGACTGGAAAGCAGAAGAAAGATCAGGAGTAGAGAGATAGATTTGGGAGTCATCAGCATAGAGATGGTACTGAAAACCATGAGAGGAAATAAACGCACCAAGGGATTGGGTATAGAGAGAATAAGAAGGGGACCCAAGGCAGAACCCTGGGGGACACCAACCGAGACCGGGATAACAGAGGAGGAGGAGCCACCAGAACATACACTAAAGGAGCGATGGGAGAGATATGAGGAGAACCAGGAGAGAACAGAGTCCCTAAAGCCAAGTGAGGACAAAGTGTTAAGGAGAAGATCGTGGTCAACAGTTTGTCAGTTAATGCAGGAATTAGCGCATGCTAAGTGTCAAGCCACTGCACACTAACTCCTGCATTTTATTTATTTAACAGATTTTCTATAACGCCCTATCTTCTATTCAGTGAGGTTTACATTACAACTTCAACATCTTTACAATGGACAGGGGGTTTAGCTTGGATAGGTATACATAAATGAACTTTGATGAACTATTAGCATTATGCAGTGAACTATTTGGGGTTGGATCAGGGATAGAGGGAGAGTTTCGGTTGGGATTAGGGTAGGTCTAGGTGGTATTCATCAAGTGGTATTAGTATAGTGCTCCATAAATAGGAGCGTCTTAATGGCTTTTCTAAAATCTTAGAGGTCTGTGGTGGTTCTTATGATATCTGGTAATGAGTTCCAGAGCGATGGTGAATAGAGGAAGGGCGCTCTGTTGCAGGTTAACTGTTTTGCTTTAGTTTTTGCTTTCGGTATGAGCAATAGGTTTTAGTGGATATTTGTTGGTTTCGTTTTCTGGATCTCTCTCTATCATTGGGTGGAGGGTGATTGGTGCCAGTTGATGAATTATCTTAAAGATGATGGTAAGTGATTTGAATTTGGATCTTTGAATGATTGGGATCCAGTGAAGCTGTTTCAAAGTTGGGGTGATGTGGGTGTCTCTCAGTATCCCAGATATTATTCTTGCAGCCGGGTGCTGTATTAGCTGTAGACGTTGGATGCTATGCTTTGGTAAGCCTTGATAGAGTTGCAGAAGTACAATATTAGCATAATTATGGCCTGGCAGATGGTACAGAAGCTCTTCCCGTCTAGAAGTAGTTGGAGTCTTTGTATTGTTTGTGGTATGCTGATATTGAAGTTTTTGAAATGTGTGTTTTGAAGGAAAATTTTTGATCCAGCATGATTCCCAGATATCTCACTTCTTGCTTGATATCAATGTTGTTTTGCAGTATTTTAAGGTTGTTCAGGGGTGTGAATGTGCTATTATGAGTTATGATGAGAGCTTCTGATTTGGTGCAGTTTATATGGAGGTTTTGTTGTTGAAGCCAGTCAGTCATTTTTTCCAGGCAAGATGTAATCCTGGAGAGGTCAGGTTGTGCAGTGTGGACTGGGGCGAAGATCATTATATCATTTGCATAAATTCTATATTCATTATTGTGATTCTTTATTATATCACATAGGGGTTGTAGATACATGTTGAATAATACAGCAAGGAGCACTGAATCTTGAGGTAACCCTTGTGGTTGGTCAATTATCCTTGAGAGGTTGGGACCTGACTTCACCTGGAGTTTGCGTTGACTGAGGTACGAGGAGAACCATTGTAGGGTGATACCATTGAGACCTATATTCTTCAGACGGTTGAATAGTGTTGAGTGAATTAAAGAATCAAATGCCGCTTTTATGTCAAGGAAGACCAAAAGCATTCCCTTTTTTGCATCATCGATTGTGGTTGTGATTCTGTCCAGTAGGGAGAAGAACAGGGTTTCTACACTATGATTTGGTTTGAATCCATATTGATGGGGATCAAGTAGGATGTGGAGGTCTATATGGTCTTGTAGTTGGGTCAGAACCACTTTTTTATAATTTTAGTTAGAAATGGAAAACTTGAGATGAGCCTGAAGGAACTGGGGTCTGATGGGTTCAGTGACTGGTTTTTTAATATCAGTCTCACAATCGTTTGTTTAAGGGAAGTGGGCATAGTTCCTTGTGTGATGTGGTGTAGGGTAGGGATTAAATGTTTTGCGGTTAGTTTGATCCAGGAGACAGGGCAAAGATCTAGCTGGGAGGTAGTGGGGTTAATTTTGGGCACTATGTTTTGCAGATGGTCAGCGGAGGGTATGTAGAATGAGCTCCATTGTTCAGGGTGGTCTTGGGTGGAGTTATTTTCTTTAAGTTGGGATGGTGGATTGTGTTGTGGTGGGTTGTAGTTTCACTTGTAGGAAATCAACCATGATTTGAGGGTGAAGTGGCACGGTTTCTTCTCATCGTGGGTTATCCTTGGTTCGGGAGTGTGCAATGTCAAATATTTCTCGTGGTTTATTTAGGGATTTCAGATTGAGGTTCATATGGTATTCTTTTTTACGGATGTTAATTTGATTTTGTTATTCTTGGAGTTTTGTAGTGTATTCATGAAGGTCTTCTTGTGTTTTGGTTAACATTAACATTAGTAAAAGAGACCCATAATTCATAAAATATGCATGTGAAGGCACTTTTTACAAAGGGCATCCAAGTGCAATCTGGAGCATCCAAGCCTGAATATCCCATAAAAAACCCATGCACACCCAACTTTAGGCATGATTTCAGAAACATGGATGTGGCCTATATACAAATATATATATATATATTATGCAAAAACTAACATTGCGACTGGAGCGCACTGAGGATAGTGGAGTGCCATCTTCTCTACACCATATAGATGTCTTTGGGTCCAAACAAGCACTTTCCCAATGCTTATTCATGCCTGGGCAGGTCTAAAGTTGGATGAGGCCACAGACATCCCTGAGGTTTCTGAAATTGATCGGAGACATCTACATTTATCACCCCGCCTTGGTAAAGCCTCCGGCACACCCCCTGCCTATTTGGGTGTCCGCACAGCAGAGACATCTTAAAAATCATTTGTACAATGGCTCCAATGATGTCACAATGACTTGGATGTCTGCATGCACGTTTTTGAACTCCAAATTACATCTAAGCTTTTTAAAATGACCCTCATAGTCACATAAAATAAGTCTAGAAATTTGTGCCTACTATATAGCCAAATAAACATGTGTGGATACTTTCTATTGGCTTGTTTTTCATGTACGTCCCCTTTGAAAGCTGGTGTAATTTCTTTGCATATTTGCTACAAATGTTAGGTGGCCTGTTCTAAAATGGCCGTCTCTGGAGGTAATTTGATAAGACACGTGCTGTAGCGCGCATCAATCATTTGCTTTATAGAATAGGGGTGTAAGTGGTGAAATATGTGTATAATGTATGGCTGGTATAAATGCCTGCACCTAGATTTTGCAGGAACACATGTAAATTATATATATTTTATAATTTACATGTGCAAATTTGCCTTCAAACCATATGCTGGCCAAACTCGTCCGCTGTGAAGGCCGATCGTGAAAGTACACACCATCTTTCCTTGGTTTGTATTTTCAGAATAGCAACTGATTAGACAGTAGTCCATTTATGCACATAAAGCACTAGAACACCAAACACACATGGAAATCTAGCCACACCTTACAGAACTCTCTCTGTTTCCAGACGATTCTCAGACAAGTTACCCTAAGAGTGAAAAAGGATCTCATTCCTATCGAAGGAAAACTACCCTGCACTTTCCAGCCAAAAACGTACATTCAAATACCAATGCGGGAGGTCTCCAAAGAGTATCCTGCTAAGGGCCTGGGAGTCGGGGGGGGGGGGAGGGGGGGAAGGGGGACCCTGCAGCTGAGGGATTTCTATGACTGTCTGAATTTCTATTGATTTTGTCACATAATTAATTACATTTAAAAATACATATTCTGCTTTTTGTTGCTCAATAGAGCCTGCGAAGTGTGAAGCAATATTACATAGATACAATATATTCAGAGGTGGTGCTCAGCTAGGCTATTTAAAGCTCCTAACCGCCACCTCTTTAATTAAACCTAGATATTCAGTGCTAAAACCTATCTGGCATCTGCAGCATCTCGCTATTCGGTCAGTGGTGATATTCAGCCTCTAAATGGATTAAAATAAGAGCAGCCATTCACGTGTCCTAACTTTAGCTGATTCAACTATATATATAGCCAGTGGATGAACCATATAGTGATGCAGCACCCCCAATCCCCCCACAGACTGCCTCAGTTTTATCTGGGCTTTTTTTACATGGTCTGTGGGGATATTCAATGTCACTAACCAGTTAGTACTGCTCAGTGCAGGTTTTCTAACTGGCTAAAACACTTTGAATATCATCCCCCTCCCCATAAATATATATATAAAACAGAGAAGTAAAACACACTGCGGCCAATATTCACGGGCCTCAGCTAGCCACTGCCACTTTAGCTAAAGCAGATAATGAGCACTGGAACTTATCTGGTGCTGAATATCTGGTTTCACTGGACAGCTTGGTTGCTGTCTGGTCAGCAGTTGCTAATCGGTTAAAGTTAGGATAGCCATTGACTTGTCCTAACTTTTACTGGTTCAGCTATCCAGTTAGTGGCTGAATATCACTGCTTACCAGACAACCCCTGATCTCCCCCAAGACGGCATCTTTTGTGCACTCTGTGGTGATATTTAGTGGCACTATCTGGAGAGTCCCATTTTAGCCAGATAGCCAGGTCTATTAACCAGCTAAAATGCTTTGAATATATCCCCCAATGAAAATAAAATCATGATTATAAACAACAAATTAGACATACCTGAGCCTCCAACTGTCACTGTGCAATAATACAATGAATCCACCAAGAATTGATCAAATAGCCAAGTTTATAAACACTGTTGAGCTGCTCTCGGATTTCCAAAGGATGTTTGTTCTCTAACCCAGGATCAATGCTACGGAATGGTTAATGAATCATGCTAAGCAGTCTAAAGTCATAAGGCCCAGGAACGGTGAGATTCAGAGCAAGATAAGATCACAATGAGCACATCAACACATATCTCTGTAGCTTCTCTTTTAAGAAGATCAGGGACAATATTATGAAGCAAATGTAAAGTCAGGCAAAGAAGCTTGAACATAACCCATAATTCAGTTGGGAGATGAGCAGGGATTGCTCAGGGATGGGGAAATTCCGTGCTATAGAGCCCTGTGACTAATCATCTTGGCTGACAGATTCTGAATTCTTTAGAGATGTCTCATGGATTTTTTTAAGCAAGCCCAGATGAATCACATTACAGTAGTCCAAATGACTAATAACAACAGCCTGAATGACGGTCCGAAAGTGTTGGTGATTCAGATTGCTTTAAGTGACATACCTTTCTCAGCTGTAGCTCTGCCCTTCTCAATATGGCTGCCATTGAAAATGAAGAATCCAGAATAATACGTAAGCTACGGACCTCATTTAATAATAGCATCAATGCTATTTACTCTTGATTGCTTAGATTAAGGGAATAACTCATAACATCTCAGTTTTCTTCAAGTTGAGCTGCCATTTACTTGCCTCCAACCAATTTTTAAAGAGCACAAACAATTGTCAAGCTGTTCCAATGCCCCAGCTGCATCTTCCTTAAAGAGCACACAGTCTGAGAAGATGGAGGGGACAGGCATGGTGCTAGAGCTTGAAACTTTCAAATTCAAAAGTGGTAACGTGTGTCTGCGTGAAAAAAAAATGGTTACAATTTCATAAATACCTCAGTGACCCTTTTGTTTTTGAAATGCCCATCAAGCCTGTATGTCCATGTGGTTTGTTTCATTGGAAGTAAGAGAACAAGTATAGACCCCTAAAGATCTTGAAGAAAGTCTAAACCCCTAAAGACTTAAAGCAAGTCATCTTCCTCTTCCAGAAGAACCCAGGAGTCCCTAAAAGGAATACAAGATGACTTGGCTCCTCTGCTACCAGGTATGTAACAAGGGTTAAATGTGTTTCTTTCTGCTGTCCTGGAATCCTTACATTACAGAAATAGGAGGTCTTGGGGGAGTTGGCTGAGCATTTCAGAGACTACTGATTCAACAAGAATGAAAAAATATGGGTCTTATTTCTATATGCTGACCCTTGCTAGTCTATCTGTGCTACTGGTTATATCTGTTTAGGGCAGGGGTTCTCAACCTAATCCTTGAGACACACCTAGCCAGTATGGCTTTCAGGATCACCACAATGAGAGGGACTTTTGGTCTTGACAAATTTGCTAAGGCAACTTTTTTTAGAGGAAAATTGAGCAAAATGGAAAACATCTCCATGGCTGAGGGTTGTGACATCAAGGACCTTGAACAGGAAGGTATATATAATTATCTTGGAGTAGAAGAAGGAACAACACTCAAGTAGAAATTACTGAGAGAAAAGATCAGTAAAGAATACTACAGGAAACTAAAATCATTATTGAAAAGTGCTTTAGCATCACGGAATAAGATACAAGCCATCAATCAGCTGGCAATTCCTGTACTCTCACACAGTATTGTGATTCTGGACAGGCCTCTTAAAGATCGTGAAAAATGGATTTGAGAACAAAAAAACTCCTCAGTGCCCATGAAATAATTTACAAGAATCAGTGTATGCCAAGACTGTACATCCCTAGAGCTGAAGGAGGGCTAGGCCTCATGGAGATTGATTATACATACAGAGCTACTATCATAGGCCTCTAGGCCTATCTAATAGCATCATCAGATCCAAATACACAAAAAAAGTGTTCAAATGTGAAAGTAAACATCCAGAATCTGTCTCCATCATCAAACTTGGACAGGCATTCTGATGACTAGAAGGAATGAGTGAGAATCCACAAGCATTCACAGGAAAGGAAGCAACAGTATTTGCAAAACAGGAGAAAGAACTCTTCAAAGAATTAGATCAGCAAACGAGGAAGAACAAGTGGGAAATGCACAAATACAGTGGGAAATACAAAGTGTTACTTCAGGAATCCTTTGTCGATCAAGAATGGACACATGAATGGTTAAGAGGAAGTGAATTGAAACCGGAGGCTGAGAGATTGATAGTTGCAGCCCAGGACAATGGATTACGGATGAGATGGTTTACAGCGAGTATTGAAAAAACTGGCAAAACAGACATATGTCGATTCTGTGGGAAAGACCTGGAAATAGTGACTCATCTCTTAGCTGGCTGTGAAGTTCTGATGGTGGAAAATTTCTATACAGAAAGGCACAATGAAATAGCATGCCTTATCCATTGGAACCTCTGTAAACACTACAACATCACTGTGCCTGAAAAGCACTGGGATCATGACCCTAAGAGAATTATAGAGAAAGAGGTTATGATCACCTGGGATACTCCCATTCCGACTGATAAAAAGCTGGATGCAAGGAAGCCGGATATAGTAGTAAAGGAGAAAAACACCAGAACAGCATTAATTACAGAGGTGTCAGTTCCAAGCGACTACTCTGTGAATCGTGTTGAGAGGGAGAAAACCTTCAAGTTCCAAGAAATGCAGTCGGAGACCAAGAAAATGTGTCAGAAAGACACAGAGTTATTTCCCATCGTGCTGGGTGCCACAGGCTTAATTAAGAGGAATTTCAAAGCACACCTTGATAAATTATACATACACATAACATCTTACGAACTCCAGAGGGAGGCTCTCTTTGGCACGATGCAAATACTATGCCGAGCATTAGCAGTAAATTTGAGAAACTGAGATCATACTCTACATATCCTGGCTTAGAAGTGAGGTTCACGACTGTCTTGATATGTGCAAAACTCAACACACAAAACACCCACACTAGGGAAATACAATACCAGACCTAAAAAACCCTAGACAACAAAACTATCAAGTCAAAAAATATCAACTTTCTACTTTTCAAGGGGAACCATGCTCAATCCCTTACTACAAAATACAAAATTCCATCCCCCGAGCAAAACTCACCCATTTAGAGAAACTGCCCAGAGAGATTTGCATATAATGGAGGCAGTGCAAGCAAATCTATCTCATGCATATTCATTGCGATTATCCTGAAAACCTGACTAGCTAGGTACTTCTGGAGGACTGGGTTGAGAGCCCCTGGTCTAGGGTTTTCTGTGTAATGTTTTTCGGCCTCTTTTTGTTCACTTTATCTGCTTGCCTTGTGTTGATCATTCAGTAAACCTCTATAGTGCTGACCATTTGTTAGTGCGCATTTGGTTGATTAGCTTCAGTGGCGTGCTAAGGGTGGGGCAGTGGGTGTGGTCTGCCCCAGGTTCCAGCCAGAAGGAGGGTGGAGTTTAAGGTCTGGGGCCACATTATGATGGCATGCACTTGGCAAACTTACTTTCAGATGTTTGCCGGCTTTCCAAGTGGCTTCCACTCCAGGCTTGCCGTTCCCTCCATAAGTCTTGTGATAACAGCCACACTGCGAGACTTCAGCCTGGGAGGGATCAGCTGGCCTGGAGAGGAGGCAGCATGGTAATCTGGCAGATAACTGAAAATAAGTTTGCCGAGAGTACATGAGGGACTGGGTGCCATGGTGAGGGGGGGGGGGGCAGGCATCATGAGGGAGGATATGCATCTGCTCCAGGTGTCACATTGGCTAGGTATGGCACTGATTAGCTTGCCTTAAAAAATTTAATGTGTGCAAAATTGATTTAACATGCACTATAGGGGATCATTTTAAGAGTCATTTTACAGATGGCTTTTAAAGACAGTGCAGGGATGTCCAAGTAGGCAGAGGGTGTGGTGGAGGTGTGTCTGGGGAGGTGCAATGGACTTAGATGTCCCCACTTGATTTCAGAAATGTTGGGGATGTCTACAGCCCCATCCAAGTTTAGAACTGCTCTAGGCACGAATAGGCATCGAGAAAGTGCTCGTTTTGGCCATAAAACACCCAGAGGGTGTAGAGAAGATCTGCCCAAGATCACAAGGCGCAGCAGTGAGATTTGAACCCCGGCCACATCCCGCTATTCTAACCATCCCATTCTGGATACTATTCTGGGGATGTCGATATACACATCCCCACGGTCGCCCATGTCAGGCACATCCATGTCTGTGAAACTGTACCTGAACTTGGATGTTCCTGCCTTTTTTTCAGATGTTCTGGCTTGGACGACCCAGAATGCACTCGGACTCCTTTGTAAAATGTGCCCGCACATGCACATTCAACCAGTCTGCATTTTTTAAGAAAGTCTAAAAAACATGAATCTTTTTTTTTTATCAAAATGAAAACTGAGGGACAGCAACATTTTCCAAAAACGACTGAAAATATTTTGCCTGTGCTGTCTATCCAATCAATGTACTGCATTAGTATAAGGGACAGGGGCTTCAGTCCCGGATTTTCAACTCTTGAAGCACTCAGAATTTCTGTGAGCTATACACTACAAGGGCCTATTTACTAAAGTTCAGTTTTTAGTCTGTGTTGAGAAAAAAAAATCGTAGTATATTTTTCCCCTTAAAACAAAGTTGAAAAACGGGAACTGGACCACCTATTCGTTATGATCTGGAGCAAGTGGTCACACCAGGCCTGTGAAATAAACAAATTCTAATTATAAAATGTATGCCCTGTCCCAGGTTTCACACAAACTCCTTGCAAAACCCCATGGACAATGCACCTGCATCTTTTGTTTGAAATCTGACTTGTTCTGTTGCAAGACGAAAGCTTTTTCCCCTCAAGCTAAAACAGTCACAAGTTAGAATTCTAATTGCATTGTATAGCTTTCTAGGGTGATACTGCCTTTGCAGTGTCCTTTTTTCCCCAAAGAATCCTCAAGGATTGTAACACGCCTCAGCTGCAAGGGTCTGGTAACTGAAAACCGTATCACCGGAATCCGAGCGAAATAAGTTCTCTGTGGGAAAAGACTTGTTCATTTCTGTTCAAAACAATAATCATTCCCTGCAAGAAATATAGGATGCTGTGTTCTCACAGAACTCTCTATAGATGGTATGTATCACGTATTTATTACTGAAAACAACCAGAGCTATCTGAGGAAGTGAATTAAGTGATATTGTGCAACAAAGAGAGAGAGAGAGAGAGACAGAGAGAGAGAGAGATTGGTGAAGAAAGTCGGAGAGAGAGAGAGAGAGAGAGAAGAGAAATCAAGGAAAGAGAAAAGGAGAAAGCAAATGGACGTGGAGAAGAGAAAAAAGAGAGTGAAAGATGGTGAGAGCAAGTGGTAGAGCTAGAGAGAGGAAAAGAGAAAGGAGTAGTATGGGAGGAGCTGCCAGATATGGAAAAAAGCAAAAAAACAATAGAAAAGGGAGAGAGAAGAGCAGAAAGTGAAGAGCGAGAGGGAGAGATTTGGAAGAGAGGGAAAAAGTGAAGAATGTGGTTGGCAGAGATAATCTTCTAATGCAGTCTGTATGCTGCGCGCTTGAGGGGTGATGCTGCATTACTGCAAGTGCAGGAAACCGCAAAACAGCAAAATGCTGTACATGCAAATGTTCTGTTAGCTGTAAATAAAAAAATGTGAACTATTCAGGCAGCAGGCAAATATTTTGCAAATATCCATTGTACTGTTTCTTTTACTAAATTCCTGAGCTGCACAGATAGCCAAATGTTTGATGATATCTGACCCAGGGCAATTTTTCTCCTGCTCTAAATGCATTATCCAAAGATGTTTGCTTCTGACCCATGCAGATTTGCTCCTGTGTGTATATCTTACATAAACTCTGCAAAGAATAAGTGAAAAACACCTGGGAGTTATTTTAGAAGCTCTATTCATGCTGTGGACGTCCGAAAATGGATACACAGACGTCCAAATTGCAGAGACATCCACAGAGCCATTATAGAAAGTGGCTATAGAGATGTCCCTGGCGTGAGGACGTCCAAGTAGAATGGAGGTCTGGTGGAAGCGCGCCCTGGGCGGAGCAATGGAGATACATGTTGCAATTTCAGAACGGTACCAGCAAGTCTGGCCCAGCATGTAAATACAAGTCCTGAATAGACTGCCAACTCGCTACCACACATCTGATTGATGGACATGTCTCTGAACATGGGCGTCCTATGGGAAAAAGTCGTTTTTGTGGCTGTCCAATTTAGGGACATCCATGTTTCTGAAATCAGGCCAAAATGTAAATGTCCCCGACATTGTTTAGGACGTTTTGCTCTGGACATCCCAGATTTCACCTGGATGTCTTTTCGAAAATGTCACTTCTGATGGTTTTCTCAGGGTTTGTGAATGAGGAAAAATGTTTCTGTAAGTCAAGAGTGGGAAGACCAAGTTTTGTGCAATAAAAGATCAAAAATATTCCGCTTCTTGTACTGCGTGATATTCCATTCCCGATGGATGATATAATTACCAGCTAAAAAATGACACAAGTAGGGAATGGGGTAGTAGGGAATGGGGTAGATGTACTGCAGAGAACTTTTCAATGTTGTGTCCCTGGGAAAATGAATAGATCATCAGACCAAGCATTCCATTCAATTTAACATTTTGCTAATCTTTTGATGAGGAGTTGCTTGCATCGTATTCTTAAGTTTCTACAGTAAGACCGCACATTTTTAGAAAATAAAGATAAGATTTTCAAAATAAATTGTTTCCCCACCCAAATGTTTGGAGGTTTTTATGTTTTTCAAGTCCAGTAAATAACCCATGAGGTGGCAGGTCTTCAACTGCTCCACACACTTCATGGAGAAGCTGGAAGAATGGAAAAAGCAAATATAGTTTTCCAATAAAGTTGAGTACTCTGATCAGGAGAACTGTGTCTTGGTTTGACGAGAACAAGAACAAGATAATAGGGATGTCATGGTGCTTTCTTGGATTGCCTTTTGGTTGTCAGAATTTGTTCTAATCTTTAGGTCTATACCATTCAGTTCTGCTACCAGGACTTTCTTTTATTCCTGTATTTATTAACATCCCAAAGCTGCAAGACATAAGTAGATCCTCAGAGGATGACCTATTATGACAAAATTGACCTATCAGGCTGCTCACTTGAGATTGTACACTTTGGGGCCCTTTTACTAAGATGTTGCACCTAATGCGGCAAAAGCTCTGAAACCATGGGTGTGTTAGGTGCAACACCACTGCGTTAACTGTTGGGGCGTGGAAAGCATTTCCCTGGCACTTAACGCGGAGCCCTCTCTCTTAGCACGGGTGCACGTAACTCCACCTATTGCCGTGGCATTAGCTGATCCCGCACTAATGCAGGTAGCCCGCAGTGTGAATACAGCCCTATCTGTGCTGAGCTCCCCACCTAACTCACTTGTTCACGACCCTACCATGGGTTACACAGCTTGGGAATCATCCCATGCTATCGTAGCCCTGCACTAGCTGCACTAGCTGGCAACGTGTGTCCGAAAGTGCAATTGATGCGCGGCAGAACACAGGCTGCCAGCTAGCGCCCTTTTACGAAGGCGAGCATAGAAATTCTCATATGCACCTCAACAATAACTTCCCCACATCATATCTTTTGCCTGACATATTCTTTACCCACCAACATTCTCCATATCTGTATCCCACATGTCCAAACTCTGCTAAAATTACTGGTCTCCATCACCTCAACTGTAGGCCATCTCAAGTCTTTTCATCTTCATTTCTGATCCTTATAAGACCAGTACTTGATCTACAGCCAGGCCCCCTTCCTTGTCTTACTACCAAATTTTACAATAATCCACTTAAAGTGTATCTGAACTTTCAGAAAGCCTTTGACAAGGTTCCTCATCAGAGACGTTTGGCAAAACTAAAAAGTCATTGGATAGGAGGCAGTGTACTATTGTGGAGCAGGGACTGGTCAAAAGATAGAAAGCAGAGGGTAGGTCTAAATGGCCAATTCTCCCAATGGAAAAAAGGTGAATAGTGGAGTACCCCAGGGATCTGTGCTGGGTCCGCTGCTTTTTGACATATTCATAATTGACCTGGGAAAGGGAATAACGAGTGAGGTTATCAAATTTGCAGATGACACAAAACTATTTAAAGTTGTTAAAACCCAAGAGGATTGTGGAAAATTGCAAGAGGATCTTGATAAATTGGAAGACTGGGCATGCAAATGGCAGATGAAATTTAATGTGGACAAGTGCAAGGTTATGCACCTAGGAAAGAACAACCCAAACTATGGTTACATGATGCAAGGTTCCACATAGGGAACCACCACCCAGGAAAAAGATTTAGGCATCATCGTGGATAACATGTTAAAACCTTCCACCCAGTGTGCAGCGGAGGCCAAGAGAGCAAATAGAATGCTAGGTATCATAAGGAAAGGAATGGAAAATAAAACAAAGGATATTATAATGCCTCTATATTGTTCCATGGTGCGACCGCACCTTGAATATTGTGTGCAATTCTGGTCACCATATCTTAAAAGGATATAGCGTTATTAGAAAAGGTTCAGAGAAGAGTCACCAAAATAGTAAAGGGGATGGAAGGATACTTCTATGAAGAGAGGCTAAAAAGGTTAGAGCTCTTCAACCTGGAAAAGAGACGGCTGAGGGGAGATATGATAGAAGTCTATAAATTAATGAATGGAGTGGAACGGGTAAATGTAGATCGATTGGTTACGTCATCAGACTATAAAAGGACTAGGGGACATGCAATGAAGCTACAGGGTAACCTATTTAAGACTAATAAGAGAAAATATTTTTTCACTCAACGTGTAATCAAACTCTGGAATTTGTTACCGGAGGATGTAGTAAGAGCTGTTAGTGAGCTGGGTTTAAAAAAGGTTTGGACAAGTTCCTGGAGGAAAGGTCCATAAACCATTATTAAAAGGGACCCGGGATATCACTGCTTGACCCAATACAAGCATTGAAGAACCTGTGTCTTTTGGGGAAACTGCTAGGTACTTGTGACCTAGATTGGCCACTGCTGGAAACAGGATACTGGGCTTGATGGACCTTGGTCTGACCCAGTGTGGCATATCTTATGTTCTTATGTAGCCACCAAAAATTAGTAAGGCTTTTTCTAAAACAAGAAGAAATCCAGCTTCCCTGTGCTCATTGAAGTTTGGGTTTTAACACTGCCTCTGTGCAGGTTACCCCAGCCATCTTGGAAATCCAGTGTAATCATATTACTGTGGTTTGGGATTCTGATCATGGTTCCCTACAGGTTACTTACATACCTTCTAGGAAGCCCTAGAAGGTGGAACCGGATGGGATACATTCAAGAATTTTAAAGGAATTTGGGGACGGTCTAGCTCAGGGATTCCCAACCTGTGGTGCCTACACCCACAGGGGTTGCGAGATGACTTTCAGGGGGTGTGACAAAGATTTGCTTGTGTCCCTTAGTGACGAGTCACAAGTCATCATTCAGCCAGCTGCCAGTGTGCCTTGAGCAGTGGTAGTAGGTGGTTGTGTTGTGTAGATAGTAGTCTTGCCGTTCATTTAATCAAGAGGAGAGAATAAAAGAATTAACATATAAGTAAAGTAAGTAACTGATTGTCAGAGTATTGTTTTTAAAATCATTATAATGCAACATCTGACATACTCATGGTATACTTCACTCATAAATTCACGATCACAAGCTCGCCCGTCACTTCTGCTCACATGCACTGTGATATTACTTTTGTAGGAGGTATGAACATTAATCAAACTTTTCCTAGGGGGTGTGGGGCATAAAAAAGATTGGGAACCACTAGTTTAGCGGCTCCACTGACTGACCTTTTCAATGCTTCTTTAGAGTCAGGAGTGGTCCCAGAGAACTGGAGAAAGGTACATGTGGTCCCTTTACACAAAAGCGGAAGTAAGGATGAAGTTGAGAACTACAAGCTGGTTAGTTTGACGTCAGTGGTGAGTAAATTATTGGAAACGCTGCTAAAACAGAGAATAACTAGGTTTCTGGAGTCCAAGGGATTGCAGAATCTGAGGCAGCATGGGTTTACCAAAGGCAGATCTTGTCAGACAAATCTGATTGATTTCTTTTTTTTTTTTTTTTGAAACTTTTATTTTCATTTTGCAACAAACAAAGAAACAACACACCAAAAGATACAAAACAAGTATACAATAAGGAAAAGTAAACCCATTACCCCCCACCCCGGTGCTTCTTCTCTACCCGTTTGTATCAGCATGTGAGCGCTTCCAGTTAACAGTGATTATACATCAAACAATCAAAAAATATCCACAATACAGCATGATCATGAGACAGAGATATATACAAAGTTAGACAGTCAGATGAGAGCATTTAGCAAAATGTACATATTCATTGAACATCTTCCATTAAGACCAATAAGAAGGAGTCTGAACGGAGGAAGCACACAGACGAGGTATTTGTTCATATTTACTGTAGAGACAGGCATGATTCCACCATTCATTGAGGCTCAGATGGGAACTAATTTCCCAGTATTACTCAGTTATACTGTAGTGCGGGATATTCATGCATAACATGAAATGAAGTAATAAACCAATGGCCACAGGACGTGTCCAGCAACCATTACCCTGAGTAGTGTTCCATATGTACCAGCAATGCCTTGTACGATGAATAATAAGAGTTTACATGAGGCCATTCAGAAAAGTTAAAATTCTGAGCATGATAGCACACATAATTTCACTGTGTCCCTCAAACTGACTGTATCTGGCTGTACACATGACATAGGAAAATAAGCTAATATAATACAATGAAGCGCCCCACATTAACAAAGATAACCGCAGTACGGTAGAGGAGAAGCAAAACCCCAAAATTACTGGCGACCATGTGTCTGCGGGGAGAAACCCCAGAGAAGGCCGGAATTGAAAAAACATATAACCTGTAGGACTGTGCGTGCTCCAAATCCGACCGAGGCACACATCATGAAGGGATAGGAGACCAAAGACAAAAGTCATACAGAGAAAGAAAGAAAGTCCAGGCTATTTCTGTGCTGGGCTATGATCGCCGCATCGGGCCCTTCAAAATGGCGGACAGAGCCGGCAGATAAGAGTCCAAAATTTGGGATTAGCGCATCTGTTCTGCTTCTTTGGAGTCCAAAAATGTTGATAATAGACCAGGATCCTCGAACGTCCTGGTCTGGTTATGGAGAGTCACTCGGAGCTTCGCTGGATACAACAGGCCAAAGCGAGCCTGTAGCTGTTGAAGTCGAGGGCGAAGAGCAAGGAGTTTCTTCCGACGGTCAACGGTAGGCTTTGCCAAATCAGGAAAGAAGGAGACCTTACGACCTTCATATTCCAAATGATGATTCGCTCGGGCAGCATGTAAAATTTGTTCCACTTGTTGATATCGTAGCAAGCTAAAGATAATAGGCCGGGGGGTCGTGCGGTTGAGCGCCATGCGGGCAGGAACACGGTGTGCTCGATCGATTTCCAGTTCTCTGTGAAAAGTAATCTTCAGCAAGGAGGGAAGAGTTTTGAGCAAGAATTCTCTTATATCTCCTGCTTCCACTCCCTCCGGCATTCCAAGGAGCCTCACATTGTTGCGACGGGCGCGATTATTGCTATCTTCCAACTCCTTTTGAAGATTCTGTAGCTGGCGCTCAGCCTCGTCCAGTTTGCCCAAGCGCACCTCGTGCGAGTCGAGGACCCCCGCCATATTGTCCTGCCGTAATGAAAGACCTTCAAGTCGGTCTTGGAGCACTCCAAAGTCTTCTCGCATGGCTCGAAGCGCTTCTCCATTAGACTGCACCAATTCCTTCACGCCGCGTATTTCCTCCAAAATCTCCAGGTGCATTGCGGGGTTTTCACGAAATGGAACCATCTTCTGCGGGGAGGATACCTCCGTTTTGGAGCGTTTTCCGTGAGAAGAAGAAGGAGACCCGAAGTCCAAGCGCGCTGGTTTGTGGGCCGCCATCCCCCCCGAGGTGCCCCGGTCAGCTCGGAGCAAAATAGTAAATTTATATAGGTATTAAGTCAGGATTCTGAGTAGGCCTCTCGGGAGCTTCAACGCAAAGCGTCCTACCCGCTGGACATCAGGCTCCGCCCCCCTGATTGATTTCTTTGACTGGGTGACCAGAGAGTTGGATCGAGGAGAGCCCTAGATATAGTGTACTTAGATTTCAATTGAGCACCCTAGGGATGGACAATAAAGTGAGTAACTGGGTTAGAAATTGCTTGAGTGGGAGGCGACAAAAGGTACAGGTATATGGAGCTTGCTCTGAGGAGAAGGAATTTACCAGTGGTGTGCCACAGGGATCTGTCCTTGGTCCGATTCTTTTTAATATCTTTGTTAGTGATATTGCGGAAAGGCAATCAGGTAAGATTTGCCTCTTTGCGGATGATACAAAAATCTGCAATAGGGTAGACACTCAGGAAGGAGTAGATAACATGAGGAGGGATCTAGCTAAGCTAGAAGAATGGCCAAGAATTTGGCAGCTGAGATCTTAGGCTAAAAAATGCAGGGTCATGCATTTGGGCTTCAAAAATCCAAGGGAGTGGTACAGTGTAGAGGCGAAGTACTTCTGTCCATGAAAGCTGGGTGTGATTGTTTCTGTTGATCTTAAAGTGGCTAAACAGGTAGAAAAGGCAATGGCAAAAGCCAGAAGAATGCTTCGGTACATAGGGAGAGGACTGGCAAGCAGAAAAAAAGGAGGTAATATGCCTGTGTACGAATATAAGTCTCTGGTGCGCCCTCAATTGGAGTACTGTGCGCAATTCTGAGACCATAACTTCAAAAAGATATAAACAGGATGGAGTCAGTGCAGAGAGTGGCTAGTAAAATAGTTAGTGGTCTTTGTTCTAAAGCATATGGGGACAGACTTAAAGATCTTAATATGTATATGTTAGAGGAAAGGTAGGATAGAGGAGCTATGATAGAGACGTTTAAATATCTCCATGGCATAAATGCACAAGAGGAGAGCCTCTTTCGATTGAAAGGAAGCTCTGCTATGAGGGGACATAGGATGAGGGTGAAAGGGGATAGATTCAGGAGTAATATGCAGAAATATTTCTTTACAGAAAGAGTAGTAGATGGATGGAATAGTCTCCCGGTGGAGGTAGTAGAGTCAAAGACAGTATCTGAATTCAAGAAAGCATGGGACAAACACAGATCTCTAAAGGAAAAAAGGAGGCTATAATAGTTGATATGGAAGGACAGACTAGATAGGCCATATGGTCTTTTTCTGCCGTCATGTATGTTTCCAATGAAGTCATACCACTATTGTTTCAATCGCCACACTGATGCATAGCAGTATAACTTCTCATAGGACAAAGTTACAACTTCATACTAAATAAGAATATTTAAAAGGGGAGCCTTTGGCATTTTCAGGTCTTCTTCTGATGAACAAGCTCACTCATAATCACTTCATACAATGATAATTTTCCATCTCGTTCATGTTAACAATTCACTCTGCCCAATGTATTAATAGGGCTTGAGGCATGCTGTCTTCTCCCTTACGCACACACATCTACATTCCTCAAAATCCTTTCAAACCTTAACCTGGAAAACCACTGCACAAAGAATTTTAATCCCTACAGTTGAAGCCTTGTACTACAAGCCTGCTGCTTACATTGGACTGCGCGTTTATTTAAAGGGAGCTGTGCAACCCTAGATGAACTTCATTACTGCAGCTGTGATTGCGGTTCAGGGATTGGCTGAGGGTTTCTAGTCAATCATGTGGGTGGCAGGAAGGCTCCTTACCTCAGTGCATTGCAGTATTTGTCCATTCTCCCATCCTGTTTTGGGTTGGAGTGGCGGCATGAGTTGGGAGGTTAATTTTGTTGCAGCTTTAGCAGTGGGTAATATGAGCTGTTGTAAGTCCAGCCTGGAGGAGGAAGTTGTTGAAGACATTTGCTCTGTTGGACCTGACAACTCTCTAGTGTTACCACTGGGCTTTCATTAGGGGCTTGTGGGGTCAATTGAGCAGCGCACTCCGGCATCCCCACAGGTGCTTCGTTGGTCTGGGATTGGTATTCATTTGCAATATTTGGTTGGATTAGGTCATCACTGACTAGTTGAGGCCAGAGGATGGGTAGTTCTGCTCCCCTTTGGGTGCTTGCTGGGCATACCAGAATAAAGCGGATGTTAAGGGTGGCATGGGCTGCTTTGTTTAATTCTTATTTGACTGGCAATGTGGTACTGGCATGTTAAGAAAGCTGCAGGCATAATTTTGCTGCAGATGTGTGTGTGTTATTTTTTGGTAAGCTGGAAGGATGAATGGAAACGCCTGTGTTATGTGATAGATTTAAAAAAGAAAGGCAACTTTGCTAAGAGACTTGTTGAATGCAAAGAAAACTATAGCAGCTGCTGAAAGCAAGACTTTAGCTGTGGTCTACAAGGTTCGGAAACCTGGGATTGAATCCCCAGTCCTGTAGACCAAGGAGCTCAATGTGAAAGTTGGACAGGTATTCTTCTTCTTGTTTATTTGATTGTCTCCGAGTAGCTTTCTCGCCTCTTCTCTCTCTCCTAGAAAGGGTTAATTATTCTGAAAGGCCTTCTTTGAGGCGGAGTGAATTTTAAACACCGCACACATAACAAATGCAGAACAGGCCGAGATCTTAGTGAGAAGCCAAAGGCACAGGAAAGGAACTGCTGCATTTTAATGTTCCATTATTGCATGCGAAGGCCTTTGTCTCCCTTTATCCGGTGCACAATAAAAGAATTAATTGGACAGAAAATGGCAGGGGCAAAGAACTGACAAGTCATTAAGGGGCTCTGAATGGCTGATTAGATGCGCGCTAGGAGGAGGGAGGGGGGGAATTTCAACTGCACTGTTTTAGCGAGATCTACAGAATAATAATGGAACAGCACAGCTTATGTTTTGTGTGCTTTACCAGAAAGCCGTTTGTGTTTCCATTGTCATGTCGTTTATTATGCTGTCTATTTATCTATTATTTGGATTGTAATTTCAATAAGAATGCACAAACAAAGTTGGATTTTTAACTTTTCAGAGGCAACGTAATTAGAAATGGGGCCCTGTTGAACAAACAGTTTTATTAATTTTTTTCTCCTGTTTTGATGGAGGAATTGTAGTCAATATTTAGACTGGGATGCGGAGTCTACGTTTCCTTGTCTCCCTTTTGTGATTTTGAAGCTGCCGTGTCCTCGCTGACACCCTATAAGAGAGGCAAAGACAGCACTGGAGAATTCAGGCAAGGAGATGCATTCTCGCTGATCAGGAAATTCATTTAGCACCCCCATCACCAAAGCTCTTTCTGCTGCTTGGGCTCCTTTTTCCCCCCTTTTATTTTGGTTCAGAGATTCTACATAATTAAAAATATGCTATGAGAATGCGTAACGAGCAATGCGTTGGATTCGCAAGCAAGTGGAGTTTGCAAAATCAGAGCAGGTTCGAAACGGTTTCCCAGCTGAAAGGGGCCTTGGAGACTGAGGCGGAAAGAATTTGCACTATTATGTAGCACTTGAAGCGTGCGCCAAAAGTTCTGCATGGGAACAATTGTCCATAGGACAGAGCCGAGCATCCCCTTGAGTTATTCCAAATATCTTTCTTGCAGCATGCAAAGAAATGCTTCAGGGCACTGCCTGAATTATCGCCCGATCTTTGGCAGTTTCTTGGACTGTGGTTTGTAGACGTCCACGGTCTAGTTCGGCAGAAAAATATAAGTAGGCCACTACAACACGTAAGGGTTTAAAAATGGCATTGCAACAAAGTCAGCAGACTCGAGCCACATCCGTCTTCTAGAACCTAATTAGCCGGCTGCAGGAACTGTAGGAAGGACGTTTCCCAAAATGGATATGCCGACAGCTTCTAGAATCCAGCTGGGGGCATTGTTTGAAGTGGGTGGCTGTCTGGAAGCCTTATAGGAAAAAACATCCATATCTAAAGCTGTACCAGAAGCAGAGAACTCGCAGACTGGAAAGGAAGAAAATATTTTCACAATCTAAAGATTAGAAATGTTGCTCGGTTTCAGCTTTTTAAAAGTAATATCAGTCTCTTTATTGGAGTAGCAACTAAGTATCTCCAGCACGCCTCCCATGTCGGCAGTAAGGGCTATTAAGTGAAAGTAAATCAGAAAATCCACACTGTCTGACTATCCCTCCAAATGCATCCCAATATGTCCTGATTACGAGCTTTCTTTGGTACAGTTATGAATCACTCTAGAGGAAACAGAGACAGCCCTTAGCTCTTAAGGGCCCAATATTCGAAAGGCATTTACACGGTTTACAGACCTGTAAATCATGTAAATGCCTCTGACCGGGATATTCTCCCTTACATGCCCCAATGTTAACCGCTTAGCATTGGGGTGTGTCATGGGCGTTCTGGGGAAGAGCGGAGGGGGTGACAGTTGGAAACCGGGCAGCAATGATATTGCATACTGCTTGGTTAGCGACCTGCAGCTAAAAGATAGGCAGATGGATTACGAAAATGCCCTAAAGAAACACCGGGAGAAAATAGCTGAAAAGATGAGGGAACACTATACAGAAACCCTTCTCCGATCTCTAAACAAACCACGAGACCTCTATAACATCGCAAAATCCTTAACCAAGGCACCATCCTCCAACCAAACAATATCAATTCAGCCTCAGTCTTTTGCCGACTACCTTCAATCTAAAACCATTAACACGAAATCCACACCAAGTTGTATACCCAACCCCGTCTCAATTACTCAGCCTCTAAAAGGTTTTGTTGCTCCCACAGTGAAATCCATCACTGACCTTATTGCTACCTTGAATACTACCACAGCCCCAAACGATCCATGCCCTGCCTACTGGATCAGAGCAATGCGTGCTGAACTGAGCCCAACACTTGCCCTTATCATGCAACTTTCCTTCACAACCGGATCATTCCCATCATCCCTCAAGCAAACTTCAATACGCCCTCTCCTGAAAAACAATAAACTCGACCAATGTTCCCTCTAATTTTCTGTAGGCTGTGTGCGCATAAAATATCAGCTGTGTGCAGCTTTTGAAGGAAGGTTAAATTTTTGTGCGCCACATAACGACACTCGGAGTTATGTACTTTAAAATGTGACTACACGTCAGAATACAGTATGTACACCACATTGATTTTAATCAAATTAAATGAAAATAGACGATTACTAAATGAAGTGGGAAATTTCTAGTAATTACAATCATAACTTTTAAATTTGAAGACGTCTGTGTGTTGTTTTCTATCTATCAGAATCAGAGCCGTAATTTTTGTGCGCTCTGTTGTAAAGTATGTGCGCTCGCTCGCCGAGGTGTGTGCGCGCGCACACGCGCACAGCTTAGAGGGAACAGTGAACTCGACCCAGTGAAAACTGATTCATATTGTCCAATTTCAAGTATACCCCTTCTAGCCAAAATCATCGAGAAGGTGGTACAAATCCAATTGCAGCAGCACATAGATATTTCAGCCCCTCTTGATCCCTGCCAACACGGTTTCCGTGAATCCCACGGCATAGAGACCCTACTCACATTACTTATCAACACCTTATCAAGAGGGATTGACAAAATTGAAAATGGGTTCATCCTCATCTTCCTCGACATCTCGGCAGCTTTCGACTCGGTTAACCATGTACAACTTCTTCACCGTCTTCAAGAAAAGGGAGTCCAGGGATCAGCTTTGGGAATGGTGTAGATCCTACCTAACTAACCGCTGGCAACAGGTGCGGATAGGATCCTCAACTTCTGATCCCTTCCAGCAACAACAGGGTGTACCCCAAGGATCTTCTTTATCAGCTCTTCTATTTAACATATATATGCAACCAATCTGTGAAATCATCAGAACATTCAACGCCTCCAGCTTGATCTATGCAGATGACGTGCTGATATTCACTCCAATAAAAATCAATGCCCCCGACTTCTCCCCAATAATCGATTGCTTCAACGCGATTACAGACTGGCTCTTAACCCAGAACATGCGAATAAACTTCAAGAAAACGGAAGTCCTATTCGTAATCAGGAATAAGAAATTTTCCCCCCCTGCAACATTGAAGGTGAGAGACGCGGAACTACCATGTAAATCATCAATTCGCTACCTGGGAGTCACCATCGATCAAGAACTGACCTTCAAAGATCACATAAAGCAGACCGTCAAATCCATTTACTACAAATTAAGAACGCTGAAACCCTTAAGACCTCTACTCGCCCCTAATGACTTCCGAACAATCTTCCAAGCCCTTGTAACACCACATTTTGACAACGCTAACGTCATCCTGCATGGCCTACCCAAGAGCACCCTCAACCCACTCCAATTGGCGATGAACTCAGCAGCCCGCATCCTCTGCGGTACCTCCAGTAGAGACCACATCACCCCCATACTAACAGAGCTTCACTGGCTACCCCTACAAGCCAGGATAACTTACAAAGCACTACTGCTGTCCTTTAAAGCAATCAATCAAATAGCCCCACCCTCCCTCTCCTCACTTATTATTAACACCCCCACGAACAGACTGAGAAGATCCACAGCCGCTAATACCCTTGTCGTACCAAAGGAGTACACTAAATGTAACCAAGCAACCAGAGACAGGGCCTTTACCTTGTTCGCTCCAACTTGCTGGAACAATCTCCCTCCTCATATCCGATCAATAAAAGACCTCTCTCAATTTAGAAAGGTCCTTAAACACTACCTATTCTGTCATCACCTTTTAGGCCCTAACTCTACACCTCCTCCCCCCATTTCACAAATCACCCACACAGCCTCTGACACTCCAACAACTTAGTCATAATAGAACACGAACCAGATTCTCTGCACACCCAAAGTTATGATCCCAACTTGAACTGTAAATATTCCAGAGATGATATATCTTTCTGTATATAGTTTGTATATAGTTCCCCTGTTATCTCCAAGTTCTGACCCTGTTATAATGTAAGCAAAGGATTGTTCTAATGCGAAAATCTGTTATCTGTAAACCGCGCTGATACCAAAGAGCGCGGTATATAAAAACTGTAAAATAAAATAAATAAATAAAATAAATAAATAAAGGCAAAAGCTCATCTATTTTTTAGCTGCAGCAGCTAACCGGGTAGCCTGCAATATCGTGCTGCCCAGTTATCTGGGAGTTTGTGCGGCAAGCCTGGATATTCAATGCCGTGGCCACATATGACCCGTGTATTGAATATCCAGGGTTAAGAGTCAGGCTTTATGTGCTTATACTATGAACAATGATTTCTACCAAATCACAGTTTGAAACACTAAGTGCAGGGACACAAAGTAAGTTCTTTGAGGTGGTAGACAAGGCTTGAATAATTCCAGGAGCCAGGTTGCTATGGCCTGTAGAAATTGGACTCTGACACCTAGGATTTTGTGTCTCCAAACTGTTGAAATGGCTGGAGAAATGGGCTTTCTGGCAGCCTGCAGAGCTCCACTTGACTCTCAATGTTTGAGTTACTTGGAAGAGTCTGTTGGTTTTACTCTAAAGTCTCACGAGATGTGAAATTATGAGAGCCGCAGGATCCTCTGGCACTACACAGTGCAAACCTGAAAGCTCAGAGACACAGTTCGGGCAGCTGGAAAGCCCAGTTTTCCCCAGCATCTGGGGCTGCATCAGCAATGTTAAAAGAAGCAGCAGGCCACGAGTTTTGATCAGCTTTTCTCCCATACATCTGCTGCCCCTGCTATGCCTCCGGCTTGGGGGGAGGGGGTTGCAATACTTTGCGGCAGGTTTGGGTACAGCACGTGAGATGTGGCACATCCCAGTTGTGCTGAGTGGGTGTGGGAGCAGTAGGTATCCCACCTGAGAATGTGAGAGTTGCTCATGTGGCGACTGGATCCTAATCCTGAGAACCTGCAGGATGGCTCAACTCAATAAATGTATCGTATAGTGTCTTCTAAGCTGCTTGCTTGGTTTGGTGGGTGCCCCAGCTCTCACATGCTCCTGTCCTAGCTGCTGTGGAGCCTTGTATATGCCATGGAGTGAGACCAGTGCTTGGATGAATTCCACCAGAGTCTTGGACTATTTCCCTCATAAGCCCATGATGACACTGGACATAGCAGGGGCGTCAAAACAGGGTGGGCCAAATGGGCCCTGGCCCCACCAAAGGTTTGCCTGCAAAGAGTCCTTCGTCTGCCCGTGGGAGATCAGACCTCCATGGGCAGGAGGGGAAGGCCACCACACTGGTGGCAAAGGCTCTTTCTATCTGCCCATGGGGGGGGGGGGTCTTTGCCGTGATTGCAGCATCCTTTCACCCTGCCTGCAGGGATCTGATCTCCCGCGGGCAGACAGAAGTCCACTGAGATCACAGCCATTCATTTCTCTTCTGCCCAAGGAAGATGGGATCTCTGAAGGCAGAACAGGAGGGGAAAGCCACGGGGGCTAGGGGTGGAGTTGGGGTGAAGTCAAGGCAGAGCTTGTCCCCACAACCCAAGAGGCATTTTGCGGCCCCTGGGACATAGTCAGAGTGAGAGAGAGAAGCAGGCTAGCTGAGAATCGAGTAGGGGGGCATGAATGAGAGAGAAACAGACTGGGCAAGCTAGATAAGGACACAAGGGATGTGATATGAAAGAAGAGGACGGGGTGGGGGGCATTAGAGATACTGGTGGGGCTGGGCTACAGTGATAGATAAACACCTCAGGCATGGCTATAAGGTGGGCACTCATGCCTTCCTCACCCTACATTTATGAAGGGGGAAGAGCTGTTGGCTTTTGCCAGGTCTGTGCAGTGGTATGCTAATGGCATAATTTACTAAGGCTTCTTTCACATAAACAAAAAAAGGGAAAACAGTTTTAGTAAATCAGGCTCCAGTGAGCTGTGGCAGACCTGGAAGGGGACACCCTACCTCTCCGCAACCCCCAATTTTATTGTTGACACGGGTGAGGATGAAGCAGCAGAATAAGAGATATGAGCTGTTGGCGTCTACATTTAAGGCCTGTAATAGATGCATGGTAGAACTGAGAGTAATATTCATGGAACTGTAGAATCCTGGACTCCTGTGTTGAGCTCTAACCAAGGGACCAAACTTCCACTCCTCCCCATTATACTTATTTACAACCCACAGGGCCCCATCCACTGTGAACTGCTCCCTCTTCAAAAGTTTTCTATATCACTATAACAGGTGCATAACATGCCTCATTTATTTTTCTCTGCAATGCATCTCAATCCAGTTTCACACCATCTTAAGTGCATGCCAAGATGATGGAATACAGTTTGTCTTGGAATTTAAGAATTATTTGAACCTCGTCTCTGAGCTCTTGTGGGTCCCAGTTTTGCAAAATTCCTCAGCTGCGTAAAAGGATGCAGTGGAGAAATTCATATGCAGCTGTGACAAGTCACCGCCTGTGACTTACTCCGAGCACCTGCCAGATCACCCAGAAAGAACAGACTGACCAAGCACTTCCGGTAAGTAGTGCCTGTTTCCATCAGTTTCTCTTTCTCTAAAGACTGCATCACAATTCCTTGTTCCTGAGGCACTCCGGACATGTACAGCAGATTTTTAAAGACAGGTGGGCAGAAACTCTATTCTGTCCCCTGTCTTGCTGCTAGCCCCAAGCCACAAGCCTTCCAGTCCCTTTACAGGATCTACCAGCATCCCAGTTCAACCAGTTTTGCTACTCTGATGGTTTCACTGCTGTGCTGTTAGCCCCAAGCTTCAGGGACGGCCTCTGGGAGATGCTGGGCTATGTGCAGATATTCATTGTGGAGCCTGTTTTCCATATTTGTACACATCAGTAGTGGCTGAATAGTAGGGCTATGTGTGAAAAAATGGCTGTTCATGAGTATGGCTGGACCTAGGCTCTCCATCTTTATTAAAGTGATATCTCCACCTAGAGGGGCAACGCTTGGCCCACCAAGGTCCTGCTTTTTCTGACTGCTCTCTCTTTCCTGGACATTGTAACCCCTTAGAAAGACTCTACAATCTCTAAGCAAATCCAAATTAAGGTCACAATCCTTTTCCATAATTTCCTCTCCATTCCTGCCCCATCATCTGGACATTTCAAAATGGTTGGATCACGGCATGCTGTTCTCTAGCCTCACACTAGGGGGCAGCACCATAAGATTGTGGCCATCTTTATTAGGTCCATCAAGGCTGACAGGAGATATTCTCTCAAAATCCTGTCTAGTGCTTCTGAATCTAGATTTTAACTGATAAACACCACTGAAACATTTCTGATGCAAAAAGTTTAAAATAGGTATTTACTGGATAAACACGGGGAAATCCCCCCTAGTACGCTCTCATCTGTCACCTTGCTTGTCTTGTATCCTTCGCTCAGTTTTTATGCCTTTTCAGTGCTGACAACACAAATGTACATATTTCCTTTCACTGGAAATGGTACCCAGCAAATACTGAACAAAAGAATCCCTAATTAGTAGACAACTAGATGCATAGATTTGCAAGTTATAAACAACTAAGAATTGAATCCCTACTAATATTAAATAAGGGTATCAAAGGTCTTATTCAACAGAATGTTTTTGAGCTTTTGGCTTGTGTAGCCCCTCCTGTCCCTTTCATTACTGAATAAAATCCCATAGGGCAGATTTTCAGCCAGAGAAGTAACTGTACGAAGTTAAGTGCCGATGGCTTAAATTACACTGGGGTCCTTTAACGGCAAATTACCATGCATTACTGTATGGTTAGCGCAAATATTCATGTGTGTTAAGTGCAAAGCTTCCATGGAAACTGTCAGGGTATGATCTGCATGTTCTTGACCGTTGTCGCAGGGGCATAAGAACATAAGAAATACCATACCGGATCAGACCAAAGGTCCATCAAGTCCAATATCCTATTTCCAACAGTGGCCAATCCAGGTCACAAGTACCTGTCAGATTCTCAAAAGGGAGACAAATTCCATGCTGCTTATCCCAGGCCTAAGCAATGGATTTCTCCAGTCCATTTTAATAATGGTGTATGGACTTTTCCTCCAGGAACTTGTCCAAACCTCTTTTAAACCCAACTATATTAACAGCTTTAACTAAATCCTCTGGTAACGAATTCCAGAGTTTGATTATGCATTGAGTGAAAAAATATTTTCTCTGATTAGTCTTAAATGTGCCACATTGTAGCTTCATTGTGTGTCCTCTAGTCTTTCTATTTTTTGAAGGCGTAAACAACCGATCTACATTTACCTGTTCCACTCCATTCATTATTTTATAGACTCTTATCATATTCCTCCTTAGCCATCTCTTTTCCAAGCTGAAGAACCCTAAGCTTTTAAGCCTCTCCTCATACAGGTATCCTTCCATCCCCTTTACCATTTTGGAGGCTCTTCTCTGTATCCTTTCAATTCTGCTATATCCTTTTTTTAGGATATCGGGTCAAGAAATGCACACAATATTCAAGATGCAGTTGCACCATGGAGCAATACAGATGTATTATAATGCTTTGGTTTTATTCTCTATTCCTTTCCTTATGTCACATAATGTGTATTGGACCCATGCACAATGGAGTGGAGGAGTAGCCTAATGGTTAGAGCACTGGCTTGGGAAACCAGAGACCAGGGTTTGATTCCCACTAGCACTCCTTGTGGCCTTGGGCAAGTCACTTAACCCTCCATTGCCTCAGAAAAATCCAAGTTATCAATATCCCTGTTCAATGTACATTACCAAAGTTTAAGTTGCAATGTAAACTGCTTTGATTGACATGATAAGCAGTACATAAAACCTGTTAAATAAATACATTACTGTGGGTGCTCTTACTGCCACCCACTGAGGAGGCAGTAAGGATACCTGTGGCAGTTACCCCTACACTAACTGCAATGTGCTTTCTATGCCTGCTCTTCTTCCCTAACCCATCCAGTCCTTGCCCAATCATATGATGTGCAGTTACCATGGAATTTAGCTCCTGGCCACTGTCCATGTTAACAGTTACCACAGACCTGCACTGACAGTTACTTCATGCTAAAGCACACTTTAACGGTACTTTAGTAAAAGGGCCCAATAGTAACATACTTGTTAACAGCCGAAGAAGGTTGATATGAACGTAATACTGAAGTCCAACCTCCGGTCTGCCAGCCTCTCTGTTGCCATGGAGCAGAGAGGTCACGTGAAAGGAGATCATCACCTTGGTGTGGCAGGAAGTGATCCTGTAACTAGGACCTGTCCTCCAGGTGATGTAAACCCCTCTCACACTGAGTTGGTTTCTCCAGGATCATGTGCCCATGAGGGAAGAGTTAGGACAGTCAGTATAGTTGGTGATTCAATCATTAGGCATATAGGTAGCTGGATGGCTGGTGGCCGTGAGAATCACCTGGTAACACACCTGCCTAGTGCAAAGGTAGCGGACCTCACGCGCCACCTAGACAAGGTGTTAGATAGCACTGGGGAGGAGTCTGCTGTCTTGGTACATGTTGGTACCAATGACATAGGAAAGTGTGGTAGGGAGGTTCTGGAAGCCAAATTTAGGCTTTTAGGTAGGAAGTTGAAATCCATAACTTTTAGGGTAGCATTCTCAGAAATGCTTCCCGTTCCACGCACAGGACCCAAAAGGCAGGCAGAGCTCCAAAGTCTCAATGTGTGGATGAGGCAATGGTGCAAAAAAGGAGGTTTTGGATTTGTTAGGAACTGGGGAACATTCTGGTGAAAGGAGGGGCTCTTCCAAAGGAATTGGCGCCACCTTAACTGGAATGGAACCAGACTGCTGGCATTAGCCTTTAAAAGGAGATAGAGTAGCTTTTAAAATAGATTATAGGGGGAAGCCGACAATGACCCAAGAGCGCATGGTTCAGAATGATGTATCCATGGAGGATACTAGCGAAAGACTGAAATTAGGGCATATCAACAGAGTAACTCCAATAAAGACAAAAGTAATCCAAATGCCCTTAAGTACAGAACAGACAGGGCTTAAAGATTACAAATAACCTTTGCCTACCAATAACCAGATTAATATGAATAAAATATGACCTCTAAAATGCTTGTATGCAAATGCTAGAAGTCTAAAAAATAAGATGGGAGAGTTAGAATATATAGCACTAAATGAGATGTAAGATATGATTAGCATCTCAGAGACCTGGTGGAAGGAGGACAACCAGCTGGACACGGTGATACCTGGGTACAAAATATATCACAATGATAGAGTAGATCAAATTGGTAGAGGGGTTGCGCTTTATGTTAGAGAGAGCATTGAGTCAGAAAGGATTAAAGTGTTGCAGGAAACAAAATACATAATAGAATCTCTATGGTTTGAAATTCCATGTAAAAAGCGGAAGGCGATGGCAGTGGGGATGTACTACGGACCACCTGGCCAGAATGAACAAATGGATGATGAAATGCTCAAAGAAATCAGGGAAGCTAACAAAAGTTATAATACAGTAATAATAATGGGTGATTTCAATTACCCCGGTATCGACTGGGTCAGTGTCATGGCAGGACATGCTAGGGAGATAAAGTTCCTGGATGAAATAAATGACTGCTTCTTGGAGCAGCTGGTTCATGAACCGACAAGAGGGCAAGTCATTATGGTCCTAGCCCTTAGTGGTACACAAGATCTGGTTCAAAAGCTAAGGGTGTTAGGGCCAGTTGGCAATAGTGATCATAGCATAATCACATTTGATTTCATAAATGGAGGAAGGAGGGCACAGAAATCCACGGTACTGCTTTTTAACTTTCAAAAGGGAGACTATGATAAAATGAAAAAAATAGTTAAAAAAATCCTAAAAGGAGCAGCTGCAAAGGTTAAAGATTTACATTAAGAATGGGCATTGTTTAAGAATACTAACTTGGAAGCCCAGATCAGCTATATACCATGCTTTAAGAAAGGTGGAAGGAAGTCCAAAAAACTACCAGTATGGTTTATAGGTGAGGTTAGAGAGACTGTTGTAGCCTAAAAAGCATCTTTCAGGAAATGGAAAAATGAGCCAAATGACGAAAACTAGAAACAACATAAGCACTGGCAAGTTAAGCAAGGCATTGATAAGGCAGGCAAAGAGAGAATTTGAGAAGAAGCTTGTTGTGGAAGCGAAAATGCGTAATAAACACTTTTTCAAGTACATTCATAGCAAAAAACCAGAGAGAATGAATCAGTTGGTCCATTAGATGATAGAGGGGTTAAAGGGCCACTAAGAGGCGACAAGGCGATAGTGGAGAGACTGAATGAATTCTTTGCTTCGGTCCTTTACTGAAGAAGATGTAGTGATGTTACCCATGACTGAAATGGTATTTAAAGGTGATGCATCGGAAGAATTGAAAGAAGTATCGATAAACCAGGAGGATATATTACAACTATTTGATAAATTAAACAGTAGCAAATCACCTGGATCAGATGGTATACACCCGAGGGTGTTGAAATAACTGAAATATGAGACTGCAGACCTACTATTAGTAATCTGTGAACTATCATTAAAATCATCTCTAATACCTGAAGATTGGCGAATGGCCAATGTAACGCCAATTTTTTAAAAAATTCTGGGGGTGGACAAGTTCCGGGGGTAATCCTGGAAACTACAGGCCGGTGAGCCTGACATTAGTACCGAGCAAAATGGTAGAAACCATTATAAAGAACAAAATTACTGAACATGTAGATAGTCATGGTTTAATGGGAGAAAGCCAACATGGCTTTAGCCAAGGAAGGTCTTGTCTTATTAATCATTTTTGACTCCTCACTCTCCTTCTCCTCTCACATTCAACAGATTGATAATAACTGTAATTTCTTTTTGTTTAACATTAGCAAAATTTGTCTCTTCCTTTCTGAAGATACCCGTCTTGACTACTGCAACCTCCTCTTTGCTGGACTTCCTCTGTCCCACCTGTTTCCTCTTCAATCTGTTCTAAACTCTGCGGTATGATTGATTTTCTGCCAGCCGCATTACTATCATTGTGACCCCTTTATTGAAATCATTTTACTGGCTTCCCTTTCGGTTACGTATTCATTTCAAAGTACTTCTCCTAACCTTTAAATGCATTCACTCTGTGGTCCCTCATTATCTTTCCTCCCTCTTCTGTCCCTACTTCCCCCCCCTCGTGAACTCCGCTCCTCCTCTGGTCTCCTTCTCTCTGTGCCCTTCTCTTCTAATGCTAACTCAAACTTTGATCCTTTCACATTGCTGCTCCTGATGCCTGAAATAAACTTCCCCTATCTCTACATCAAGTTTCTTCTCTCTCCCTTTTCAAATCCTTGCTAAAAACGTACCTCTTTGAGATTGCTTTTGGACCATGATCTTTGTTTTCCTTGTGTCTCCTCTTCCCTTTGACCTCATGCTGCTTGTATTGACACATCTGTTTGTCTTTTAGATTGTGAGCTCTTTGAGCAGGGACTGTCTTTCTTTATGTTTGTACAGTGCTGTGTATGCCTTGTAGCGCTTAATAAATGAATAATAATAATAATCATAATCTGTTATATTTTTTGAAGGAGTGAATAAACAGTAGACAAAGGTGAGCCGGTTGATATTGTGTATCTGGATTTTCAGAAAGCCTTTGACAAGGTCCCTCATGAGAGGCTCTTGGTAAAGTTAAAAAGTCATGGGATAGGAGGCAGTGTGCTATTGTGGATCAGGAACTGGTTAAAAGATAGAAAGCAGAGGGTAGGGCTAAATGGCCAATTTTCCAATGGAGAAAGATGAATAGTGGAGTAGAGCCCGTGGATCTGTGCTGGGTCCACTGCTTTTTAACATATTCATCAATGACCTGGAAATGTGAATAATGAGTGAGGTAGTCAAATATGTAGGTGACACAAAATTATTCAAAGATGTTAAAACCGAAGAGGACTGTGAAAAATTGCAGGAGGACCTTGATAAATTGGAAGACTGGATGTTCAAACGACAAATGAAATTTAATGTGGACAAGTGCAAAATTATGCACCTAGGAAAGAACAATGATGCAAGTTCCACATTAGGAACCATCACTTAGGAAAACATTTTAGGTGTCATCATGGATAACACATTAAACTCTCTGCCCAGTGTGCAGTGGCAGCCAATAAGGCAAATAGAATGCTAGGAATCATAAGGAAAGGAATGGAGAATAAAACCAAGGATGGTGGTATTTGTCCGGATGGGTAGAAGCTTATCCATTACCAGTTTATTCCTGTCTGGGGTGTTCCTTTTGTTCTTTCTTGTCTGGGTCCGCCATTGTTGGATGGGGGGCATCCCGGTACACTAAAGCTTACTTTCAGTTACAATAATCTAAGCATGAGATGACCAAAGTCAGGAGTAGGGTGATGATGGAGGAATCTGGAAGAAGTGACCAAATAGAACGTATCTGATGAAGAGCAAAGAAAGATCGTTTCACACCGTTTCCTTGATCATGGAAAGTGATGGAGGTGTCAAGAATAACCCAAGATACTTTAAGAGAGGAAACAACAGGAATATGGACTCCATCAAGGGGGAAGTAGAAGAACCAGTAAGCCATATAGCCAAGGATTTAGAAGGATTCATCTTCAGGCAATTAGAGTGCAGCCAGGATGCAACTGGAGAGAGACAGGAGTTAATGATGGCGAGGTCAGGAGAGGTGGGATGAGTGTGAAACAGCAGCAGGATATCATCGGTATAGTGATATGCAGATACATCCTGCTGCTGATTAAGGGTGGCCAGAGGAGCAAGGAAGACAATGAAAAGGAGGGGGGCCCAAACCGAGCCCTGAGGGACGCTGCAAGAGACAGAGAAGTGAGTGGATGAGGAAGCATAATAGAAGACATGGTAGGGGACATGCTCTGCAGGGTCCACAGCTGGGACCTGAACCTATGACCCTCTGCTCCACAACACATGAAACATGGGAATCTTTGGATAAGGGTAATAGATCACTGGCTGTTTCTCATGACCTCACCTGTTCTTTCGACCTTGTCAATCGCTCTCTCCTCCTTTCCCGGCTTCATACTGCTGGCTTACGTGGATTAGTTCTACAAACTGTTTTTTACCTTTGTCTGTGCAGCACTGCATATATCTTGTAGCGCTATACCAATGCTCAGTAGTAGTAGTAGTAATAGTAGTAATACTGTGTCCAGCCCAGAAACCAGATTGTCTAGGGTGTAGGAAGTTGGTTTTCTTGAGTTGATAGGAGAACTGGGTGAAAACAAGTTTTTCCAAGATTTTAGAAAGAAAAAATGAAGGCTAGAGTCCAGATGAAAGTGGTTGGGAGCAGAGGGATCTAAAGTCAGACTTTTTAAAAGAGGGCGGACTATTGCAGTCTTCCAACATTGAGGGTAGACCGCAGTGGATAGATTATTGTTGAAAAGAGTGAAGGCTGGTGGAAGGAGGGCCAAAGAGGCTTCTGGAACCCAGGAGGAAGGAATAGGGTCAGTAGCACAAGTTGTTTTCAAGGAAGTGGTGACAACTTTGGTGAGTGATTCCATATGGATAGTATTAAACCGGCACCAGTTATGCGATATGGTACGATCAAAAGAAAGATCTTCATCCACAACGGGAGTAGAGGAATGTCACAGAGAAGATGGAGGGGGTTCTATAGGGTCATACCTGAGTTGCAACTGGAGGATTTTATTCTGTAAAAACTTGGCAAGCTGTTCTGCTGTAGGGGCAGTTGTAAGGAAGGCCAGGGAGGAAGGTTGTAGAAGATGAGAGACAATCGAGAACGGTTTCATAGGCTGGTTCTCAGTACTGGAGATAAGATGGTCAAAATATTGTTTCTTGGTGGATAATATTGCAGATCTATAGCAGGAGTGATAATTTTTTTTATTAGGTTTTAACAAATTACATTATACAAGATAATGAAAGAAAACAAACATTCCGTCAATGTATAAAAAAAAATAGGTATACACAAAGGAAAACAATAAGTAAACATTTCTGAAGCCCACATTGGAAGGGGTTAAGGAACTTCCAGTGCTGTCCCCAGATGAGGAAGTTATCTTAAAAGACTTATGGGGGGCCTTAAAATGCATCGATACTAAGGTATCGGTTGCGGTGGGCTCCTTATGTCAATATACTCAGGAAGCTGCTGTTTCGTTTCAGCAGCTTGATAAAAAGGTCTCCCTTTTGGACTCTGTGGTTGCTAAATTGGAATCTCGAGTCTCTCCCCTTCAGGAAGTGAATGTCTTAGGTATTAAAGATTCCCTTATTTTACACTCTAAGGTAGAAACTTTGGAGAATTCAATTCGGGCTTATAATCTACGTTTTCTAAATTTTCCTCAGACCTCTTTACTTTCACCTAAAATTCTTTTGGATAAATACCTGAAGGAAATTCTAGCAATATCTGAATATGTTGATGTTCGACAGATATATTATATTATATTTCAGCTGCTATTAAGAAGGTGAATCCAATTGAGGGTGAGACAGATGAAATTGTTCCTTCTGTGGCTAACATTACAGCTTTTTTAGAAGATTTCCTTGATTTAATATCCACTCGTGCTACCTTGTTAGTCACTTTTTCTTCATTATTAGTTAAAGAACGTATTTTGAAAGCCTTCTTTAAAGCTAAATCATCTAAATTCTGTGGACAGACGATAAACATATTTCCTGATGTTTCATGTCCTACGCAGATGCGTTGGCGTCAATTTTTGGCTCTTAAACCTCGAGTGCTATCTATTGGGGCATCGTTTTTCTTACGATTCCCCTGCAAGTGTGTTATTAATTATAATAATGCCTCTTATATTTTTCAGGATGTGTCTCATTTAGAAAAGTTTCTAGCGGATAAGCAGGTTACAGGGGGGAATGGTGATGTATAATTTACCTCCTTTGTTGTGGTCCTTCGGGACTTGTTTGCTTTCATCCCAGTGGATGTTTATGTTTCCTATAACTTGATACAGGAGTGATAATTTTTGAAGGTGGCAAGGGTGGAAGGACTATGGAGAAATCACCAAATTCGCTCAGCCGATGGAAGAGAAGGAGACCAGAATAGTACCAGGGGTTACAGCAGGGCTTGTGTGAGTGGGACTTGGATGAGAGAAGCGAGTGAGTCTAGAGCCATGTGGAGAAGTGTAGTCCAAGTGAGGGCCTGCGAATCAAGTGATAGTGAGTTAAGTTAGATGGGAATAAATAATTTGAGGTTGGAAATCTCCTGAGTGGAATCTGTGATGTGGCGCCAGGGAGGAAGGGGTTCAGTAGAAGAGGAGGGAATAGGGGGAGAAGTGTGAGAGGTAGATTGAGAGAGTTGAATGAGAACACCAAAATGATCAGTCCTGGGCAGAGGTAGGCGGTGAGAGAGAGATAACTGTATGGAAGATGCAGCAGCGGTGAAGATAAGGTCCAGCCGCGTGGGTAGTGAACAAGACATACTGGCAAAGGGATAGGTTTGAAATATGTGAGAAAAAGTGTATCCTGAGATCTAGTGAGCTACGTGAATATTAAAGTCGCTTATTATAAGTAAGTCAGCGAAGGTTGTAGTTGTATCGGCCAGAGTGGTCAGAAGAGTCCCAAAGTGGGGACGTGAGAGATGGTGGAACATAAAGTAATAGGACCTGAAAAGCATGGAGTGGGGGGGGGGGGGGGGGGGGGGGCGCGAGAAGTCAAATAAGTAGAGCTTTGAGGTAATGTAAAGAGGGGAAAGTTACTTCAGTAATTTTTAAGGACTCTTGATAATGGCAACACAGCCCCCTGATCTGGATGAGCGAGAGGTGGACAGAGCAAGGAAACCGGGGCAAAGACAGTGATATAGGGCAGCTTCTTCACCCTCTCTGAGCCAAGTTTCAGAGAGGAATAACAGGTCCAGAGAGTGTTGTAAAAGGAAGTTATTGATACGTGCAGTCTTGTGGTGGGGGAGGGAGTTTATTTTATTTATTTATTTGTAAACTTTTATATACCGCCCCTTCCAGAGATCAGGGGCGGTTTACATTGAAGAAAAGTAACAACAAGGAATCATTCATTAAACGTTCTGAACATTATAACATTACAACAAACAGATGGACTTAGTTGAACTTGGAACTATTTACACAACTGTGATTGTGAGTTCGTACCTTTTGCACAGTACAGGTTACTTTCTCCAGTTTTTTTTTTGGGGGGGGGAGGGATGTACCTTAATTTATATGGGCCCGATATTCAGCAGTGGTGGCTAGCACTTCTGAACCATCAGCAGTGCCATCGTTGCTGAATCTTAACCCCGGATATTCAATGCTGGGGTCATATCTGGTCACCGGCACTGAATATTTGGGTCTGCCGCATGGTGCAGTGGCGATATTGAAGCACTGTCCAGTTAGCGTCCACGGATAAGGACAGGCCAGCTTTTCTCATGTCTCTCTTTACCCATGGGTTGTTCAATATTGCCGTTGCCTGGATAGTGACGGGCGCTACTTCCACTCTGCTCCACAACGCCCAGGACACACACCAATGCTATATGCTTAGCGTCAGGGCGCATAGTGGCGGAACCTGCGGATAACCATGTTAGGGCTGCTGAATATCCCTTAAGTGGCATTTACACAGCTTATGAGTCGGTAAATCGTGGAAATACCTTTGACTATCTGGCCCTATATTCATTGCATATAGGTAGCTGTACTCAATATATGGTACTGCGATCACTGTGCCAGAACAACCCATGTAATTTAGGCCTGCTCTTCAGCCACAGAGCAGTTCTTTTTTTTCAAGTGACTATATCCAAGCTCCGTGATCAGGATACCAGATTAAGTTATGTGGAAAGACAGCTGCCTAATGCAGAGTCACACATACCATCGCTGCAGGCAGCTGGAGTCACTAGTATTAAAGATCATTTGAACTGGCATTGACAAGCTGCTTTTCTAAAAATCTGCAGTTTTTACATTTTCCCCAAACCCGCCTTGCTGCAATCATAAGATGTTTTGGACTGGGTCCGACCAACAGCCCATTGAGCACAAGAAACCCTGTTAGGCATTATTAGACTCTGTCAGGGCCGTCAGTAGGCCAGTTTTAATGGTCTGGGATGAAAGTTTACTCAAAGAATGAGTTAGTAGGTCTGAAATGATTTCTGAAGAAGGAGATTTAGCTGTTTTATGTCACTCTTTGAAGAGTCTTTTAAAATATAGCTTAGGATTTCATAGAAGGATGTAGGATTGCCCTGCCCTTCCTCCATAAGACACTGAAGTGTCAGCTGTTTGTTCCCCTAACAGTTTAATTTTAGGGTAAATAAGCCCTCTGTTCTCAGTAGTATAATTTTCTGCTCACTTTAGAGTTTGTTTTAATAATAACAAGGAACTGAAACAATTTGCATAAGTTCCCCAGAACAATTTGACTGGTGCAGTGCAAGAGTCCTTGTTAAGAATTATTCAACAGCTTTAATTTCTACAGGACAAGGGCTGAAGCACGCCCTCTATTTTCTTCTTTGCATGAATTCAGTGATACGGGAATATCTGAGACGTTAGGCATGGGTATGAAATCCCCTTCCTCCCACCATGCATCTGGAATGTTGCCAGGATTTTATGTCATCCGGAACTTTCAGCCCAGTTCTAATTTATCAGCTCCGGTTCCAAGGCGTTCTGGTTGATGTGGTCTTGATTTATGTGCTTTGACCCCATGATCCTCAGAAGCTAAACCTTGTTGGGTGAGGTCATTATTTGCATGGCAGACTGCCAAGATCTACTGGATGTTTTAGGAAGTGGTTGAATAGGGATGTAGTCTTCTGTCTGAGTCAGTACTGATCCAGTACCCCGGAATGCAATCAAAGGACAGTCTTCGGTCTGAGCGAGAACTGAATCAATGCGCCGGCCTAGAGTTCAGGGAGTACAGATCCTTTCTCCCAGCATGTTGTTAGGGGGCACTTTACCTATCTGACTAGTTCTCCAAATACATCCAGATTTCTGATGACCAACACTGCTGATCAAATAAGAAAACATTTTGTAAATATGAGAAAACTATTATGAGGCCAATGTTTAAACTCTTTTGGCTCCTAGGGTCTGATATCGATTCAAAGCTGGGAGCTCTAAATATCTCCACGGACTGCACTAGCATTGTCTGGTTAGTACAAAGGCAGCGCATGGACAGCGTGAGAGCGTACAACTGACCTTTTCTGGATAACTGCAATTTTCAGCCAGCACTCATCTGGATAGCTCCTTAGACCACCAGAAAAGCAGGCCTAAGCTGCTATCCAGTCATTCCATCGCTGCTATCTGAATACGTTCCAGCTGAAAATCACCGCTGTCTAGATAAGGTCGGCACTTATGCGGATAGTGGCTGCACGTGGCAACCACTGTCTGGATTCTGCGGTGAAGATATGCCGCGGCTGCTGTGTTCGAATACCATCCTGATTAAATATTAGGCTGTTCATTTTAAGAGGGGCATGTTTACTTAAGTGCAGTAAGTGTTTTCCGCATGCTAAGTGAGCTCTGCCCCCACGCTAGCCAGTTAGCATGCGAGTGGGTGGGCATGGGGTGGGGTAGAAGCCTAATATGGATGTTAACCGTGTATCAGGGTTAGAGTGCGTGCTATGGGCACATGCTAACCGCGACTTCCTGTTAGCATGTGCCTATGGTGGGTGGGGCGTTAAGTGTGCCTGCTTGTCATTTAGTGCAGTGCGTTAACAGCATGGAAAGAGATATACGTGTCCCCTGAAGTTAGCAGGGGCCTCCACACGAGTTTCATGACTCCAGCGCGCACTACCGGCACTCTCTTTAGTAAACAAGCCCTAGAGTTAGGCTCCTAAATTGGCCTCTTTGAAAATTTACTCAGGTTGACTTCCTAAATTTATGCTTCTGGTTTTACTAAGGGCAGGGAAAAAACTTGAGCTCAGCACTAATTTTCAGCACTAGGTACCTAAATTAGGTGCCTAAATCTAGACAAATGCATGGCAGCTGTACATTTAGGAGCACGGGGGGATATTCAAAGTGATTAATGCGGTTAACAGACCTGCTACTGCGCTAATTGCGCTGACTGGGATATTCAGAGGCACTAACATGGTTAGTGTCGGTAAATATCTGTGGCTGCCGCTGCTGCGCACCCCAATGATAATCAGCTAGCACCAGAGCATTCTGAGGGCAGAGAGAGGGTAGCGTCTAGGGATAACTGGGCAGTGGCGATATTTAAATTGGGTTAATACCATTAAACCCAATATTCAATTCACTGCCAAATGTCACAACCTGTGCTGGTATATAAGTGTCATGATAAACTTTGTACCACCTTATTTTGCAAGCCTGTCCAGCTCAACAACTTACTTCGCTTTCATAGCTATTCACCCTGGCTCCCTTTGAAGAGGTTTACCTTTGAGCCAAATCTTGCGCTTAAGGAGGATTTGTTCTACCTTCAAGGATTTTAAGACACATGTACGAGATCTGATCCAAAGATTGTTGGAGTGGGGCTACCCTATGGTAGTCATTAATAGGGATACAAATGAGCAAAATATACTCATCGGGACTGGTTATTTCAGAACAATGATTACACTGATCAATCGAAAGACATGATGACAAAATAGTTGGAATCATTCCTTATATGGCAAATGCATCTCGGATCACCATGTTACTTCGCAAACATTGGCACATTTTGGCCCTTCACAACATCTTTCCAAGGTGATCTAACTATAGCATATAGCAGGGGACACAACATCAGAGACTTTGTGGTACACACGGCTGCATTAAATGATCGCATGAGTGTGTATCAAAATGTTTCCAGTGCAAGTTTTGTGCTACCACTATAACTGGCGAGAACTGGATGGACAGTTCCACAGGCAAGCAATACCCGCTGGAATACTACTTGTTTATCGTCTTTTGTTGTGTATTTATTGATCTGTCCATGTGATCTCAAATACATCGGTAGAACCATTAGAGCTTTAAAATCTCGTTTGAGTGAGCACATATTTAGAATCAATACTAAAACTTCATCTGCATCTATTGTTCCTCATTGTCTTCAAATGAATCACACTTTTTCTGATTTCAAATGGCGGAAAATCGATTTTTGTCCCCCTCCACCATCCACACAGTGGGGACTGAGTATCTCGATTACAATATTTGGAGCAATCATGGATTTTTAAAATTCAGACAGCGACTCCCAGAGGTCTCAACCTTGAGTTAGATTGGTGGAGTCTCCTTTAAGGTTTCCAGTCATTGTCCGGATCTCACCATCCAATGAACATGTGGCAGTTGGGTTGCTGATGTCATACACCGACTTGCTGAGCTCATATTTCTAATACATCAGTCTGTAAGCTGGAAGTCAAGTGAGCGGTACGCCCTCAAAACAAAAGCGTTTGAAGCAGATCTCACAAACTTTTGGAGGAGCTCGAAATGCAATACTGTGTCCATTTTGGATTGTGGGAATATTCTGACATTATAAAACTTGTTTTAGTTAGCTGTTATTTTAGGACTTATTTTCGTAGTCTAAAGCTATATGGGCAGCAGCTGAATATTGCCACTGCCTGGTTACTTCTGTGCTGTCCAACTGACCTGGATCATCAATGCCGGTGGTCGGATAGAGCCCGGCATTGAATACCCGGGTCTAAGGTTCAGTGGCAGTGGTTGACCTCTTTAGAACCCTTAGTTGCCACTGATGAATATCGGGCCCATAATTTTTAATCTTTTACATTTAGGTGAATTTTCATCTGAAAATTTAGGAGCTTAACTTAGGTTCCTAAATTTAGAAGTTGAGATTTTTTTGAATATCAGCCCTATATTTGTAAAGCTTGCAGCTAAAGGGTATCCATTAAAAAAGAGGAGAACTGGAAGGTGTTCTGGAGGCCAGGCCAAAAGTTAATTACACAGGGGCAATTTTCAGTTGCTATCTATTTAACTTTAATGGTTTTTCTTGTCCGTAGATACAGCAGTCTAAGATAAATGAATAAAAATAAACCGCTATATTCAGCATTACTGAGCAGCATTCTCTTTAAGATCCGTTTGCTCATCTTCCTGCTGGTGGAGGTGCTACATCAACATTCCTTTCTCAATTAGGAGGGGCAGGAAGGCTCTGCAGGACCCCCAGGGGATCTACCTACTCCTTGCAACTGAAAACGGTATACTGATGTGTTCCCGAAGGAATATGGGCGAAGGACTCATGCACAGCTTAAAGGATGCTGAGATAAATGGATATCTTGCTGAACATTCTGCTTGTAGATATCTGGCTAAATGATCTGCTTATTGTCACATCCGCTGGATATCGCCCTCTAAGTTTCTATCTTTGTATCTGGCATAGAAAGAACTTAAACGAGACAATTGAACTGCACTTAGTAAGAAGTGTCATTATAAGTCAGTTCTTCCATGCAATTCATCACAGTCATCACAGCTTAACCTAACTCAGGATTCATGATTTTAAAGGGTTAACCTGAAGCGATAATGACCGGACAATTCTGAATATTTTCAGCAACAGTATGGCTTAGACTTTGCAATGGCATCTGTGATGTTTGGAGGAATCTGTGACACTAAGATGATGCTTCAAAATATGATAAAATCTATTTTGAGGAAAACATGGATATAAATATTCCCTTACAGTGCACTGTAAAGTATATCCGAGGTTCTGTTTAGTTTCAAAAACAATCTCATTTTAATCATAGCTGATGGTTGCTTTAGCTAAAATGAAGGCCTCCGTTATAACAAGGCTTTTGTTTCAGTTTTCTTTTTCTGGACAGTATATTTAAAAAAAATTAGATATTAGTGCATGAGGAGGGCAAATTCCCAAGTCATTTGCCTGGATGCAAATTGCCCTTTTCTACTGGGCTAAAGAGCTCAAGACTTCAGCCAGGATTCCTGGGAGGGGGGACAGGGGTTAGGTCCTGGCAGGAAAAGAGAGCACATCCATGCGATTTTGAAAGATATGTGTGCTCCTTGGGGGTAATTTATAAAGTCATTTTTGTGGTAGATGGCCTCCTAGAAAATAACGACCATCATAAAAGTACATGAGTTGGCTTTGCCTGTAGATGCAGCTGGGTGTGTGGTCTGGGCAGAATGTGGGTGGAGTTTGCAAGTATGTGATTGATTATGAAATATCTTAGTCTATACACATACTTGCAGACAGTACACATAGTATATGACGGCAGATAAAGACCAGCATGGTCCATCTAGTCTTCCAAGCAAGGCGGCAAGAGTAGGTGCATTTAAGGCGCAATCTCCTTTTCTTATGCTAGTCTGTTATAAAGACACATAGTCATGGCCTAATTAAGCTCCCACCTGCCCTCTTAAACTAGGCGCTCTGTTATAAAATTTCTCCCCTCCCCCACCTGCCTGTACCTACCAGATGCAGAAATAGCAGATCCAGAGTATAGGGGCACTTTCAATGCACTTACCTAATGCCAAATGATTTTTAACCCTTTCAAGGCCTACTTTAATTTTTGAATCCACATTCTGCAGCCGGGTTAATTTTTGCATATTTCAGGAAAATTGTACCCGTCTTATTCAATATGTTCTAATATTGATTTTCCTTCTGCTATGGTCATGTATTATATACCATTTGATAGGAATATTTAGTCAGAATTTTTGATTCCAAGAGTTTTGGGCTCGGCCTGGAAAGGGTTAAAGGGAATCTATCTGGTAGCTTCTCCTTGATAACAACCTACAAAAAGTGAATGATAAAGGATCTGTAGAGTTTGCAGCTCTGTGGGTCACTCAAACAGTCCTAATGACGACAATTACAAACCAGAAAAACATTCTTCAGCTACGTTTGATGACTTTCAAAGCTGCTGAGTCACACATGTAAGCGATTTTTTAAAACAGAATGAAGGATGAAATCAAGTTATTAAAATGCTCAGACACTGAAACGAACATGGGTCTCACTACTGAAATGGACAAGGGCACTTCTCGGAATGGGAAAAGGGCAATTGGTAGGAAAAGGGAAAGGTGGAGATGGTGATAGAATGAAAGGTTAGATTTTTTAAAAATTTTTAGATTTTATGCACAATTACTCATCTTTTCCAAATTTCATCTCAAGGTGAGTTATGCATTTAGGTACAATTGGTAAGATCCAGCCTGAGCTATTTACTAACCCACTGTTTGGCATTTCAAGCAGGTTTAATGCACATGCAAATTCATATTAGGGGGTGGAGAGTGCACCATAACTTTGTTGAGCATCCGATAACAGGCAGGTAACATGAAACAGTTAACTATAGCTCCAGAGGCGAAGTTATCTGCTCTCTGAGTTAGCTGCTGTGCTGTTAACATGCGATAATGACTATTGATCTGTGTCAGCAGCATGACTGCAACCCAAAGTGCTAGAAATACCCCAATCCCTGTAGAGATTTTGCATCTACCATAGGTTAAATTTTGCTGTCAACTTGCGTTAACTTTTAAATCTTAGTGAGATTTAGTAACGTTTTACCTAAGGCAATGAAGGTGAAGTAACTTGCCGAAAGTTAAAAGGCAAGTCAATTGCATGCAAACACTGGCTTCCCCCATTCTCAGCCTACTACTGTAACTCGTATGCTCCGAATAGTGGGATTTACCCTTACAGTCACAGTTGTCCTCTAATATACTGCTCAGTTTTACATAAAGAACTGTGCCCAGTTCTTACAAAGGCATATAGAGGTTTCAACATGTATTCTCTGAATGGAGTACGGCTACTCTTCCAGTGGGACCATCAATATGTTAGACTATGGTGTGCACTATCAGAGGTGGTTGAATAAAGCCCCCAGGTAAGTAAAAGCCCTTAGGTAAGTAAAACATTAAACGATAGCATGGAAAAGAGAAAAAAGGGCAATATTTGGAGAGCTGCAATTACTATTGCCCAAAATATGCAAATTAAGTCGCAGATTCAAAAGCTGTAATGGAAGAGGCTAACTTGAGCATAATGGCAGTCAAAGAGACATAGTAAACAGAAAACAATGACTGGGACATAATTATACCAAGCTATAATCTATTCAGGAAAGATGGGGTAGGAAGAAAGGGAGGAGGAGCGGGAATGTATGTAAAATATAATATTGAAGCCACAGAACTGCAGGGCATACAAGGGAAGGAGTTGGCACTGTGGATTAGTCTGGCATGAGAGAATGGAAAATCTATTCACATTGGTGTGATATACAGACCTCCCTCACAGGCAGAAGAAATTGATAGAAATTTAATTGAAGACATTCACAGTATTACTATGAAAGGGGAAGTGCTAGTGGGAGGAGTTTTCAAGTTGTCAGATGTTGATTGGGAAATCCCAGCTGTGGTGTCACCTAGATCCTGGACTCTGTACAGGAGTAATTGTTCCGGCAACTGGTAATAGAAGCCACACAGGAGAGACTCGGTGCTTACAAATGGGGAGAGTGTTTCTGATGTTATAGTGGGTGATCACTGGATGATGAGCTTCAATAATAGAACATATGTAGAAATGGTACATTCAAAAGCAAGGGTCTTAGACCTCAGAAAAACTAACTTTGTCAAGATGGGGGAATACCTCAAGGAGCTGTTAGCTGGATGGAAACATCTGGGGAAACTAGAGCAACAGTGAGCAAAACTAAAATATGATATTTTAAGAGTAACACATTTTTTGTTTGGAAAGCAAATAAAAGTAAGAGGAAAGGGAGGCTGCTATGGCTTTCAAAAAAAGAAGTAGCTGAAAAGGTGAGGAAAGAAAAGATATCCTTCATAAACAATAAGAGATCACAGAAAGTGGAAGCCAAACAGCAATATCAGGAGAAACTAAGAACAGCTGGTATAGCAGGCAGGAAAGTTAAGGTGCAGATATAATTAAAAATAGCCAATACAGTAAAACACTTTCAGGTATATTAGTGACAAGAGGAAGTGCAAAGGAGGCATTGTAAGAACATAAGAAATACCGCACTGGGTCAGACCAAGGATCCATCAAGCCCAGTCTCCTGTTTCCAATAGTGGCCAGTCCAGGTTAGATGTAGCTGACAGGTTCCCAAAAGATATACAGATTCCATGCTGCTCATGCAGGGCTAAGCAGTGGATTTCCCAATCCACTTTAATAATGGCTTATGGACTTTTTCTCCAGGAACTTGCCCAAACCTCTTTTAAACCCAGCTACACTAACAGCTTTTACTTCATGCTTCGGAAACAAATACCACAGTTTGAATATGCATGAGTGAAAAAATATTTTCTCCAATTAGTTATAAATTTGCTACAGTGTAGCTTTATTGCATGTCCCCTAGTATTTCTACTTTTTAAAGGAGTAAATTACAATCTATGTTTACTTGCTCCACTCCATTCATTATTTTATAGACCTCTATCATTTTTCCCCTCAGCCATTTTTTTTTACCAAGTTGAAGAGCCCTAACCTTTTAGCCTTTCCTCATAGGGATATCTTTCCATCCCATTACCATTTTGGTCACTCTTCTCTGTATCTTTTCTAATTCTGCTATATTCTTTTTAAGATATGGTGACCAGAATTGCACACAGTATTCAAGATGGGGTCACACCATGGAACGATACAGAGGCATTATGATGTCATCCTTTGTTTTATTCTCCATTCCTTTCCTTATGATTCCTAGCATTCTATTTGCTTTCTTGGTCGTTGATGCACACTGGGTGGAGGGTTTTAACACGTTATCCATGATGATGCCCAGATCCTTTTCCTGGGTGGTGATTCCTAATGTGCAACCTTGCATTATTTATTTATTTATTTTAAAAAAATGTATACCACATTTTCCAAAGATCAATCGTGGTTTACAATTAACAACATTTTGAATCGTACAGGTAACAAGTACATTATGTAATCATAGTTTGGGTTGCTCCAGAGACTTATACAGATAATGCCTCTGGTGCGACCTCATTTGGAGTATTGTGTGCAATTCTGGAGACCGCACCTTCAAAAGGATATAAGCATGTTGGAGTCGGTGCAGAGGGTGGCTACTAAAATGGTTAATGGTCTTCATTATGAAGCATATGAGGACAGACTTATCTTAATATGTATACTTTAGAGGGAAAGGCGAGATAGGGGCGATATGATAGAAATATTTAAATACCTCCATGGCATAAATGCACAGGAGGGTCTCTTTCAATTGAAGGCAAGCTCTGCTATGAGGGGACAGAACATGAGAGTGAAAGGAGATAGACTCAGGAGTAATATGCGGAAATATTTCTTTATGGAAACAGTGGTAGATGCGTGGAATAGTCTCCCAGTAGAGGTGGTGGACACGAGGACAGTATATGAGTTCAAAAAAGCACGGTACAAGCATAGAGGACCTCTAAAGGTAAAAAGAGGACAATTGTAGTTGATATGGAAGGGCAGACTAGATATTCCACGTGGTCTTTTTCTGCAGTCATGTTTCTATGTTTCTTCCCTAAGTACATAACTTTGCACTTGTCCACATGACATTTTTTTTGTAGAGGCAAATCTTACCCAACATCCCTTCGGCAATATCACTTACAAAAATGTTAAAAAGAATCGGACCAAAGACTGATCTCTGCGGCACACCACTGATGATATTTTTATCGTTAGAGTGAAATCCATTTATCAGTCCCCTTTTTCACCTCCTACTCAGTTTCTAACCCAGCCAGTCACTTAGTGTCCATCCCTAGGGTAGTCAATTTATTTATAAGTTGCCTCTATAAACCATATCAAAGACTTTGCTGAATTCTATGTAAATCACATCTAGAGTTCTCCCACGTCCAACTCTCTGGTCACCTGGCCAAAGATTAATCAGATTCATATGACAAGACCAATCTCTAGTAAAATCATACTGCCTCGGATCCTGCAATCCCTTGGATTCCAGAAAGCTCATTATTCTCTGTTTTAGTAGTGTTTCCTTCAAGTTACTCACCACAGAGGTCAGACTAACCGACTGTTGCTCCCAATCTTATTTTTGCTTTTGTGTAAAGGGACCACATGCACTCTTCTCCAGTCTTCTGGGACCACTCCTGACTCTAAAGAAGCATTGTAAAGGTCAGACAATGGAGCTGTCAGAACATCCCTAAGTTCCTTCAATACTCTCAAATGTATCCCTTCTGGCCCTATCACTTTGACTAATTTTAGTTTGGTTAGCTCCTCACGAACACAGTCTTCTGAATACCATCCAAGGTGCATTTCACTTCCATTCCTAATTAATTGTGTTTTCTGAGGTCCTGCTCCTGGCCCTTCATCTGTGAACACGGAACAGAAATATTTAAGCAATTCTGCTTTATCCACATCAGCTTCTGCATATTCCTCCCCTTTAGCCTTGAGTCTCACATTATCACTTGAATTTCTTTCCATCACTAGCATACCTAAAGCATGTCTTCTCCCTCCATTTTACTGCAATAACTACTTTTATTTTCATTTGTATCTTTGCTTTCCTAACTACTTTCCCAGCTTCTCTTAGCTTTTCCAAATATTGTTGCTCATCTTTCTCTTTCTGTAACCTCTTATGAAGGCTAATCACTTTTTCCTTACCTTTTCAGCTACGTCTTTTGAGAACCATAGTGGGCTCTTTTTCTTTTACACTTATTTACTTTCCTAACAAAAATGTTTTTGCCCTTAAAATATCCCCTTTCAGTTTTGCACTCTGCTTTTCTACATCCCACAGCTGTTCCCATCTAGTTAATTGCTCTTTGAGGTATTCCCCCATCTTGACCAAGTTAGTTTTCCTAGTTTTTTCTAGGACCCTCACTTTTGAAGAAAGGCAGGAGGGGGGAAATATGATGGAGACATTTAAATACATCCATAGTACACAGGCACAAGAGGTGGCCCTCTTTCAATTAAAAGAAAATTCTGGAATGAGAGGTCATAGGATGAAGGTGAAAGGGATAGACTTGGGATTAATCTAAGGAAATACTTCTTTCGGAAAGAATGGTGGACGTGTGGAATAACCTCCCAATGGAGGAGATGGAGGAGGATTGTATCTGAATTCAAGAATGCATGGGACAAGTACAGAGGATCTCTGAGGAGAGAACAGGATTGTAGAGCTTAATTCTTCTTATGGAAGGGCAAACTAGATAGGTCGTATGGTCTTTATCTGTAATCATTTTCTTTGTTTCTATGTACTGGACTTAAAAAAACAGCGCTTAAGAAAAAAATCACCAGTTTGGTAGACTGTACACTTTAAAGTCCACTTATGCTTAGGCCATGGCTAGTCACAAACAGATTTTAAGAATTTAACTGCATTTCTGCAGAAGGGGAACAGACACCAATTTCCAAACGGCCTACAATATTTATTGTATGGAAATTATGTGAATGCAAAATTTTCCACCATATTATTCCCAGCATCAACAGGTTTTGCCTCTGTACCAGTAATGCTGGGAACCTGCTACCGATTTGCAAGGGAAATCGTGTGTAAATAATCCTCCTTATCCAGGACGGCCCAGGCTGTATGTTCAGGATCAAGTTCACTTGTTATTCTGATCAGCAGATAAACTTCATTTACATAATTCTTCCCTTCGACCCCCAGCCTTTCAAGGACCGATTCATAGCATTTTCAGCAAACAGTTCAGCTAGTTTCTTAGGACGAAACTTGAATTTTGATTTATAGATGGGTCTCCTGGTTTCAAAGAGGGAAGAAATCAAGTTTGGGAAAGCTTTCAGCTGATACTTGATTTCACCAGTAGATAAACAGAAAAGGGCAGTAGACCTCAAATTGCTATCCAGATCTCCCATCTTGCAGCAAACACTCCCCTACAATACCAGCATCAAGTGACATAGTTCTCATTGATACCAGAATTAGTCCATTCAAAGACAGAAATTTCATCTTGTTGGACAAAGAAGCAGACTGTCCTCACCGATAAAAATTCAACAGGTCTAGAAATGAGTTGAGGAATGTGATATTATGGGGTGGCCGAATCCCTTTTTCAGTACAATGACAATAGTCCAGCAGATTGTTTCTATTAAGCTGCTTAATAAAAATTGTACCTTGTAGATTAAGGGGTTTTCTCGGGTGGGGGGTAGGGGGAGAGCTCAGGGTCCGATGCAAACACAGATATAGAGCTTCACTTCGTACAAGCAGCCCCACCTCCCCCCTGTCCCTGCTGCAGCCCGGCAAATTAAGAGATAGGGGCTTGTTTTCTAATTCCGTGAAAGAAAGCATTAATGCTGGATTCTGGCGGATGATTGGTTGTCTAAATGAAGGGAGCCAATAGAAGCCGAGAGGAAATGCTCTTCTCCTACCTATGTAAAGATGTCCTTTTAATAGCGTTATCTGCATGCCTGGTGTGCAGCCATTTGCATGAGAAAACCAGCAGAGACGGGCACAGAAGAGAATCTGTGCTGAAAGGAAGCACAAGGATGAAAAGAGTAAAAAAAGGGAGAAAATAATGACAGACGAGAGTAAGAATGACAGCTCGCATAAAGGAAGCAGGTTTTGCTATCTCTTCTCATTGGTGAAGATCCTCCAAATGAATTATTCTGATGTCAGGCTGACAAACCCAGGACTACGGTATGATTGCCAAAGAGGGACCTGCACAGGTGCTTCAGGTTCATCGTTCCGTGACGTGACCTTTTCAGCTTATCTCCAAATTAGATGGGACTCGGATCCTGTCTCCTTTCTGTCAGAGATGAAGTGAAGCTAAAGAAAAGGAAAATGAACAACTCGCAGGGGCCCTTTTTTTCCCTAGGCAGTTTTTAAAAGGAAAGTAGGTGCCCATGTTCCTTTCAGAAATGATGCCAAGTCTATGCATACAGTATAAGTCCTCATGAGCTTTGCAAGTCTTCAGGCTGCTTTGAAAATTCACCTTTATGTTTAGTGAAATGAATGAGCTGAAAATGCTTCTAATATTCCACTTGCAGGCCAATAGCCAAAGGAAGTTATATGTGCGCTGCCAGCCCAATCTTTGAAGTTTTAGCCCCTATAGAAGTATCAGGTCAATTATTTGACTGGAGTGTCTGATACTATCTGTATTGTAAAGGTATCAGAAGGGAGGGGCATTGAATTTATCTGGATAATGGCAAGACTCAGTCACTCTCCCAGTAAGTTCTATGTTGAGTTCAGTCCTGCTAAACAGCAGTGGAGAATGAGCATATTAAGGATCATGTTTGCTAAATATAATGGAATTAGAAAGGGTAAAGGGAAGGGCAACCATAATGGTAAAGGGGATGGAACGATACCCCTGTGAGGACAGTCTAAAGAGGTTAAGGTTCCTGAGCTTGGAGAAATGAAAGAGGTCTATGGAATAATGAGTGGAATGGAATGGGTAAACATGAATCGGTTGTTTATTATGCATTGAGTGAGAAAAAAATCAGAAAAAAATATTTTTTCATGTGACACGTAGAGCCCGATTCCTGTAGAGGCACGTCCGGGCTATCCGGATGGCCCCGGGCAAGATGGGCCCATTTGGACCCGATTCTGGTGGTTTAATAGCAGCTGGAAAGGATTACTTCCTAGATTACAAACTGGCTAAGAAATACTCAGCATTATGATTGGCTGAACAGTATCATATGACTATGCATCAAACTCCACTGATACGGTACGCAGTAAGGCAGCTTTAACTGTACCTAATGTCATCACAGCACTATTTAGACTCACAGATATTTTAACAGAGAGGTGGGTATACTGTGGGATTCTTTGTATTCTTGTTAATTGATCTTGTGCACCCTTTCGATTGATCTTGGTCAGAATGGGGTATAAACTGTTATAAATAAATAAATACATACATACATAAATGAAGCCACATGGCAACGCCACCCTGAGTGCGCCTGATCTTGGAATGCCAGGAGCTGAAGGTTTACTATGCATATGGAAGAAAGGTCTGTCAATCTACTTCTGGTTGCACCTTACCAAGAAACTCGGGGAACAGTCACAACATGGACAACTATATCCACAGGGTCAACGGAAGACGACATCCACTCAATGGCACTCAACAACAACAAAGGGACACACAGTAAGATTTTTTTTTGACCTGGCAGTTTTGCATGGTGCCTTTGGCATTCCAGGTCATGTACAACCTGCATGAAATTTTCTCTCTTATTCAATGTCTCCTCCCGATCTGCAGTGATATCCCCAAACAGAGGTCCTGTACAGGGATCTTTCAAGGTGCCTAAATCTAGCCACTAAGCATTGCTATCACATAATGACGGGCTCCCTGACTGCACCTCCAGCGGACCCAAGGAACGGAAGCTCCAGTTGCTCTACAGTGCCATGGGGCCACTGGGCCAGCCCTCATGCAGCTCTTGTAAAGTAAAACACACTAGGTCCTTGTGAGCATTGAAACGTGATTAGTGCTGCCCCATGTTGCTGCTCACTTATGGCACCGCATTAACCCTGTCGAGGAACCCAAGGACTGGTTCTAATGCAGGGATTCTCAGGGATTCTCAACCCAGTCCTCGAGAACACACCTAGTCAGACAGGTCTTCAGGATAACCACAATGAATATGCATGAGAGAGATTTGCATACAAGAGGGGCAATGCATGCCAATCTCTTTCATGCATATTAAGAACATAAGAACATAAGATATGCCATACTGGGTCAGACCAAGGTCCATCAAGCCCAGTATTCTGTTTCCAACAGTGGCCAATCTAGGTCATATGTACCTAGCAGTTTCCCCAAGGGAAACAGGTTCCACAATGTTTGTATTGGTTCAAGCATTGATATCCTGGGTCCCTTCTTAATAATGGTTTATGGACCTTTCCTCCAGGAACTTGTCCAAACCTTTTTTAAACCCAGCTACACTAACAGCCTTACTACATCCTCCGGTAACAAATTCCAGAGTTTGATTACACGTTGAGTGAAAAAATATTTTCTTTTATTTGTCTTAAATAGTTTACCCTGTAGCTTCATTGCATGTCCCCTAGTCTTACTATATTCTGATAAGGTAAACAATCGATCTACGTTTACCAGTTCCACTCTGTTCATTAATTTATAGACTTCTATCATATCTCCCCTCAGCCGTCTCTTTTCCAGGTTAAAGTGCCCTAACCTTTTTAGCCTTTCTTCATAGGAGTATCCTTCCATCCCCTTTATCATTTTGGTGGCTCTTCTCTGAACCTTTTCTAAAATCGCTATATCCTTTTTAAGATACGGCGACCAGAATTGCACACAATATTCAAGGTGCGGTCTCACCATGGAACGATATAGAGGCATTATAATATCTTTTGTTTTATTTTCCATTCCTTTCCTTATCATACCTAGCATTCTATTTGCTCTCTTGGCCGCTGCTGCACACTGGACCGAGGGTTTTAACATGGTATCCACAATGACGCCTAAATCTTTTTCCTGGGTGATGGTTCCTAATGTGGAACCTTGCATCGTGTAACCATAGTTTGGGTTGTTCTTCCCTAGGTGCATAACCTTGCACTTGTCCACATTAAATTTCATCTGCCATTTTGATGCCCAGTCTTCCAATTTATCAAGATCCTCTTGCAATTTTCCACAATCCTCTTGGGTTTTAACAACTTTAAATAGTTTTGTGTCATCCGCAAATTTGATAACCTCACTCGTTATTCCACTTGCCAGGTCATTTATGAATATGTCAAAAAGCAGCGGACCCAGCACAGATCCCTGGGGTTCACCACTATTCACCTTTCTCCATTGGGAAAATTGGCCATTTAGCCCTACCCTCTGCTTTCTATCTTTTAACCAGTTCCTGATCCACAATAGTACACTGCCTCCTATCCCATGACTCTTTAGTTTTGCCAAAAGTCTCTCATGAGGGACCTTGTCAAAGGCTTTCTGAAAGTCCAGATACACAATATCAACCGACTCACCTTTGTCCACCTGATTATTCATTCCTTCAAAGAAACATAACAGATTAGTAAGACAAGATCTTCCTTGTCTAAAGCCATGTTGGCTGTCTCCCATTAGGTCATGACTATCTACATGCTGAGTAATTTTATTCTTTATGATGGTTTCTACCATTTTTCCCGGTACTGATGTTAGGCTCACCTGTCTGTAGTTTCCCGGATCACCCCTGGAACCCTTTTTAAAAATTGGTGTTATATTGGCGATCCTCCAATCTTCAGGTATTAGAGATGATTTTAATGATAGTTCACAGATTACTAATAGCAGGTCTGCAATCTCGTATTTCATTGTGGTTATCCTGAAAACCTGACAGGCTAGGTGTGTCTCGAGGACTGGGTTGAGAATCCCTGTTCTAACGGATGTCTGCCACTCCTAAGCAGATACAGACTGCGGACTGGGGCAAAAACGTATCCTTGGTGTTTACAATATACAGGCCTAAATCCAGGCTGAAAACCTTTTACTAAATGATGTTTCCTCAATTTGAGCAGCCCATAATTGAACAGGTCCTTATGGCATTTGCCATAGCTATCAGATTGCCAATCTGATTTGTCAACAAAACTAATGAGGGAAGGACAGAGCAGGGAAAGGTTATGGGAATCTCTTAGACAGCTATAGCATTTAGCAAGATTTTGAATTATTATGTAGCCCCCTGGTCTGTGGCTCCTCACTGAGCACTGACTTCTCTATGGGAAGACCCAGGGTACATATGTGCTGGGAGGTAGAACTCTCCTGTTTAGGTTATGGTTAGGGTTTGTCAGGGGCGGCTCAAGGCAATGTGCTGCCTGAGGCAAGGGATGAGATGGCGTCCCCCCTCTAGTGGGGAGGGGGAGGCTTTCTCAAAACTCCAGTCAGGGACTGAACCAAACCAAAAAGCTGATTAGATTATATGGAGGAAATGCAAGATGTTTGCACACCAACGAACTAAAAGAGAGTGAGAATCATAGCACAGTTTATAAAATGATGACTAATTTTTATTTTGTTGTTATAAACTGCCCTATGGTTCTTGCTTTTTTCTTTTTGAACATAGATTTTGCATCCACAGAACCCTCTTCCTCAACAGTGGGTGCAGAGCAGAACCAGGACATTCACCCACAGAACTCAATATCTTAAAAAAAACAAACAAACATTCTCCAGTACCAGGCATACTGTGAACTAATACAAAACCCTACAACAAAGTCACTAAGTATCTATAGAGCAAATCTACCATACCATATCAGCACCAACTTCCAAAACTCACATAAGGAGGCCATAAAAAAAAATCACTGTAAAAACTACAGTTGACCCTGCGACATCCAAACACCTATTTGGAAAGTTGAACAATTTAGATTACTACAGTACAGATCCCTACATACAAACTCCATTTTAACAGAACACCTGGTCTTGGTCATACACTCAAAACAAAGACCCTCACCAAGTACAGAATAAGTGATCATAGCCTAAAAATAAACATATGTAGATAAAAATTAAACTACAACCCCAAGAATCCAGATTCTGCATACAATGCAATACCAGATAAATAGAAAGAGATACATTTCCACGTACTGTACAAAATATAAAGATAGCACCAAGTCTGGTCATTAAATTGAAAATAAAATTCTCTTCTAACTTTGTTGTCTAACCATTTTATTCTCTGATCATGTAGGTCCCAATCTGAGGTTTCTGCTTTTCTCTGTCTCCCAGTGCCCCCTCCGGTCTACTTTCCCCAGGGACAGCATGAGCGTGATGCAGGACCATGTGTGGAGACTCATTGCGGCATCATTTGCATACATTTAGTATACTTTAAAATGTATATGCCACCCATCTAAAATACTAGGTGGCTTCTAAATATACACATGTAATTTGGCAAAGCACTGTTACAATAAAACAAATATAATAATAAAACATGACATTCGATTAATAAAAAGTCACTTACACAGCCTCCCCCCCCCATCAAACTATTATAAGTATCTGCACATCAGATTTATTTTGCTAAGACCAGCTTATTGATGAGGAGGGAAGATATAAAATGAGAAACTAACCCTGGTAGCCATGAATTCAAGCACTGGATTGAATTGTGCTAGAGCTGGAAAAGTCCGGTACTCAGCAGCAGTGAAGCTATCAGGCTACTAAACAAAATTAAACTGAGACGTTCCCTGAAAATTCTAAATTTCCTTGAATCTGAACTGACAAAATATTTAAAATTTGTCTGGCAGCATAAAGAATGAAAAACTGCAAATCTCAAAAACAATACATATTCCAATACCCCCCTCCCCCCCTCAAACCAACACCCTACAATTGACCTCACCAAGAACCCAGAGTACAGGACCCATAGAGCAAATGTACTATTCCATAATAGCAAAACTCACACAACATGGAGTGTACCCAGAAAAGAGCAACACCATAAATATTGCAGTGGGACCTAGAACATCCATACACCTGTTTGAAAAGCTGAACAGCCAAGTTACTACAGAACAGTATAGATCCCTATGTACAAACTCCATGTTAACAGAACACCTGGCCTCAGTCACACACTCAGAACACAGACCCTCACCAAGTACAGAATAAGTGACTACAACCTAAAGTAAAAATAAAAATATGTAGACAAAAATTAAACTGAAACCCCAAGAAGCCAGACTCCGCATGCAGTGCAACATCAGATAGAGATGCAGTTTCCCAATAGTGTGTAAAATATAAAGATAGCGCAAAGTCCAATCACTAAAATGAAAATAAAATTATTTTTCTACCTCTGTTGCCTGACCATTTTATTCTCTGATCATGCTGGTCCTGACCTGAGGCTTCTGCTTTCCTGTCTTCTCTTAGTTCTCTTTCTATGGTCTATAGTCCATCTGTCATTTCTTCTTTTGTTTTTTTCACTTCCTTCCATCAGCCTATTTCAAGTCCCAGTAACCCTTCCCAGTATCAGCCCCCTTTTCAGTCCTTCCCTCCCAGTACCTTCCAATGTCAACTTGCATTCCCACGACTGCCACTGGTGTCCATTCCCTTCTAGTCCCCCTCCTTCCCCACTGTCCAGCCCCTTCTAGCACAAATACCATTGCAGATATCAGCTCACTTCCACTCCCAGTTACATCCCCCCTGGTCATTTCCCTTCCAGTCACCCTACCCTCTATCCATCCCCCTTCCAGTCCCATCCTCACATGTCAACACCCTTACAGCCCCAGTGTCCTCTCCCTTCCTGCGTCCTCTCCCTTCCAGCATCCTCCCCATTACCCAACCACCTACCAGTCCCATTCCCAAGTGTCAGCTCCATTCCAGTCCCCCTCCCGTACCATCCCCAGATGTCAGCTCCCTTCCATTCCCCCACTGTACTCCCTTCCCTAGTGTCACCATCACCCTTCCAATCCCCCTCCAGTACCATCCTCAGGTATCAGCTCCCTTTCAGCCCCCTCCTCCTCCCCCCATATCAGCTCCCTTCCAGACCCCTCCTTCCTCCCCAGGTCAGCTCCCTTCCTGTCCCCATCTTCCCCCCCCCCCCATGTCAGCTCCTTTCCTGCCCTCTCCTTCCCCTGGCAGCCTCTCTCAGCATACACTCCTTTCCAGTCCCATTCTACCATCCCCCCGTATCAACCCATTTGTAGCCCTAGCCCCCAGTTTTCTTCCAGGGCCAGCATCTCTATCCTCCCCTCCCCGCCATCAGTCCATTTCTAGCCCCCAGTCTTCTTCCAAGGCCAGCAGCTCTCTCTTCCCTCTCCCCCATCAGCCCATTCTAGTCCTAGCCCCTCATCATTCCATTTTCAATCCTAACCCCCCGATCAGCCCGCTACCAGTCCTAGCCCCCCGATCAGCCCATTTCCAATGCTAGCCCCCCATCAGTCCATTACCAGTCCTAACTCTCCCAATCAGCTCATTACTAATCCTAGCCTCCCCTAATCAGCTTATTACCAGTTCTAGCTCCCCCCCCCAATTGGCCCATTTCTAGTCCCAACTCCCCCTCGATCAGCCCATTACCAGTCCTAGCATTCCCTAATCAACCCATTACCAGTCCTAGTCCCTCGATCTGCCCATTACCAGTGCTAGCCCCCCTAATCAGCTTATTACCATTCCTAGCCCCTCCATCTGCCCATTTCCAGTGCTAGTCTCCCCTCAGCCCATTACCAGTGCTAGCCTCCCTAATCAGCCCATTACCAGTCCTAGCATCCACTGATCAGCCCATTTCCAGTGCTAGCCCCTCCATCAGTCCATTATCAACCCCAACCCACACTGAGATCAGTTCATTTCCAGTCCAATGTCCCCCCCCCCCCCCCACCCCGGGAAGCCCTGCACTTGCCTGACTGGTCCAAAGCCTGGTGGCCCAGCTCTGCAGAGCCACAAGAAAGAACTGCATTTCCCTTCTTTCTCGCGGCTCTGTTAAAGTTGAGCCTGGCACGCTGAGGGTAAATGACAGTGTTTCCTGTCTTGCGTGAGACAGGAAATGCTGTCGCTTACCCTTTTGCAAGCCGCCGGGCTCAACTTTAAGAGAGCCGTGGGAAAGAAGGGAAATGCTGTTCTTTCTCGCGGCTCTGCAGAGCTGGGGCACCAGGCTTTGAACCGGTCAGGCAAGTAAGGGGCCTCCCGGGGCAGCGGCGGGGGTGCGGGGGTTGAATCTGCGGCTGCCAAGAAGCAGCGGCAGCAGCTTGTTCATCCTTTTTTTTCTTTTAAGTTTAAAGGCGGAGTGAGGCAGCTGTTTTGGGTGCATTTTTTGCCGCACCCAAAACTTTGTCACCTGAGGTAACCGCCTCACTCCGCCTCATTATAGAGCCGCTCCTGGTTTTATTATTCTTTCTGTATTGCCTTTTCAGGTTAAACAAAGCAGTTTACACAATAAAAAAAACTATAAATCATAGGTAGAAAGGAACTCCATTGTAACTGAGAGCAAAGGAAGAGAGATAGATCGACCACCTGGGCTGGACAGGATTCTGGGAGAGGACCAGCTTGGGCTGAGAGGCCTTTGGCCCCCTGCGATCACTCTTTCGTCACTTACTTTCACTTCCAAAAACTCTTAGTACAGTCCAGGATTTGTTCTGAGCCAATAAATGTTACTGAAAGTCTTTAAGTAGTCAGAATCAATAAGAAGCAATAAACTTGGAGAGTTCAGTGTTGCTCTTCCCTTTACCCTGGGGAGGGGCTTGCCCGAGGGTATCTGATGCCTTAGGTGAAGCCTGCCCTATCCTGCCTACAGTCCAGCATCCCCCTAGGTCTCTAGTGTCTCACCTTCCCCAGGTCACCAGCATCTCTAAAGGAAAGAAAGGGACTATACAGTTGGTATGGAAGGGCGGACTGGCTAGGTCGTATGGTCTTTATCTGCCATCGTGTTTCTATGTTTGATCACTGCCTGGCTCTCTCTAACTCCCTTGTGCTATCATCCATTTGTTGGGGGTACAGCATTATAACAAGGGGTGTCATGGTTTTCCTGGTGCAAAAGACTCTGGTGCTTTGGGATCCAGGCCTGATCAGATCATGCCTTGCATAGTTAGTCAGCATTTTGGCATTTCATTTCTTAATTTTTTCACTTGCCAAGCCACCAAAATGCATGAAAATGAGCTGGAACATGCTAATGCCAGCCAGCAGCCCTTAATGCAATCAGATACAATGTTCTTGTCCTACTCTCCTGAGCTCAGGCCTTGGCGCTTTCTCGACTCTTCCCAGATTTTGCTGCCTGACTTCTCTCCACATTTCCAAGTGCTGTGAAAACATAAAGCTGAAGTTCGCAACTGCAAGAACTCCCCTTACTGCTCGCAGATTAAAGGGTAAAGAAATTCCTCTGCCGAAGAGCATGTGTTTATTCACGTCTCAGAAGGCAACCCTGCCAACACCCGGTGGAGCTCACACAGAATACCTCCCTGAAGTAGGAGTGCCTTTCCCGCATTTTAATTTCGGCAACAGATGCTGCAAATTGTAAAACAAACCCAGCTACACATTTGCAAAGCCGAGCTCTCCAGAACCAGCAGAGGGAAAGAACAGTTGATAATGTGACTGCAAGAAATATTTGTTTGTGAACAGATTGGCTTTTCTACCTTTTGCGGTTTTATGCTTCTTTGTGCCTTAGGCTTGGTATTATGCTAAATCAGAAGCTAACTCTACTGGACAGCAGGGTGACAGTGACCCTCAGTTGACCCCTAATGTCATACATGGCCTGGAACTTTCAGACACCTCTTGGAGAAAGTTGATTTCTAATGTTTTTGATTTTAAATCAAGTTACATTTTAAGAAAGATATGGAGGTTGGAATTAAGATGTCGCCGTGTCGATATTTACAATTATGACTGAATAGGGAAGCGCAGGAGCGCCCTCGCAGGTGCTGATATGTGGAGCTATTTTTATAAACATAGATGTTGGGAAAATCCATGGCGGCAGCTTCACACTTACAGATGGAAGTTGTGAAATACGAACTTCTTCGTGTAGGTACCGACACCTACATGTCTAACTTGTCCGTTTTGCATGCCTACAAGTGTAAATGTCAGCAATTGGAGAGGAGTGGCCTAGTGGTTAGGACAAGGTACTTCAGGCCAGAGGGCCGGGGGTTCAAGTCCCACCTGGGGACAGCAATCTCAGGCCAGAGGGACTGGGGTTTCTAGTCCTATAGGCACTCCTTGTGGCCTTGGGCAAACAACTTAACCCTCCATTGCCCACTGCTTTGATTGAAGGATAAGGTGGTATAGAAAACTGGTTAAATAAATAAAATTGATTACAGAGACCAATTGCTTATCAGCTTTAAATGGAGAAATAAATGAGGGAGGATTAAGAAGGATAACCTCTTTAATCCTTCCTGTAACGAGATGGTCCAAATGAACCCTTTGTAAAACCCTACACATGCCACCAAGCAGGTGTAAATGGGGAATAACTGTAGATTTTTGAACTGCCCTGGCCACTCCCAAGCCACGGCCCTGATGCTCACCCTGAATCTTCCATGTACTAAGGGCATCCACATGTAAACTGGACCCTTTCTAAAAAGGCCGTTTGCACGTGAATGTGATTATACATGGGCAAATCGTGAATAAGGTTTCTATAGCAACTTTTCCCCTCAATCTCTGTTACCCTTTCTTCCTTCTCTAAGATCTCGGATGAGGAAACCTCTCATCTACTTTCCTCCTCTAAACTTACTACTTGCTCTTCTGATCCTATCCCCACCCATCTGGTTAGTTCCATTTCCTCCTCTATCACATCTTCCATCTCACTTAGTCTCAACTTCTCACTCTCCACTGCCACGGTCCCTTCAGCTTTCAAGCATGCTGTGGTCACACCTCTCCTTAAGAAACCTTCTCCTTGACCCTAGCTGTCCTTCTAATTATCGACCCATCTCCCTTCTTCCCTTCATTTCTAAACTTCTTGAGTATGCGGTCCTCCGTTGTTGTCTTGAACTTCTTTCCTTTCAAGCCTTGTTGGATCCACTTCAATCTGGCTTTCGACCCTTTCAATCTACCGAGATGGCACTTGCCAAAGTCTCCAGTGACTTATTCCTGGATAAATATAACCTCCTCCTGCCCTGACCTCATAAATGTACACAGCCTAGTTATTTGTAAACCACTTTGATTGAAGGAAAAGTTGGTATATAAAAGGGGTTAAATAAATAAATAAATAAATCCAAAGGTCTTTATTTTATCCTCATCCTTCTTGACCTTTCTGCTGCTTTTGACACCATTGACCACCACCTTCTCCTTGACACATTGTCCTCTCTTGGTTTTAGGGAATCTGCCCTGCCCTGGTTCTCTTTTTATCTCAAGGTATTTCAGGCCAGAAGGTCGGGGGTTCAAATCCCACTAGAGGACAGCAACCTTGGGCTGGAAGGACTGGGGTTACTAGTCCCACAGGTGCTCCTTGTGGTCTTGGGCAAGCCACTTAACCCTCCATAGCCCATGTTCCCTGTAAAATAGTTATCTCCAAGTTATAATGCCCTGTTCAATGTAATTTCAGTTTGTTCAATGTAAACCGCACTGATGCAGAATAGCGCGGTATATAAGAGAATGTAAATAAATAAATAAAATAAAAATCTCTCCTGTCGCTCTTTCAGTGTTTGTTCTAGTGGTTCCTCTTCTACTGCTATCCCACTCTCAGTTGGTATACCCCAGGAATCTGTTCTCAGCCCTTTTCTTTTCTCTCTTTACACCCAGTCCCTTAGTGCTCTCATCTTCTCCCATGGATTTAAGTAAGTTAGTTGGAAGAGGTAAGTCTTCAATGCCTTCCTAAAAGATGTAAGATCCGGGATGGCACGTATCATTGGGGGTAGGGCATTCCATTGGGTTGGCGCAAATAGAGAAAAAGTGTGGTTCTTAGTTGATTGGGTACAGGTTCTTACTGTTGAAGGAGTCTTGAGAGAGTTTACCATGCATGTTCTCCTGGTCCTGGTCTCCGGCATTCGTTGTATAAGTTCTGAGAGCGAGGTTGCCGACATTCTATGCAGGGCCTTAAAAGTGAGTAGCAGTGCTTCGTAGGTCAGGCGACTTGCTATGGGGAGCCAATGAAGCTGAATCAGAAGATGAGTGATGTGGTCATATTTGGATACAGATAGGATTGTGCGGGCAGCTGTGTTCATGGCGAGTTGTAGTGGCTGGAGATTGTGCTTCGACATACCATGAAAGATGATGTTGGAATAGTCCAGATGAGGGAGGATGAGAGCTTGAGCAACCAAGCGGAAGTCTGAGGACTTGAGGAGAGGACATAAGTGCTGGAGGGTTCTCAGTTTATGGTAGACTGTTCTGGAGATATTTTGAATGTGGGTCGTCCAGCACAGGCGTTGGTCGATTGTTATTCCCAGATAGCGGACTTCTTGTTTGGTTATGAGGTTGAACTCTTTCACTTTGAGGGAGGGCGGTGGGGTAAATGTGGGGTCTTTGGATATAAATAAGACCTCAGTCTTATTGGTGTTGACCATCAGGTTGTGTGTCATGAGCCAATCTGAGACTGTGTTGAAGCATTCAACAATGGATGAGTAGTCCGGCTTGTCAATAAGGAATGGAGTGTACAGTAACACATCATCGGCGTAGATGTGGTAGAGTATGTTGAATGATTGAATGATAGAACAGATTGGCTGCATGTAGATGTTAAAGAGTAGGGATGAGAGGGAAGATCCTTGGGGGACTCCTTGTGTTTGTTGGAAAGGCCTGGATGCATGGTTATCTATGCAGACTTGTTGGTCGAATAGGTAGGATTTGAACCAGTCTAAGGCTAGGCTTCTTATGCCTTTTTGATACAGTTGGGTGAGCAAGAGGTTGTGGTTGACAGTATCGAACGCTGAGGCGATGCCCATAAAAATGAGGATGAAGCCTTGTTTTTTCTTATCAAGGCCTGTATGGAGTCTGTCAAGGAGAATCGTGAGAAGGGCTTTAACACCATGCTGTTGCTGAAATCCGTGCTGTTGCTGGTCTAGAGGTGCGTAGGAGTCGATGTGGTCCTGGGTCTGTTGGAAAAGGATCTTTTCTATGATTTTGGTTAGGAAGGGGAGGCTTGAGATAGGTTTGTAGGATTTGATATTTATTTATTTATTTATTTACATTCTCTTATATACCGTGCTATACTGCATCAGTGCGGTTTACATTGAACAAACTGAAATTACATTGAACAGGGTATTATAACTTGGAGATAACTATTTTACAGGGAACATGGGCTATGGAGGGTTAAGTGGGTTGCCCAAGACCACAAGGAGCACCTGTGGGACTAGAAACCCCAGTCCTTCCGGCCCAAGGTTGCTGTCCTCTAGTGGGATTTGAACCCCCGACCTGAAGTACCTTGTTATTCTTGATCAGAGGTCTGATAGAGGCAGTTTTCAAAGGGGGAGGAAGGATGCCTTCAGATAGTGATATGTTGGCGATTCTAGCTATGATTGGGCTGAGGTAGGTTTGTGTTTGTTTGATCCAGAATGGTGGACAAGGGTCCATTGGGGAGGTCATGGTGTTGAGCCCACTGATGATTCTTTCTATTTGATCAGGAGGGTATGGATAGAAGGATTCCAGAGTTGGTGGGGGAGTGCCGGCGGAGTTGTAGGGGTGTTTGGGTAGTTCATGATTAGCTGGGTTGGTTGTTGGTGTTTTGCTTTGAAAGTAGGTGGCAAAGTCATCTGGGCTTGGAGTGTTTATTGGTTGTTTTGTAGATGGATCCTTTGTGAGTGATTTGACTAGGTTGAAGAGTTTATGAGGTTTATTAAGAGAGCGCATGAGGATGTTGGCGTGATGTTCCTTTCTCTTGTTGTTGATCATTCTTCGATGATGTTGTAGTTTGTTCAGGTAGGCATCTTTGTCGCTGGTCAGTCTGGAGCGTCGCCAGCGGCGTTCAAACTTCCTGAGTTGCATTAGTGATTCGCACAGGTCAGCGGTGAACCATACTGCTTTGTGTTTTTTGTGGGCAGGCTTTGTGGATGGTGGGAGGAGTGCAGCTGCAGAAAGGTGGTTGTTCCAGCTGTCTAGTAGATTATCCAGGTCATTAGTGTCGGGGATGAGGTGATGTAACGTGTTGCTGAGGAAGGTTTGCTTGTCGAAATGCCTGAATCGGCAGTGGACAAGAGCGCTTGGTGCAGTAGATTGCTGTTCTTTACTATCATGTGGAATGTCAAAGAGGATGGCCTTGTGGTCGGATCATGGCACATTGCATAAGGTGTTGTGAGGTCACAGAGCAAAAATGAGATCCAAGGTGTTGCCTCCAGTGTGGGTAGAAGTGTGAACGATTTGGTGGTAGCCCATTGTGGTCATTGCATCCAGGAATGCTGTGGAGTGTTTGACAGGGAGAGAGGGAAGATTAAAGTCACCAAGGATCCTGAGCTGTTTCCGTTGGATATTGTTGTTGAATGCTTGATCAAGGAATGTGGCCAACTCATCGGTACTTGAAGAGGGTGGGCAGTATAGGAGACAGATTATTAAGGTCTTGTTGGAGATTTGGATGATGCCTGGGTTGATAGAGCTTTGTGTTAAAGTACAATGGAAATGGAGGTTGCTTCTGGCTATTATTAGGACCCTGCCTCCACGCCGGTTCGTTCTGGGGCAGCTGAAGAGGTTGTACTCAGGAGGTTTTAGCTGGTTGGTGATCACTGTATCTGTGTCTGTTAACCACGTTTCAGTGACAAGGAGTAGGTCTAGATTCCGATGATTAATATAGTCGGTGAGGGCAGGCCATTTGGTACGGATGGAACGAGCATTAATTAGCATGCTGCTAAGGTTTTCCTGGGATGGAATCTTGCGTCTCTTAAGTTTTTCTGGGGGCAGGCAGTTTATGTGAATCAAACGGTGATGGTTTGCTGCAAAAGGTGGTGGGTGAGGGGGATTATCGGTACTTCTATGCCCCAGGGTTCTCACTGTAGGGATCAGGCCTTGGAGATGTTGTAATGATTGTGCCCATGTTATGAACTGTGCTATCCAGAGGAGGAGGAGTAGTAGTGCATGGTGTCCGGCCATGGTGGTCGTAGGTCAAGAGGATAGCTAAAGTGCTGTGGAGATGTGTGCTTTGCTATGGTTTAAATTTTTCGTTAGATAGTTGGTGCAAGCTTACATTGAGTAAATTTGCGGGTTGCTTACCTCACTGTGAGAGTGGTTTGGAGGGTTGTTTGGTTTCCTGATGAGCGGTTTTGGCTGATGAAACAGGAGGTGAACAGGGTCTTTGTTGTGCTGGCAGGATCTATTGAACTTCAGGAGGGTGGCAGGAAACTGCTGATCTAGGTGGGCGCCTCTGTTCCCCGTGTGGGCGCGCCTCTGAGCTGGCAAACTTTTAAAACTGTTGCAGCAGCTTGATTAGCTTTGCTGAGCTGATCGGGGAGGAGCAATCCTTCCTGCTCAACTCCCCGATGCTGATATGGAGGACGGTGTGTCAGCCTTCTTGCTGGATGCCGACTCGTTTGAAGGATTTTTGTTTTTGTTTTAATCGCCGTCCAGACTGGGTATTGCTTCCTGAGGGATTCAGGTATGCAACTGTTTTCTTGCTGGCCTCCGGACCGCGCCTAAGGGCCACGCAAACTTCCAAGATGGTGACTTTCATCGTAATATGTGTTGGGGGTCGTATTTTTAGTTTCTTGAGACAAATAGTATGTTGGTTTTTTAATAGTTAATGTTAAGAATTTTTAAACAATTTGAAATTTCATTGAAACAGTATATGATGGGATCAAGGATTGGGGTTGTTATATCAAATGCTAGATATAGCATGATATCGTCTGCATATATGGCGTAGTTAACTTGAAATTTGTTAATGATGGAGCATAAGGGCTGCAGGTAGATATTAAATAACAATGCAGAAAGGGATGAACCTTGAGGTAGGCCTTGTTGTGTAGTCAATTTTGACTTATTGTGACCTGTTTGAGAGATAGGATTTAAACCATTGGAGTGTAGTACCATAAATACCTATATGTTGTAGCCTCTTAAGTAGGATGTTGTGATTGATGGAGTCAAAGGCTGAGGCAATATCTAAGAAGATGAGAATGAATGCACTTTTGGAGTTCTCTATACCTTTAATTAGGTTGTTAAACAGTGTTAGTAAAAGTGTTTCAGTACTATGGTGTGGTCTGAAATGATATTAATGTTTATCAAGAGGTGAATGGAGATCAATATGGTCCTGGAGTTGGATAAGTACAGTCTTTTCTATTATTTTTGCAAGGAATGGAAGACTGGATATAGTCTATATGAATTAGAACATAATTTGTCCAATGATTTGTGTGTTTGAATAGGACATAGGATGGATCATTTTAGATCTTTGGACATATGGTCCTGAGCAAGAGAGAGATTTATTATCTTGAGCATAATTGGTGCTCAACTTAATCCAGTTAACGGCAAGGATCAAGAGTCAATGTTGTGTTTATGGAAGTTAAGATGTTTTTGAGGTGGTCAATAGATACTTGGTAAAAATCTGTCCAAGATATTGCAGGAATTAGATTAATGGGTACGTCTGAGTGTGTTCGAGGATTGGAGTTTATTAGCATAATAGTTTGCAAGTGTTTGTGAGTTTATCAACTGGTTCTGTGAGTCATCAGTAGGAGGTTTGGTCAAAGATTTAACTATTTAAAATAACTCCCTAGGGAGATTTAGTGATTTCAGGAGGATATTTGAGTAGAATTCTTTCTTTTTGTTACTCCAGTATCGTATCTCTGCCTGCCTGTCTGACATCGCCACCTGGAAGTCTCACTGCCATTTGAAATCAAACATGGTCAAAACGGAACTTCTTATTTTTCCCCCTAAACCTTCACCCCCCCCCTTCCTCTATCTCTGTGGATAACAATCTTCTACTTCCAGTTTCCTCAGCCTGCCCTTTTCTTCTCTTTACATATCCAATAGATAGCTAAAACCTGTCATTTCTTTCTCTATAACATTAACAAAATTCGCCCCTTCCTTTCTGAATACACTACTAAAACACTCGCCCATTCTCTATTTACTTCTCGTCTTGATTATTGCAACCTCCTTCTTGCTGGTCTCCTTCTTAGCCAACTTTCTTCTCTTCAATGTGTTCAGAACTCTGCAGCGCGACTAATTTTTCTCCAGCTTCGATATTCTCATATAACCCCTCTTCTCAAATCACTTCATTGGCTTCCCTTCCATTTCCGTATCCAATTCAAGTTTCTCCTTCTGAACTTTAAGTACATTCACTCTTCTACTCCTTTCTACCTTTCCTCTCTTCTCTCTCCCACCCCTCCTCGTGAACTCTGCTCTTCTTCTGGCTTGCTTCTCTCTTCGCTGTCAGCTCCAGACTTCGGTCCTTCCACCTTGCTGCTCCTTATGCCTGGAACAAACTACCTGAGTCTGTGCATCAGGCTTTATCTCTGGCCCTTTTCAAGTCCATGTTGAAGGCTCACCTCTTTGAAGCTGCTTTTGGATCCTGATCCTCTTTTTCCTTGTGTCTCCTTACCCTCCTTTTCCCCTTATTCTTATTCTTATCCTTTGTCTTGTCTGTCTTAATGAGACTGTAGGCTCTCATGGGCAGGGACCGCCTCTATCTATGTTTGTACAGTGCTGTGTACACCTTGTAGTGCTTTATAAATGATTATTATTATTAGTAGTAAAAGAGCCCCTCTCATCCGACAGTATCCCAGGCTATACAAAAATGAACAGTCAGCCATCAACAAAGTCATCAAATCGGCTGAGAAAAGTGTCATTGAGAGTGGTTTGTGGGTAAGTTAATAAAACAGGTCCAGTGTGTTGGAGAGTTGGGAGTGGTGGGGGCTTTCTGAACATTTCCTAAAAGACAGTAGGAGATGAAGGTGGTCCAGCAACCTCTGCCCTGTCACTAGCTAAGAAAACAGACCATGGAACTACACATTGATTTTGACAAACTCTCAGAAATCCCAGGTGACTCGTCCAACCAGTAATTAGACAGGGATGGGTGAGAAAGTCTGCAAAAGAAAAATCAAATTGCCAAACCAGCAATGAAGTGTCTTAAAAACATAACAAGCAACAATTGTTAAGCTCTGCATCCACACAAGGGCCAGGTCCAGCTGGCACCATTTTGAAATAAAGATCTGGCAAGGAAGGAATGGCGGGGGATTGCTCCTGTCCTATTGGACTTTGGAGATCCCAGAGATAGGGTAAGATGTGGGGGCAGGCCCCCGGAGCCCTGGCTTTTTTTTTTTGTTTCCCAAATAACACTTGTGGTCACTTTCTGAGCGATTACTCCAAGGTAATACTAAAAACATTCGCTCAATATACCTCATTAGTTTAATTTCATCTACTGTTGTTGTAATCCTGAGGTCTCAGACAAACTAAGGCACTATTATATGGACATTATATAAGTCCAACTTATGTGCCAGTTGACATCAATGACCTCTACACTGGGTACATATAAATTTTAATTTTCATCCAACAATGACTATTATATTTTCGGAATTTCAAAAGGAAGTACTTAGCTTCTCTTTAATTGCTATTCCTCTTTGAACATCAAATTCCCAACGCCACTAAACAATGTTTGGCAAGGCACAGGAGAAGAAGGCTGGACTTGGACTGGCGACTGCTGGAAATCACATTGTTCATTTTACCTTTTGCACTGTATTATTTTTATTCCTTTATTGTACACATATTTTCTGTAACATTAATATTGTATTGGAAACCGCTCTGATGCTTTGGCCTGAGCGGTATATCAAATGTAACAATAAACAATAAACTGTTTTGATTGACCCTTGTAAAGCAGAGAAGGTGGTGTAGAAATCTTTTAATAAATAAATAAAGGTAGCCTAAACATATGCTGACTGCAAAAGGAAGGGAGAGTCCGTAGGTGTGACTGGCTACCAAAAACCTAAGATCTACATGACCTTGCAGAAAGCTCCATTTAAAAGCATTGACTAAGTTAGCTGGGGACAGTCCTGCACATGCAGAACTGTTCGCAGTTCTGATCCCGCGGGGCTAGATGTGCCCCGCGGGATCAGAATCATGATCCCCTCTGTGCGTCTGGGTCAGACTGGTCACACAGAGGGGATCTATGTCCGAGACGGAATCGGGCCCACTGTGAAGTAACAAAACCCTCAGAACCTATATAACAAAGCTGCAATACCAAAGAGCTCTAACGGGACTCAAACTGCAACAACCCAGCCTTCGAAACATATGTATAACAGACACTAGAACATCAATCCACCTCCTACTGGAAAACACAAAGCTGTTCTACTACAGATCTCCACACAGGAACTACAGGCTAGCAGAATCCTTTACCTTGGTCACGCAGACGCTCATCTAATACAGAATAAGAATAAGGGACAACAAATTATAAACAGAAATATGCAGAAAAAACTGAAAACTACAAGAAATCAGGCTCTAGGAGCAACGCAATACTAAACAAAGAGAAAGAGAAATAAATGTCCTCATGTACTTTGCAAAATAAAAAAACAGGAGAGAAGCACCTTCACCAAAGCTGACATAGTCCAATTCCTAAAAATGGAAAATAATTTGTTTCTATTTTTTTGGTATGGACATTTTATTTTCCTAATTGGTTTAGACCCAGTCTTGCTTTTCCAGTTTCCTTGTGTAAACTTTCTAAGCTGCTTTCCAGTTTTTCCTTTCCATCTTAGAAACCAGAAACATGATGGCAGAAAAAGACCACATGGCCCATCTAGTTTGTCCTTCCATATCAACTACAACAGTCCCCTTTTTGCCTTTAGAGATCCTCTGTGTTTGTCCCATGCTTTTTAAAATTCAGATACTGTTCTCATCTCTACCACCTACATTGGGTGACTATTCCACGGATCCACCACTCTTTCTGTAAAGAAATATTTCCGCATATTACTCCTGAGTCTATCCCCTTTCACTCTCATCCCATGTCCCCTCATAGCAGGGGTGACATTTCGGTGGTGGTTTCTTTGGATCTCTCCGCAGCTTTGGATCTAGTTGATCATTCACTCCTACTTGCTCGCCTCCGGGATGCTGGTCTCCGTGGTATCACCTATCTTTTCTCTCTCTCCGTTCTTTCTCTGTTGTCTCTCCCAACTCACAGTACTCCTCTGACCCTACCCCTCTCCCCTGCAGTGTCCCCCCAGGGGTCAGTCCTCGCCCCACTTTTGTTCAATCTCTTCCTTGTACCCCTTGCCCTTTGCATCCAACAATCCGGTTTGTCTGCTTACTTCTATGCCGCCGCCGACGTCATCATACTGCATCACACTAATTCACTTCACCCTGATCTCGGTCCTTTGAACTCTTGCCTCGCTGTTGTAGCTGACTGGTTCTCTTCAAACTGTCTCCACCTCAATTTAGCAAAAACGTCTTCCACTTGGTTCACGTTTGGGAATCCCTGTCCTTCACTTGCCCCTTCTCTCGGAAACTCTGCACTCCTCATGGTTTCCTCTTTTCGCTATTTGGGGGTTCTTCTTGACACTAATCTCACCTTTCGGGATCACATCTCTCACATTGCCAAGACATCATACTTCTTTCTCCGCCAAATACGTTCAATTCGTCCTTTTCTTTCCTCCTCTGCTCTGACTACCATTACTCTATTTACAGTTATAACTCGTCTAGATTTTTGTAATTCTATTTTCGCAGGTATCACTTGTACACAATTACACCATCTTCAACTTATACAAAATACTGCAGCTCGGATCATAACCCACTCCTCATGCAGAGATCACATTACCCCCCTGCTTTTCCAACTACACTGGCTTCCTGTAGAATACCGTATCCAATATAAGATTCTCACCCTTGTGTACCAAGTTACTCAAACTCACACGCCACAGTACCTAGTAGATCTGCTCCATTTCCATACTCCCTCTTGCAGTCTCCGTTCTCTTCATATAAATTGTCTTCACCTTCCCTCCCCCTCACGTGCTCACTTACAGTCTACCTGTCACTCTGCTTTTTTCTTTCACGGTTCTGCCCTTTGGAACTCTCTACCCACTTCACTCCGTCAGGAACAGATTTACTCCACATTCAAATCCCTTCTGAAGAAACATTTATTCTCCACTGCATATAATCTCTCTGACAGCCACCACTGACCTAGTTTATGCGTGTTTGTCCACTCTCCTCTCTATGTCCAGTCTTTGTCTTCTACTCCTTCCTCTTTCCTGTTATTTTTTGTAGTTCATTTTCCATTCCCAGGCTATGTGCCAACCTTTAAATGTTATTACTTATTTGTAAACCGCCCTAATGTAATAAAGGGCGGTATATCAAGAATAAATAAACAATAAACAAAACAATAAACAATAAAACCTCTATCCCGCCTTTCCTCTAAAGTATACATATTAAGATCTTTAAGTCTGCTTTATAATAAAGACCACTAACCATTTGTAAACCGCCCTAATGCCATTGTAAACTGCCCTAATGCCATGGCGTGGGCGGTATATCAAGTGCAAAATAAATAAAGATTTTAGTAGCCACCCTCTGCATGGACTCCAACCTGTTCATATCCTTTTGAAGGTGCAGTCTCCAGAATTACACACAATACTCCAAATGAGGTCGCACCAGGGAGTTATACAGAGGCACTATCACCTCCTATCTTCTGCTGGCCATTCCTCTCCCTATGCACCCAAGCATCCTTCTAGCTGTCACCATCACATTTTATGCCTGTTCTGCCACTTTAAGATCATCAGCAAAAATCATGCCCAGGTGCTGCTCTTCTTTCATGGACAGAAGTACTTCGCTGCCAACACTGTACCACTCCTTGGATTTTTGTAGTCCAACTGCGTGACCCTGCATTTTTTAGCATTACATTTCATCTGCCAAATGCTTGACCATTCTTCAAGCTTAGCTAGATCCCTCCTCATGTTATCTACTCATTCCTAGGTGTCTACTCTATTGCAGATTTTGGTATCATCCGCAAAGAGGCAAACCTTACCCGACAGCCCTTCCGCTATATCACTAACAAAGATGTTAAAAAGAATCTTCCCTTCCTCTTTAACTCTTTAGCTTTCATAACGTTTTCTCCATATCTCTCTTCTCTGCCTTTCTATCCGCTCATATCTTGATTTTATCCTTCATTCACCCCTTCTCTAAACTTCCAATCCTCAGTCTCCATCTTTCACTTCTTACCTACAAGTGTGATGAAAAAGTAGCGAGACTTGTTGTGTAGCTGTGTAACAATACGTTTCACCATGATGCTATTAAGCATACAGTGATTTAGTTATGTGCTCTGCAATGCAGAGTGTAGCATGGCTGCAGCACACCTGTAGTTTTTTTAATCACGTGGTGTTTGGTATCGTGTAAAATCAATTCGTCAAATTTACAATGAGTGATAATATTGAACAGTGAATTTGCATTATATTCTGCCAGAAACTTGGAGATTTGTGCAAAGAGATTTATGACAAGTTACAGCAAGTGTATGGTGATGAATGCATGAGTCGTGCTCGAGTTTATGACTGGTACAAACATTTTTAAGAGGGCCGCCAAAGTGTTGACAGTGACGAACGTTCTGGAAGGCCATCCACCAGAGGGAATGAAGACAAAGATGAATCAGTATGTGCGACAATATGCTCAAATTGTCAACTGACTATCAGGGAGCTTTCTGAGGTCATGGACATCGTTTTCAGCTAAGTACAGTTCATTCTTGCTGTCGATTTGTGGATGAGCCATGTGTCTGCAAAATTTGTGCTGAAACTCCTGTCCTCTGTCCAAAAAGAAGATCATGTGTCTGCAGTCAGGAAGTTGTTGGAATGCTTTGAAAATGTCTCAGATTTCATCAAAAAGATTATTACTGATCATGACTAGTGGGTTTATGGTTATGACCTGGAAACTACGGCTCAATCTCAAAATGGAAGACTTCAGACTCTCACCGACCCAAGAAAGCCCGTCAGGTGAGGAGCAATGTCAAGGTCATGCTCACAGTTTTCTTTGTTTACCAGGGTATTGTTCATCATGAGTATGCTCCAAAAGGCCAAACCATCAATAAGGAGTACTACGTCCAAGTTCTGACTTGTTTGAGAGATGCAGTTCGTCGTAAGAGGCCAGAGTTGCACAGGAATGGTGAATTGTTGCTTCATCACAATAACACCCCAGCTCATGCGTCACATCTTGTCCAGCAGTTCTTGGCCAAACACCAAATCAAGCAAATCCGTCAGCCTCCGTACCTACTTGACCTCTCACCCTGTGACTTTTCCTTGTTTCCAAAACTGAAATTACCACTGAAAGGAAGGAAATTCAATGACTTAAAGAACATTAAACAAAATTTGGCACAGCAGCTTCATAGGATAACGAAAAAGACATTTCAAAATTGTTTCCAGCAGTGGAGAAAGTGTGTTTTATCGGAAGGAGACTACTTTGAAGGAGAATGAGTGCAATAACTATCAGTGTTATTGTACAAGTCTCCGTACTTTTTGATCGCGCCTCGTGCTAGCTTTCAATCTCCCACTTTTACCCTCTCCCTAGTCCCACTAACACCTTCTCTGGCTCACCTTCCCCATCTCCTTATTCCCCTCTCTTTTGCCCATTTCCTAATTCCCCATTTCTACACTTCATGCTCACTTCTTCTCCAATCCTCATCTATCTTTCTTTGACTCTTATTTCCTCGCCAACCCCAGCTCCTTGATTGTCACTAAGCTCTTCTTAGCATCTACCTCTTTCTTTTTTCTGTTACCCTCTACCTAGCATCCTTTTCACTATCTTTCACCCTTTCCAGTCACATTTCATGTTCACTCACCCTTTTTCACATACCTGTCCCTTTGTTAAACTTCTTACTCCTTCCACAGTCCTGTCTCTTTATAGTGCCTCTCAAACCATTCCCAGACTCCCCATATCTTTCCTACTGGTCTTTGTAGAATCCACTGCAAAATCCTAGTATATCACATCTCTCCTGCAAATCATTCCTTACACCCCTGCTGGGACAATCTGCTCCCTTCAAGAGTCAACCCACCAAGCTGCATTCTGTCTTAAGGTTCCTTCTCTCTGGAATGCACTGTCTCTCTCTCTTCATTCTGAGCCATTATTTGAAAATAAAAGACAGGTCTTAAAACCCACTTATTCTCTCTAGTGTTCCCCCAGGCAGTGGCGTACCAACTAGGGGGTTGGGATAGGGTCATGACTCCTCGGCATCAGTTTGAAGGGTGGCACTGGAAGAGGAAGTGAAAGGTCGAAAAGCAAAAGCTTTGCAATGTGGTGTGTGATGGGAGGAAGCACAAATGTAAACAGTGGCCCCTGGGAGCTGGAGACCCACAAAATGCCACTGTCCCCAGGTCCTAGAAGCTGCAGGGCAACTACCTCTATTTCCCTCGTTTCCTTCCCTCACTTCTTTCCTCTTTCTAAACTATTCCATTTCTATTGAAGTTTTTTTCCTTTTTTCTTTTTTTTTTTAGATTGTAAACCACTTCAGTTTTGAGCACATTTATCTTTATTCGTGAATCTGAAATACTGCCTTTCAAGGGAAATTAGCAAAACGGTTTACAAAATGAAATTATAAAAATGAAAAGAAAAGAACTCCAAATCATAGAAAAGTGAGAAGAAAGGATATAAGGAAAACTGAGTCGGGTGGGTGACTACCAAGCTGGACTAGGGGCGCCTACGTGGGTGCTGGTCCCCGTCAGTCATCAGCAACTCTGAAAATACCATTTGAAAGAAGAAGTGGGCCTTCAGGGGCCGCTCTGAATTTTTTATAAGACGTCTCAGTCCAGAATGAGTGGGGAAGTGCATTTCAGAGGGAGGTGCCAAAAATTAAAAACTAGCATTCCTAGTGGATTCCAGTTTGGCAGAGTATTATACTGAGGGGATGCACAGTCGGTTCTCGTGAGCAGAGCGAAGAGTGTGACCAGGAGTATAAGCAGCAAAGACGAATGACAGGTATACGTGGGAGCCAGTATTAGGGACTTTATGAACCAGAGCTTAGAATTCTGAAGTGGATTCGGAAGAATACTAGGAACCAATGATAATTGTATCAATAATGGGGTATTGTGAACAAATTTACTAGCATGCACAAGGATCCTAATTGCAGTATTTTGAACTAAAGGTGTTTTAGGTCAACTGAGTGAATATTTGCTTACAAAGAATTACAGTAATTTTATTTATTTACATTCTCTTATATACTGTGCTATTTTGCATCAGTGTGGTTTATATTGAACAGGGCATTATAACTTGGAGATAACTATTTTTACAGGGAACATGGGCTATGGAGGGTTAAGTGGCTTGCCCAAGACCACAAGGAGCACCTGTGTGACTAGAAATCCCAGTCCTTCCAGCCCAAGGTTGCTGTCCTCTAGTGGGATTTGAACCCCCGACCTTCTGGCCTGAAGTACCTTGCCCCAACCACTAGGCCACTCCTCCACTCCTAATTATTACTCCCACTCAGTAATCAGTTTGAGATATAATAAGTGAATGGATTAGTGTATTTGTACTGCAGGATTGAGCAAAGGATGAACCTTCCTGGATCGATGGAGGGCATAGAAAGTGGATTTAATACTTCCACGACTCGGCTTTGGAAAAACCCGTAAGTATTTGAATGAGTCTGTGAGAGCAATGGCAATCCCAAATAGTAGTAGAGAAATGGTTGGCCGAGCAGACCAACCAGTAGTCCAGGGAGCTGTTGTTTTGCTTAGGTTCAACTTGAGATGATTAGATTGCAACGAGGTGGACACCTTACCATGGCAAAGGTTTGAGGAACACAGGTCAGGGCTGTAGAAGCTGGTACACAGGGACACTTTTACCTAGGAGCAAAAGAGGCAGATGCCCCGGGTCCCTGCACAATGGGAACCCGGCTGCCCATAGCCCTGAGTACAGCAGGCTGAAGTTGGTGGGTTTTTTGTAGAGTTTCATGCCATGGGCCACTGTGCTTTTGGCTATTACAAGGGTTGCTGGTTGAGTAAAGACAGTATTACTTTTAAGTAGGCGGGGCTTGCAAGGCACATCGGCAGAAGGCCGCGGCAGTAGAGCAGTCAGTGTTGTTCGGGTCTGGTGTTAGGCTGTGGAAAAGAGCCCTACTTTGGAGGTACAGCAGTGGGGAATACTTATTAAAAAATTGTGTTTGCTGCATCTAGCAGTGGGAGGGGAGAGAGTCTGCTGCGTACCACCAGCCATTGTCATGCAAGGTGGCTTAGACAGTTTGGAACCGGGCTTCGGGAGCAGGCAGAGGGTGTTATTTGGGAGTCCTAGGAATCAATAAATCAGGTATGGAAGGGAGTTTTTCAACAGCCTGGGGGTGGGGGGGGGGGGGGGGGGAGGGGGGAGGGGCGTTCTCAAATGTTTGCTCAGGGCTCCATAAGGGGTTGAAGCAGCCCCGTTGGTATATGTTATCGATAAGATGTCATCGGCACTTATGCTGAAATCCTGGATCAGTGCAGCTAGTAGAAAAGCCAGCAGTGAGCTGGTAGAACTGAGCGCTAGAAGTAGAAACAGAAAGAGACCGCTCTGACAAACCTCTTACACTGAAGTTCATACCCCAGATTAGTCTGGTGGCATTATTCCTATACAGCTTCTCATTCCAGACATGCCGAAGTTATTATGGGCTTCTCCTGAAACCTCAGACTCTAGGCTTTTAGTAGAATTAAAGGCCTATGCTTCAAAACAATTTAATTTAATGCGAACTTACATGGTAGCAGCGCAGCGTTGTGCTATGCAGGGGACTTGCATGTACGATGAGCCCTGCTCCCATGTTCAGTGATGGTCTCATGCCACTGTTGCTATTGCTACTATGCCTGTCATAGTGCTACATGAGATGTCTGTAGTGCTGATAAAGGGATATTCAGAGACACTAACTGGACAGTATCCTCTCTAACGGCAGTGCCCGGATAGTGCCAGGGTGAACTGTGGGTGTGGTGAGGGCAGCCCCAACATTTATTCGGTTCGCAGCGATTTTTAGCCTGCTAACTGGATAAATGGCCACATAAAGTCAGGTCACATGTCCTAGCTCTACATAGTTCTGCCATGTGGATAGTGGCTGAATATTTCCGCAGTAGTGCTTGCTGCTGAAACCGGATATTCAGCGCCCAAGGATATCCGGATTCCAAAGATGAATATCTGCTTTCAATTTTACATGACGCAGCTGGTGCTTAATAAACTGAATATTGACCCAACAGTCTAGAGAAACTAAACCATATTATTCAGCTAAAAAGACTACAGAATTGATTTTCAGAGAAGGCTTATCACCTCATCTCTAAAGTTAATACTACTACTACTAGTACTAAGCATTTATAAAGCGCTGTACAATAAAAACATAAAAAGACAGTCCCTGCTCAAAAGAGCTTACAATCTAAAAAAACAAAGCAAGAAAAGGAGTAGAAAAAGATAAGAACAAGGGTAAAGAGACAAGAGCAGGAGAGACAGGACAAAGGATAAGAGGTAAGAACAAGTGTAAGAGGAAGAAAGAAAGGTGAAATAAAAGAGGGGAAGGAAGGAGAACAGCAAAATCAAGAGCCAAAGGCAGAGGCGAAAAGATGAGCTTTTAACTTGAGTTTGAAGAGGGGCAAAGAAGATGCCTGACGTATAGACAAAGGAAGTTTATTCCAAGCGTAAGGAGCAGCAAGGTGAAAAGAGCGGAATGTGGAGTTGGCAATAGAGGAGAAGGGCATAGCAAGAAGCAACTGGGAAGAAGAACGGAGTACATGAGGGGGGAGATAGGGAGAAATGAGAGAAGAAAGGTACTGAGGCGCCACAGAGTGAATGCACTTATAGGTCAGCAGGAGAAGCTTAAAGTGAATACGGAAATGGATAGGGAGCCAGTGAAGAGATCTGAGGAGAGGAGTGATGTGGACAAAAGAAGGCTGACAGAAAATCAAACGGGCAGCGGAGTGCTGAATAGACTGAAGGGGGAAGAGATGAGACTGAGGAAGACCAGCAAGATGGAGGTTACAATAATCAAGGCGGGAGGTGATTAGGGAATGGATGAGGGTTTTAGTAGTGATCTCAGAGAGAAAGGGGCGGATTTTGCCAATGTTGAAGAGAAAGAAGCGACAGGTCTTAGCGATGAGTTGGATATGAGAGGAGAAAGAGAGTGAAGAGTCAAAAATAACACCCAGATTGCGAGCAGATGAAACAGGTTGGAGAACAGAGCCATCAACAGAGACTGAAAAAGAAGAAGGAGAAAGGGAAATTTTAGGAGAAAAAACGAGAAGTTCAGTCTTGGCCATGTTCAATTTCAGGCGACACTGGAACATCCAGGCAGCAATGGCAGAGAGTCAGCAAGAGATCCGGGACTGGAAAGCAGAAGAAAGATCAGGAGTAGAGAGATAGATTTGGGAGTCATCAGCATAGAGATGGTACTGAAAACCATGAGAGGAAATAAGCGCACCAAGGGATTGTGTAAAGAGAGAAAAAAGAAGGGGACCCAAGACAGAACCCTGGGGGACACCAACCGAGAGCGGGTTAACAGAGGAGGAGGAGGAGCCACCAGAACATACACTAAAGGAGCGATGGGAGAGATATGAGGAGAACCAGGAGAGAACAGAGTCCCTAAAGCCAAGCGAGGACAAAGTGTTAAGGAGAAGATCATGGTCAACAGTGTCAAAGGCTGCAGAAAGGTCAAGGAGGATAAGGGCAGAGTAAAGGCCTTTAGATTTAGCCAGGAACAAGTCACTGGAGACTTTGACAAGAGCAGTTTCGGTAGAGTGCAAAGGACGAAAACTGGATTGTAAGGGATCGAGAACAGCATGGGAAGCAGGAAGTCAAGACAACGGCGGCAAACCGCACATTCGAGCAGTTTAGAAATGAAAGGAAGGAGACAGATGGGGCGATAATTAGAAGGACATGAGGGATCAAGTGAGGGTTAGGCTCCTATATTCAGAAAGTAAAGGCCTCTAAATTTTTTTTTGGATTGTGGAACTTTAACTGGGTATTTTAAAGAGAAGCAGCTGAACCTAGGACAGTGAGGGTCTCAGCTAACTTAATGAGTTTAAATTAAGGCACCCCGTACTGGCAATCAGCACTGAATCAATTTGCAACTTCATTCCCCTGACGATTCCTGCCCCCTTCTAAGGGGCCTGGTGGTTTAAGACACCTAAGTTTAGGTGCTCGGAGTCTGTACATTTCTAATCTCAAAGGTTTAGTTCCTAACTCCTAAAGTTAGGCCCCTAGATCTTTAGCGAATTAGCCTGTGAAGGTCTTATTCCAAAGGAATTTTTCCCTTCTGTGTCTATGTAAAAATTCTTGAGAAAACCCGAACGGGCCTATTTACTAAACTGCATTAAGGCTTGTATTTAACAAACTTTAGCAGCCAAAAGTAAGGTACATTTAGTGCAAGCCATCCATTGTAATTGTAAGGGCATTCCTGTCACTGGATGGAGGGGCGGGGGAGGCAGGCACGTTGCTAACTCAGGGCTTTTGGTCGCTGATATGGTTGATTCGGAGGCACTATACACTTGGAGGTGTGGTTAACTGATTTACATTATCTGCTATATACTAATGACACCTGTATTAGCTGCAAGGCTACACTCCTTTCTTGCCGCCTAGTGAGAAATTTCATACTACACAAGAATGAAAGGAGGAGGCAGACAATTACACACCCATTCAGCTACACACCCGTTAGGCTAAAAACCATGGACATACGACTAATGCAAAGATAGGGCAGTAGTGTTAACAGGCAGCTTTGCAGAGTTGAGGAGTGGCCTAGTGATTAGAGCAGTGGCCTGAGAACAGAGGAACAAGAGTGAAGGTCTCTGTTTCTTGCTTTCTTGGGCAAGTCACTCTACCTGGCATTGCCTTGGGTACAAATTAGGACTGCAAACCGCCTTGGGCAGGGGCGTGTGGTGCAAGCAGGGAGACGTGCTCAGAGGTGGAGTGCGAACGGAGTTGGTATTTTTGTGAGCATTTTACAAAATCTGCATGAACTTTGCATGCTAATGTGTGCGCCTGCTTCTGAGCAGGTGAAATATTCGCACCTTTAATGTTGTCGTGATTTCTAGTAGTTTAGAAAGACACAAAGGCATTTGTAAAGGAAATATTCAAAGGCCTTTATTCGGTTTGCAGATCTTCGACGTGCATAAATGCAGCTGCACCAATCCAGTTAGCGTTGATGAATATCCTCCCCATGTCGCCTAGCGGGGTTAGCGACGGCTGTTCTATGGTTGGCACAGGGGTGGTACCTTTAGCTGTCTGGTCGGCGGCGATATTCAGACGCTAACCGGTTAGCTCCTAACCTTTGATGCTTTGGCAGTCCAGTTCGTGGTGGAGTACTGCTGCCAACCAGACTGCGAAAGAGCGATCTGAACCAACCGGATAGTCAGTGTCGGGCACCAGATATGGCACTGAATATTCGGGCTCAATTTACAGTGGTGATGAGCGATGGCCGGAGCTGAGAATGCCGCCTTGATTTGTTTAATAAAAGAGGTGAAAATAAGCACCTTCCTGGCCAGTGACTTTCTAGTATATAGCTATGCAGTTTAAGTGACGACAGCCTTTTTGTGTCCTAAATGAAACTGCATGTTATACAGACGGCAGGCTTAATATTGCCCTCTACATACAGCTTGATGCGCTACTGTAGCCCTGCTCCAGCTTTAGCCACATAAGGCGGCAACGCTTAGAGAGAGTTGAATAATGTCCCTGAAAATCCGCAGATAGGGAACGTCTATATTTACTGGCGACCACTAAACAGAAAGGCTCTTTTGAATATTGATGCATTTTCAGTCTTCCCCGCCAGCTCGGGGAGCAGAAAACCTGTCCTGACCCAGGAACTGAATCAGATCTTCTACAAAGCAGCGCGCAGATTCACTTGGGCAGCCCAAAAGCTTTTCCATTGAGCTGATGAGAGAAGGTCAGTAATGCATTTCTGCTTCAGAGACAGGGCTGGGGAAAGCCACATGAGATAAGTGAGGTTGTTGGTCAGGGCTCAGTCACTTGTGGGGAGCTGTAAATGCCTAACATGCTACCACAGGATTTACAAACCCATTTCTCATAAGACAGCCTCGTTTACGGAGACTGAGCAACGCCAGGCAGAAAGCATATTATAGGCCCAGGGGACTCTCAGGAGAGGGTGGCTCCTCCAGGCCAGACTGCTTGTGAGGAACTTTGTGGGAAAATGAGTTTGCCAGTTCTTGTTGCAATGCATAACCACCAGGCTGCCAGTCTCCAAGGACTGCTGCCCCACTCCCTAAAACTACTTAGGAGATGCCCCAGTGTGTAATTGACTGGTTAATTTTACTATGAATCACAGCTTAGTAATGACAGTTCTGCTAAGAAATAAACAGTAAAGTACATATTGCCATTCCATCGGTGGGTGGGACGTGAATTTCATATCCTGTGAAAGTGACCTTTCTTTTCTTTAAAGTATGGGACTATGGGTCAGAAGCTCTGCTGCTTGGCTGATAGATAACATCAGAATATCAGCAAATTATTCTTTAAACAAATGAGATCTGCTCACCTCAGGATGCAGCATAGCAGGCAGGGGTCCAGGGTTAGCAGTTCTAATTCTGGCTCTTCCAGGACTCTGTGTGTGATCTGAGAACCTTTCTATGCCTCCGCTCGTTGGGTCCTGATAATAGCACCCACTTTCAGCTCCTCTATCTTTTTCGGGGCAAGGGTTCAGTGTCCAGCCCCCTGGGATGGAGGGATAGTTAGTAGATTGTTTTGGCTACCTAGTAACATTTTAACAACTGGTCTAATGCAGACCATCCTTCCTGAGGATTTTCAAACAAGGATGATTTTACATAGAAAAAGGTAAAATTTCTTGAGGCTGATATTCAGAAGCATTAATGCGATCGAGTACTTAAATGAATAATTTTGGCTGTTTAATAAGTCACCAAAAAGTCAAAGTTCTCTGTTTTAATTTGGGGCCTACTTTGGGGCGGTCAAGAGGCAGTTAAAATTTATCCGGCAAACAATGATATAAGGATATGAGAGTCAGATCAAGGTCCATCGAGCCCAGCATCTTGTCTCTGACAGTGGCCAGTCTGGGTTTCCAGTACCTGGTATATCCAAAAAAAGTAGATCTAGCTCCCACAATTCATTTTAGGGATGAGTAATGGATCTCCTAAGTCTAACAGGCCAATCATTTTTTATGAACTTTTCCTCCAGGAACTTGCTCAATCCACTTTTGAATCCTTTTATGTTGGTGATCTTGACCACATCATCCAGCAACAGATTCTGCAATTAATTATGCGCCACATGAAAGAAAACCTTCTGTGATTTGTTCAGCTGCTCACTGGGAAACTTACCTGGACGAGTAAGAAGATGTAGGTTTATCCATTTAACTTTACATGGTCTCTGCACTGCTGAAAAATGATCTCTTGGCCATTTAATGAAAAAGTTCTGATGATCTTAAGTCCTGTATGGAGGATGCTCTCCAGGCAAAGGGCAGCTGAAGAGTGTGCTGACCAATGATAACACTTCACCTTAATTTCCCAAGCTCCACACTGAGCTATGTGCGCAAACCGTACCTGAAACACAGGGGATAGCGACTGTGGAGTGATATCTCTGTGCAGAATCAAATTATAAAGACTTTAAAATAGGACTTAGAATTCTCTTTTGCACCCGGGCCTGTGGGAACTGTCAAACGGTGACACCTCTCAGCTGTTCACATTTCTTCTTTTTTGTCCATTCCAAATCTCCTCCCTTCGATGAGTGTTTTTCATCCTTGGTTTTATCTCCTATCTTAATTCTCCTGACTTTCCTGTTTATGTTTTATAATTGTAAATTGCTTTGATAATATTTGGAAAATGGTATAGCAAACACCCAAAAATGAATACATCAAAAACTCACCACAGGTTCAGTTGACATAATACAAATTGGATCTCAAAGGGAAGTAGGTATAATGTGAGGAGGTGTGATAATCCAAAATATCCTTTAGTGAACAATGAAATGGTGGAAATGATGCACATTATTTGTCTTAACATGCACTATGAGGGAAGCTGCTAAGTCTCTGGCCTTGTAACGAAACAGAAAACTATGGGCACACTTCAGTTCCAGAGGTCCAAATGATCTCTCTGCAGTTTCGTTTTCTTAAACTACAGAAAGATCATTCAGACCTCCAGAACTGAAGTGTGCTCATAGCTTTCTGTTTTGTTACAAGGACAGAGACTTATCAGCCCCCCCCCTCGCATTTCCGATTTTAGCAGGCAAAGAGCCATTTTTATGTCCTTTGAAGATGGTAAACTTTTGCATGTAACTTTAGGCCTGAGAAGTTTACTTAAATCAAAGGAGCTCTGGTGGTGCGAAGCCATTATTTCTTTAGACATATAGGGAGCGATCGTAGTAACATAGTAAATGGCGGCAGATAAGGACCTGCACAGCTCCTGTAGTCTGCCCAATGAGGTGGCGAGGGTTGTGCCTACCATTCCATGCAGATTACTCCCTCTGTCCCTTTGTCAAGTATTGTATCCACTGCTCTGTGTGGGTTAACCTCTCTGGGGGCTAGTCGTGCCTACCTTGACGCGTCTAACCTTCCTGCTGGTTGTGCAGGATAGTTAGACAGGGGCAGGGAAGGGACAGCTCGGGGGCGGAGTCTAGGCAGGCAGTGGGTGGTCGCTAGGGTTGCCAACTGGCTCCACATGCGCCCGACAGGCTTGATCCAGTCCTGGGTTTACCCCATTGCATGCAGGGACATGTAGTCTTGCTTTTCTTATGGAATGCAATGGAAAAATCAGAACTACATGTCCCTGCATGCAGTGGGGTAAACCTAGGACTGGATCAAGTGTGTCGGGCGCATCTGGAGTCAGTTGGCAACCCTAGTGGTCGCCGGCCTGGACATACAGGGCCGGCTCTAATGTCAGCCCTGTATGTCCAGGGCTGGCGACATGTACGAGGAAGTTATTCCACCTCCGAGGTGGAATAACTTCCCTGTACATCCAGAATTGACAGCCCAGGGCGCGGATGGGGCAGGGGGGCCCAAAGACATTCCCTGCAGCCCGACCCTGGCATTTAGGAGGCCAGATCGGGGGTCGGGCTGCAGGGAATGCAGCATTGGAGTCCGGCAGCCAGCATCAAGGCTCTTCAATGGAGCCGTAGTGCCATGGCAACATGACGCCATGGCGCCGTGGCTCCTTTGAAGAGCCTTTTCTGTTAGCAGGGAAGGTCTTGTAAGTGGAGGCTGGGCTGAATCACAGTCCCGGCCTGCACGTATAGGACTATTTGTGATTCTGATCTCACGGGGCTAGACGTGCCCCTCGGGATCAGAATTGTGATCCCCTCTCTACGTCCGGCACAGACTGAAAGTACAGAGGGGATCTATGTCTGGGATGGAATGAGCCCTTCTGTGTCTTTGTTTAGGGCTTGCAGATTATCCCAGTCTGTTTTTTGAAGTTTAAAAGTTATTTAAGCTTGCTTTGATTCCCTCCTCATCCTATAAAAGGGGTCCTCGGTGTCTGTCTCATGCCTTTTTGAATTCCGTCACTTTATTGCCCCCATCACCTCCTTCCAGGCATCCACCACCCTTTCCATGAAAAAGTATTTCCTGATGTTACTTTTAAATTCACCTTTTTGCAATTTCATTTCATGTCCTCTAGTTCTACAGCTTATCTGTCTTTGAAAAAAGTTAGTTTGTCCATTAACACCCTTTAAGTATTTAAAAGTCTGTATCATATCTCCATCCCTCCTCTTCCCTAGCGTGTACATTTTTAGGTCTTCAGTCTCTTCTCATACATCTTGTGGCACAGGCCCCATATCATTTTGGTCACCTTCTTCTGAACCATTTCAAATCTTTTTATATCCTCTGTGAGATACGGTCTCCAAAACTGAACGCAATACTCCAAGCAAAGTCTCACCAATGACTTGTACAGGGGCGTTAATACCTCCTTCCTACTGCTGATTTTGCCTCTCTATACGCAGCTTAGAATCTTTTTGGCTTTGGCCACCATCTTGTCACACTGCTTTGCCACCTTGAGATCCTCAGACACTATCATCTCAAGAGCTCTCTCTCCTGGTCTGTGTACACCAGCGTCTTGCCTCTGTTGCATATTGCTCCTGTGGATTTCTTCATCCCAAGTATATCACTCTGTACTTCTTCACATTAAACATTAACTGGCACGTACTAGACCATTCTTCTGATTTTTGTAGATTTTTTCTCATGTTGTCTACTCCCTCCGAGGTGTCCATTCTGTTGCAAATCTTCATGTCATCCAGAAGAAAGGCACACTTTTCCTTGTAACCTTTTGGCAACATCACTCATGAAGACATTGAACAGTACTGGTCCCAGGACTGATCCCTGAGGCACTCCACTATTCACTTTCCTCTCTTCTGAATGACATCCATTTACCACATCCCCTCTCCCCCCCCCCCCCCCCGCTGCCGGTACAAGAATTCAGTGCGGGAAACTTACTATAAAGCTGGCTTGCCGCGCTGCTTCCAGGCCAAGCCGCTCTTCTCTCCCAGGCCAAAGTCTCTCAATTCATGAGGCTTCATTCAGGAGAGGAGCGGCTGGGCCTGCTGCAGAGACTTTATGGTAAGTTTGCCATGCTATTTCTGTGGGCCTGGCAGCGGGCACCCCCATCCTGGCTGGCACTGGGCGCAGGCTGCACCCACTGCCACACTCTTGGTATGCCACTGCCTTGATCCGGGACATATAAAACACATAAACCCTGGTGATCATGATAATCAGTGCTCTAAATGGTTAGTACCATTGATTATCCCCACGGAGTGCCTTGGTACAATCCAGTTAGTGCTGGGGTGATCCATGGGAGAGCTGGGGCAGTCCCCATAACAATCTGGTTAGCAACGATATTCAGCCTGCTAACCGATAGGTACCCGCAAAATGTTAGGACCACTATCCAGATAGTGAAACATGAGTGGGGAAGCCGGATATTACTACTACTGTTATTACTACTGCTCAGCATTTGTATAGTGCTACAAGATGTATGCAGTGCTGCACAGACACATGTAAAAGACGGCTCCTGCTCATTAGAACTTATTATCTAGACAAGATGGACAACACAGTAGCTGTAGACACGGGGTACATCTAGGGGGAATGGTAAGGAAACACAAAGGAGATCAGGCGAGTCAAGATCTGAAATCAGCAGTGAAGAGATGAGCTTTAAGGAGCAAAGTCTGGAGTTAGCAATAGAAGAGAAGGGCAGAGATAGAAGCGATTTGCAAGAAGAGCGGAGTTCCCAAGGAGGGGTGTAGGGAGAGATAAGAGAGGAAAGGTAGTGAGGAGCTGCAGAGTGAATGCACTTATAGGTCAGCAGAAGAAGTTTTAACTGGATGTGGAAACGGATAGGGAGCCAATGAAGAGACTTGAGAAGAGGGGTTATATGAGCATGACGAGGCTGGCAGAAGATTAGCCAAGCAGCAGAGTGTTGAACAGATTGAAGGGAGGAGAGATAATTCAAAGGGAGACCAGCAAGGAGGAGGTTGCAATAGTCTAGACGGGAGGTGACTAAGGAGTGGATAAGTGTCTTAGTAGTGTATGTAGACAGGAAGGGATACATTTTGACAATGTTATAGAGAAAGAAGTGATAGGTTTTAGCTATCTGTTCAATGTGTGCAGAGAAAGACAGAATAGAGTCAAAGATGACTCCAAGGTTGCGAACTGAGGAAACAGGCAGGATTGTAGTGTTATCCACAGAAATAGAGAAGGGAGGAAAGGGGGGAGGTGGGTTTAGGGGGAAAGATAAGGAGCTCAGTTTTGGCCATGTTCAGTTTCAAGAGGCGGTGAGACATCCAAGCAGCAATGTCAGAAAGGCAGGCAGAGATCCGGTCTGGATTGCTGGAGAGATTTCAGGTGTAGAGAGGTAGATCTGGGAATCATCAACGTAAAGATGGTACTGAAAGCAAGGGACTGGGTATAGAGAGAGAAAAGGAGTGGACCCAAGACAGATCCTTGGGGTGCACCAACTGAGAGCAAGATAGCAGCAGAGGAGAATGTCAGATAGGATCTGGTGCTGAATATCTGGTTCCATTTTTGCCCATGGCGGTCAGGCAATTTAGCAACACTAACCGTTGCGGTCTGAATATCAGCCTCATACAAAACATAGAAAGTGACAGCACATAGAGACTATGCAGTCTATCCAGTCTGCCCATCCATACCAACTTCTAAGCTACAATCCCTTCCTGCCCCTTAAAAATCCTCTGTGCTTTCTTAAATTCAGATAGGGTTCTTGTTTCCATCATTCCAGGCATCTACTTCCCTTTCATAAAGTAATATTTCCTTACATTACTCCTGAGTCTATGCTCTTTGATCTTATCCTATGACCCCTTGGTCCAGAAGGAAGACCTCTTGCGCTTTTATAATATTGAGGTATTGAAATATCTATCATATCTCGCCTCTGCCTCCTTTCATGAAAATTATGCCTATTGAGATCTTTAAATCTGTCCCAATATGCTTTATGTTGAAGACCATAGACCATTTTAGTAGCCACACTCTGCATCAACTCCATCCTAATTTTTTTGAAGATGCAGTCTCCAGAATTGCACATAATACTTCAAAGGAGATCTCATCAGAGAGATATACAGAGACCCTATCATCCCCTTTTTCCTGCTGGCCATTCCTCTTCCCATGCTCCCAAGCATCTTTCTGGCTTTTCATCTCACCTTTTTTTTCCTGTTTGGCCACCTTAGGATCATCAGATACAATCAGCCCCTGGCCCCACTCTTCTTTTGTGCCCAGAAATATTTCACCCTCTGTACTGTTGCCTTGGGTTTTTACAGCCCAAATGCATGGCCCTGCATATTTAGCATTAAATCTTAGCTGACAAATTCTAAACCATTCTTCAGGGTTCACTAGATCCCTCCTCATGTCATTTACACCTTACAGGGTATCTAACCTATTTAATTATTGACCTATCTACGTTCTCCCCTTCATTTCTAAACTACTTGAATGTGTGGTTCACCACCACTGCCTTGACGTTTTCTTCTCTCAAGCCCTTCTGGATCCTTTACAATCTGGCTTTCTTCCTTTACATTCTACTGAAATGGCTTCTGGAAAAGTCTCCAGCGACCTGCTCCTGGCCATATCCAAGGGTCTTTACTTGATCCTCATCCTTCTTGACCTTCCTTCTGCTTTTGACACTGTTGACCACCACCTTCTCCTCAATACCTTCTCCTCGCTTAGTGAAAGCATGTATGTTGGTACAGGGTACCGTACACTATTAGACTGACTAAACCTGAGAAAGAGTTAATTCTGTTCAGAACCTTGCTTAGAAATAAAACCTCATATATTAGCTTACTAAGTGAAGGTTTACATAAATAAAGGAAAGGGCAGGTTGTACTCTAGCCTCTCTGACTCAGGGTTATTAGCTAAAATACTCTCTGGGTTAGCAGATATCAAGCAGTACTCAGGGTTATTAGATATCAAGCAGTCAGCAGTAAACAGTTATGTGTATGTCTCCTCATACCGACCTAGTCAGCAGTAAACAATTATGTCAATTAGGTCAATTATGTCTTGGAATCCTGTATGTCTCCTCATAATGACCTATGTAGCAGTAAACAGTTATGTCTTGGACTCCATGTATGTCTCCGCACACTCACCCACATCGAATAAAGTTGACCTACGATATGATAAATACGTCATCTTTGACGTATAATGATAAAGTGAAATTATGCTGTATCATCTAAAAGAACCTTATAAATAAAGTGAACCATGGCTAGTAAGTTAGAGTAAACAGGGAGAACGTGTTTCTCTCAGTTTCTCTATACTAAAGCTTTGGTGTATTTTCTATAGAACTGTGTTGTATTTTATTGCTGTATTTTGGTAACCTTCCCATTGTTTTTGAATGTAGCTTTCTGTAGCTCCAAGAACCCAGTAAGGTTGCTGATGCGGAGGGGTTAAGTAAGCTCTTCACTTAGTTTTAAGGGCTCTGTGCTATCCTGGTTCTCTTCTTATCTCTCCCTCCTCTACTGCTATCCCACTCTCAGTTGCTGGTCTGTCTTTGGACCTCTCCTTTTCTCTCTCTATACCCAGTCCCTTGGTGCACTCATCTCCTCCCATGATTTTCAGTACCATTTTTACACTGAGGACTTTCAGATCTACCTTTCTACCCTGCAATCTCTCTGGCAATCCAGACCAAGATCTCTGCCTGCCTATTTGCTATTTGTCATTGCTGCTATTTGAAATTGAACATGGTCCAAACTATGCTTCTTATCTTTCCCCATAAACCCACCTCCCCCTTCCTCCTTTCTCTGTCCCTGTGGATAACACTACACTCCTCCCTGTTTTCTGTGCTTGCAACCTTGGAGTCATCCTCTCTCTGCTTCTCCATATACATCCAACTGATAGCTAAAACCTGTCATTTCTTTCTCTATAACAGCAAAATTCACCCCTTCCTTTCTGAACACACTACTAAGACACTTACCTACTTTTTAGTCATCTCCCATCTAGACTATTGCAACCTCCTCCTTGCTGGTCTCCCTCTGAATCATCTCTCTTCCCTTCAAAACTCAGTTGCATAGCTAATCTTCTGTCAGCTTCAGTATGCTCTTATAACCCCTCTTTACATGTCACTTCATTGGCTCCCTATCCGTTTCCATATCTAGTTCAAACATCTCCTACTGACCTATATTCACTCTACAGCTCCTCACTACTTCTCCTCTCTCCTCTCTTATCTAAGAACATAAGAACATAAGAAATGCCATACTGGGTCAGACCGAGGTCCATCAAGCCCAGTATCCTGTTTCCAACAGTGGCCAATCTAGGTCATACGTACCTAGCAGTTTCCCCAAAAGACACAGGTTCTGCAGTGCTTGTACTAGGCCAAGCATTGATATCCTGGGTCCCTTTTTAATAGTGGTTTATGGACCTTTCCTCCAGGAACTTGTCCAAACCTTTTTTAAACCCAGCTATACTAACAGCCCTTACTACATCATCCTCCGGTAACAGATTCCAGAGTTTGATTACACGTTGAGTGAAGAAATATTTTCTCCTATTTGTCTTAAATAGTTTACCCTGTAGCTTCATTACATGTCCCCTAGTCCTTCTATATTCTGATAGCGTAAACAATTGATCCACGTTTATCCGTTCCACTCCATTCATTAATTTATACACCTCTATCATATCTCCCCTCAGCCGTCTCTTTTCTAGGTTAAAGAGCCATAACCTTTTTAGCCTCTCTTCATAGGAGTAGCCTTCCATCCCCTTCACCAATTTGGTGGCTCTTCTCTGTACTTTTTCTAATAACTCTATGTCCTTTTTAAGATACAGTGACCAGAATTGCACACAATATTCAAGGTGCGGTCGTACCATGGAGCGATACAGAGGCATTATAATATCCTTTGTTCTATTCTCCATCCCTTTCCTTATGATACCTAGCATTCTATTTGCTTTCTTGGCCGCCGCTGCACACTGGGCGGAGGGTTTTAACATGTTATCCACGATGACTCCTAAATCTTTTTCCTGGGTGGTGGTTTCTAATGTGGAGCCTTGCATCGTGTAACTATAGTGTGGGTTGTTCTTTCCTAGGTGCATAACTTTGCACTTGTCCACATTAAATTTCATCTGCCATTTGGATGCCCAGTCTTCCAATTTATCCAGATCCTCCTGCAGTTTTCCACAATCCTCTTGGGTTTTAACAACTTTAAACAGTTTTGTGTCATCTGCAAATTTGATAACCTCACTAGTTATTCCCTTTTCCAGGTCATTTGTGAATATGTCAAAAAGTAGCGGACCCAGTACAGATCCCTGGGGTACTCCACTATTCACCTTTTTCCATTGGGAATATTGGCCATTTAGCCCTACCCTCTGCTTTCTATCTTTTAACCAGTTCCCGATCCACAATAGTACACTGCCTCCTATCCCATGACTTTTTAGCTTCGCCAAAAGTCTCTGATGGGGGACCTTGTCAAAGGCTTTCTGAAAGTCCAGATACACTATATCAACCGACTCACCTTTGTCTACCTGTTTATGCACACCTTCAAAAAACAGATCAGATTAGTAAGACAAGATCTTCCTTGTCTAAAGCCATGTTGGCTGTCTCCCATTAGGCCATGACTATCTACATGCTGTGTAATTTTGTTCTTTATGATGGTTTCTACCATTTTCCCTGCTACTGACGTCAGGCTCACCGGTCTGTAATTTCCCGGGTCACCCCTGGAACCCTTTTTAAAAATTGGTGTTACGTTGGCGACCCTCCAATCTTCAGGTATTACAGATGATTTAAATGAAAGTTCACAGATTACCAATAACAGGTCTGCAATCTCATATTTCAGTTCTTTCAACACTCTGCGATGTATACCATCCGGTCCAGGTGATTTGCTACTATTCAGTTTATCAAATAGTTGTAATATATCTTCCCGGTGTAGCGATATTTCTCTCAATTCCTCTGCAGTATCACCTTTAAATACCACTTCAGTCTTGGGTAACATCCCTACATCTTCCTCAGTAAAGACCGAAGCAAAGAATTCATTCAGTCTCTCTGCTATAGCCTTGTCTCCTCTTACTGCCCCTTTTACCCCTCTATCATCTAATGGTCCAATTGACTCTCTCACAGGCCTTTTGCTACGAATGTACTTGAAAAAGTCTTTATTTCGTGTTTTTGCTTCCGTAGCAAGTTTCTTCTCAAATTCCCGCTTTGCCTGCCTTATCAATGCTTTGCATTTAACTTGCCAGTGCTTGTGCTGTTTCCAGTTTTCATCATTTGGCTCTTTTTTCCATTTCCTGAAGGTTGCTCTTTTGGCAGCAACAGCCTCTCTGACCTCACCTTTAAACCATGCTGGCAGTTTTTTGGACTTTCTTCCACTTTTCTTAATGCGTGGAATACAGCTGGTCTGGGCTTCGAGGATAGTATTTTTAAATAACACCCAAGCTTGCTGTAAGTCTTTAACCTTGGAACCGCTCCTTTTAGTTTTTTCCGAACTATATTCCTCATTCTATCATAGTCTCCCTTTTGAAAGTTAAAAGGTAGTACTGTGGATTCCTTTACTATCTGTCCTCCACTGATTAAATCAAACATGATCATACTATGATCACTATTGCCAAGTGGTCCCAACACCCTTATTTCTTGCACCAGATCTGGCGTTCCACTAAGGACTAGGTCCAGTATGGCTTCCCCTCTGGTCGGTTCATGAATCAGCTGCTCCAAGAAGCAGTCATTTATTTCATCTAGAAACTTTATCTCTTTAGCTTGTCCTGCTGTGACACTGTCCCAGTCGATACCGGGGTAATTGAAATCACCCATTATTACTACTCTGTTGTGGCTTTTGTTAGCTTCCTTGATTTCTTTGAGCATTTCATCATCCATTTGTTCATTCTGGCCAGGTGGTCGATAGTATACTCCCACTGCCATCACCTTCCCCTTCATAAATGGAATTTCAATCCATAGAGATTCTACAGCAAATTTTGTTCCCTGCAAAACTTTAATCCTTTCTGACTCAATGCCCTCTCTAACATAGAGCGCAACCCCTCCACCAATTTGTTCAGCTCTATCATTACGATATAGTTTGTATCCAGGTATCACAGTGTCCCACTGGTTATCCTCCTTCCACCATGTCTCTGAGAGTGCAATCATATCTAACCTCTCATTTAGTGCTATATATTCTAATTCTCCCATCTTATTGTTTAGACTTCTAGAAATGGCATACAAGCATTTTAGAGACTGTATTTTATTAATATTAATCTGGCTATTGGTAGGCATGGGTAATTAGGAATCCTTATGCTCTGTCTGCTCCTTACTCAAGGGCATTTGGGCTACTATACTCCCTTTTGGAACCTCACTGCTTTTGGTAGTATCCTTCAAGGATACCTTTGTCCGAACCATGCGCTCCTGGGTGACTGTCGGCTTTCCCCTATTTTCTAGTTTAAAAGCTTCTCTATCTCTTTTTTAAAGGTTAATGCCAGCAGTCTGGTCCCATCCTGATTAAGGTGAAGCCCATCCCTTCGGAAGAGCCCCCCCTTTCCCCAGAATGTTCCCCAGTTCCTAACAAATCCAAAACCCTCATCCTTGCACCATTGTCTCATCCACGCATTGAGACTCCGGAGCTCTGCCTGTCTTTTGGGTCCTGCACGTGGAACAGGAAGCATTTCGGAGAACGCTATCCTGGAAGTTCTGGATTTCAACTTCCTACCTAAAAGCTTAAATTTAGCCTCCAGAACTTCCCTACCACATTTTCCTATGTCATTGGTACCAACATGTACCAAGACAGCAGACTCCCCCCCAGCACTATCTATGATCCTATCTAGGCGGTGCGTGAGATCTGCTACCTTCGCACCAGGCAGGCATGTTACCAGGCGATCCTCACGTCCACCAGCCACCCAGCTATCTACATTCCTAATGATTGAATCACCAACTATACCAGCTGTCCTGACCCTCTCCTCATGGGGACATGGCCCTGGAGAAACGTCCTCGGTGCGAGAGGGTTTTACATCACCTGGAGGACAGGTCCTAGTTACAGGATCACTTCCTGCCACACCAGGGTGATGCTCTCCTGTCACGTGACCTCTCTCCTCCATGGCAACAGGGATGCTGCCAGACTGGAGGTGGGACTTCAGGACTATATCCCTGTAGGTCTCGTCCATGTACTTCTCTGTCTTTCTTATGTCTTCCAGGTCTGCTACTCTAGCCTCTAGAGAACGGACTCATTCCCTGAGAGCAAAGAGCTCCCTGCACTTAGTGCATATGTAGGACCTCTCACCAACTGGGAGAAAATCATACATGTGACACTCAATGCAAAAGACTGGAGAACCCCCATCTCGTTGCTGGACCTCTGTCTGCATCTTAGTTTAAAGCTTGTGTTTAGGTCTTTTAAATTCGGTATATAATAAGGATTGGTGTAGATGCTTATACTAATAAAAGTGTATCTAATACCCCTAATACACCCTGTGTACCTGAAGCTTAATTAATCTCAGGTCCTCTGTGTATGACTGATTTGGATTAAGAGCTGCACCTGAGAGCAGCCCCTTTCCTCTAAGATGTGCAAGTACCTATAAAACTACAATTACCCCAGGGGTGGGTGGGTGCTGGGGAGGGAGGGAGGGAGATAAGTCCTATTAAAGAGGGCAGTTACAAGGTACCCTGTCCTGAACCCTCAGCAGGGGGATGGGGGTACCACACAAAGCCCAGTTAGTTGAGAGAGGCAAGGTAAGTACAGCTGAGAAGGCTGAACTAGCACACCACTAAGACAAACAATAAATAATTAAACAAACAAACAGTTAGACAAACAGTAAATAATTAAATAAACAGCTAGAACTCACAGTAAGATGTCCCAGGAGGCAAATATCCACTCACTGTCCCTACACCCCTCCTCGGGAACTCCGCTCTTCTGGCAGATCGCTTCTATCTGTGCCCTTCTCTTCTACTGCTTACTCCAGACTTCAATTTTTCAACATTACTGCTCCTTATGCCTGGAACAAACTACCTGAGTCTATACGCCAGGCTTCAATTCTGGCCCTTTTCAAATCCAGGCTGGAAACTCACCTCTTTGAGGCTGCTTTTGGATACTGATTCATGACATCTCCTGCTCTCCAACTACATGTTTCCTTACCATTCCCCTAGACATATCCTTGTCCCTAGCTGTTGTGTTTTTTTGTCTTGACTAGATTGTAAGCCCTGATGAGCAGGGACCATCTTTTACATGTCTCTGTAGCGCTATATAAATGATCAGTAATAGCAGATTTTGGTATCATCTGCAAAGAATGTTTTAAAATAAAATAACAAAAATAAATAAATAGGCAGACCTTACACAACAGCTCTTCCACAATATCACTTACAAAAATGTTAAAAGAGGTAGACTAAGGATGATCCCTGCAGCACACCACTGAAAATGTTCTTATTCTGAGTGAATTCCATTGAGCACAATCCTTGGTCACTTCCTATTCAATCAGTTTCTAACCTAGGAAGTCCTTTTAGGCCCCATTCCAAGGGAGCTCAGTTTACTTATAAGTTTGTAATGAGGAACTGTGCCAAAGGCTTTGCTGAAAATTAAGTACACTACATTTAGTGCTCTCCCTTGATTCAACTCTGTAGCCAGCCAGTGAAAGAAATTAATCAGATTCATCCGCCAAGACCTACCTTTAGTAAAACCATGTTGTCTTGGATCTTCCAATCCACTAGATTCCAGAAACTACACTATCCATTGTTTTAGCAGAATTTCCTAATTGTCCTAATTGTCCTAATTGTCCTGTAGTTCCTGATCTCCTTCTTATTTTCACTTTTCTGGAGAGGGACCACATCTGCCCTTCTCCAGTCCTCCAGGACTACTCCCAACTCTAAATAAGCATTGAAAAGGTAAGATAGCAGAACCACCAGTTCCTTCAGTACTCTCGGATATATCCCATCTGGTTTCATCACTTGTCTACTTTTAGCGTAGCTAGCTCCTCACAAACACAATCTTCTAAAAATTGTTCAAGATCTGTCTCACTTACATTCCTATTTGTGAGGTTATTTTCTGAGGTCTCACTCCTGGCCCTTTATCTGTGAATACAGAATAGAAATATTTGTTAGCAATTTTACTTTATCCTCATCAGCTTCTACATATTCCTCCCCTTCACCCTTGAATCTGACAATACCAATTTGACACTTCCTCCTATCAGCAAAATATCTATAAAAAGTCTTATCCACCCATTTTACTGGCTATTTTATTCTCTTGGCTATTTTTTCTTCCATTTGCAACTTTGTTTTCCTGACTATTTTCCCAGTTTCTCTTAGTTTTTCTAGATATTGTTACTTGCCTGCCTCTTTTTGTGAATTCTTTTACTTTAAGAAGGCTAACCTTTTTTTCCTTATGTTTTCATCTATGTTTAGATGTTTTCATCTACTTCTTTCGAGAACCATAACAGACTCCTATTCCTCTTATCTTTATTTACTTTTCAAACAAAATGGTTCATTGCCTCTTAAAATGTCTCCTTTTAGTTTTGCTCACTGTTTTTCTATTTCTCCCAGATGTTCCCTTCCAGCTAATAACTCTATTAAAATATTCTCTTATCTTGACAAATTTAGTTTTCCTGAAGACTAGGATCCTCATGTTTGAGTGAATCATCTCCACTTATGCTCTAATACCATCCAGTGAAGTCTGAATGCCAGATGATCACCCACTTTTTTAAGTGCCTTCAAACCAATGCTAATTCCTGGTGACCCAGCAGCTAGTAGTAGTAGTAGCACGAGCTAAATATATATTGAAGTCACCTATCAGTAGCTCTCTTTGGCATGATGAAGTACTATGCTGAGCATTAGCAGTAAATTTGACAGACTGAGATCATACTCCATATATCCTGACTGAGAGTAAGGTGTATGACTGTTGTGGTATGTGCAAAACTAGCCCATTTGGAGGTAATGATACCATCCAGGTAGCCATGTAGTCATTTCCAGGATGTGAGCTTCTCTGCTTCAGCCTTTACCCTCAAAAGGAAGGATTGAGTAGAACATCATCTGCACACCTACCTGCTTCAATCTCTCTCCTAGAGCCATGAAGTCTTCATATGTTCAGAGGTATACCTAGCAATATAAATTGTGCCAATATGGATGAGAAGCAATGGATAGTCAGTAGCTTTGATGGGTCTTGGCAAACTCTCCAAAATGCCTTGGATTCTGGCACATAGCACACCACCAGGGACTTCATGTCTAGCCAGAAGATGGATAGCTCTGAGAAGGGAGTCATCAATCACCACTAAGCTTTCCTTCCTAGTGGTCACTGATCCAGGAACTTTGGGGTTTTTGAGCTCAGTTCCTCCTGTTCCTGGGATATTCTTGCCTCCTCCACTTCCAGCTGTGCATACTGTATCTTCAGTTCGAGGGAAGGTGGAATTGGGGTGATTCTGGTGGTCCATGGCCACTGTCTTCTTTCAGCACCTTTTCTAGAGATCTTTGATACCTCAAGAAGTGTTTCAGCCATGTAGCTCTCACTGTCACGGCTGTCACGGCTGCTTCTTAATCTCACCACCTCTTTTATAACATTTATAGTCTCGATAGCCACAATGTGAAGCAAACAACAATAACTCATTCATAATTAAAGCAGCCCACTAACTGTTAGCATGTGGTAACGCTATATACACTTCATAGCAACATTTTGCCTGCTTTATTTCTACAGGCCTCATCTTCATGTAAATTCTCTTAGAAAAATAGCACACACAATTAAAAGATTACTGCACATAAAATAGCACCGCTCAGTACATCGGCCTCTTTGTACAAATATACTGTCAAATCTATACATTTCTTTACTTTGGACTTCTGGGAGAACCTCCTCAAAGATAAAGCATAATAGTTTTGACTTCATCTGTTGCTTATTGCCAGTTTAATAAAAAAAATAATATGGGTAGTTTGTGGAAACCTTTTTTTAACTATTTTGTCAAATAGTTATCATTTTATATTCTATAGTAGAACATTTTTCTGGAAAGCAGTCTTCTTTTTAAAATTTTCCTGCAAAGGCAAAATGTCTTGCTTTTTTGCTGTTGTAATTCTCACTGCAAATACTGTATTTTTTCACCTTCCTTCTAGTGCAAAGTATGTTATTTTCAGGTTTGTGGGTGAGAAGCATGTAATCTGCTCCCTGTGTCCATTTGGTATGTGCCATGTTGCCTCATTTTATGTAGAAGATTGCTAGCATGTAGGGGGTTCACAGTCCCAGAAACCTGCTGCTGTAACTTCCCACCATTGCCGAAGAGCTGCAGGTTGCATGTATCTTGTAACTTCTGTCAATCGTTTTCTTCTCAATGACTGACTAAGAGTTAACAGGGAAAAAACACTTTACCCTCAGTGGTTCACTCAGATACTTATTAGAACTGAATACAGTAGCCACAAAGTCTTGTGTGGTTACAGAGGTCAACGGGATTCTGGGATACTGGCGCCACATCCAGGACCAGGGAGGCTGAATTCACTTGAATAAGAAATGAACACATGAGTTGCTACAAAAATGTAACAATGAATGACAGAAAGGCAGTAGATAGAAATGGTTGATGTTGTTCTGGGAGTAAATTTTCAGCCAATTTCAGTCCTCTCAGTTACCACCCCCCTCCCCCAACTCTCCATGCCTACACAAAGGACTAAGGAATGTCAGAGGGAGACTCGTGGAAGTGACGAGTGCAATAGCCACTCTTTGCACCTTACACCAAGCTGTAGAATTTCAGATTCCTCCACACTGTTCTGTGGAAATGCGGAACAGATAAAGTGCAGGGATCTGTTACATGCACAGGCAGCCACAAAAAGACTGTGGAGGAACAGGCAGTATATGCAGCAAAACATCGATTGACGAATGTACATCTTGCTCTGTCTTACGGAACTAATGCTCTGCACTGCATTGGAGGTCACAGGATCTTGTTCTGCAAGTCTAAAATGGAAACAACAAATATTAATTTCTTGCAGTGTTGCTTTTGCCAGGCACTTTATCCCAAAGTAATGCCCCAGAAAAGTCAAACAATTTATCAAAAACTACCACAGTTCATAGAATAAATGACTGCTGAAAAACAGAAAGCACACTGGATAAATGCCAGGGCAAAAGATATTACAAAAGAACATAACATATGCCACACTGGGTCAGACCAAGGGTCCATCAAGCCCAGCATCCTGTTTCCAATAGTGGCCATTCCAGGTCTCAAGTACCTGTTGGGTCCCCAAAGGTAAACACATTCCCTGCTGCTAGTCCCAGGGGTAAGCAGTGGATTTCCCCAGTCCACTTTAATAAAGGTTTATGGAGTTTTCATCCAGGAACTTGTCCAAACCTGTTTTAAACCCAGTTACACTAACAGCTTTTACTACATCCTCTGGTAATGAATTCCAGATTTTGATTACGTGCCAAGAGGAAAAAATATTTTCTCCAATTAGTCTTAAATGTGCCACACTGTAACTTCATTGTGTGTCCCCTAGTCTTTCTCCTGTTTGAAGGAGTAAACAACCGATCTACAGTACATTTACCCATTCCACTGCATTCATTATTATATAGACCTCTATCATAGCTCCCCTTGGCCATCTCTTTTCCAAGGTGAAGTGACCTAACCTTTTAAGCCTTTCCTCATAAGGATATCCTTCCATCCCCTTTACCATTTTGGTCACTCTTCATTGTACCTTTTCCAGTTTTGCTATATCCTTTTTAAGATATGATGACCAGAATTGCACACAATACCCAAGGTGCGGTCGCACCATGGAAGGATACAGAGGCATTATGATGTCATCTTTTGTTTTATTCTCCATTCCTTTCCTTATGATTCCTAACATTCTATTTGCTTTCTTGGCCTTGGTTGCACCCTCGGCAGAGGGTTTCATTGTATTATCCACGATGATGCCCAGATTCTTTACCTGGGTGGTGGTTCCTAATGTGGAACCTTGCATCGTGTAAGCATAGTTTGGGTTGTTCTTTCCTAGGTGCGTAACTTTGCACTTGTTCACATTAAATTTCATCTGCCATTTGGACACCCAGTCTCCCAATTTTTCAAGGTCCTCTTGCAATTTTTCACAGTCTGTGAAGTATTGTACATAGTTGGAAGGGTAGCTGCCGTCTGTGTTTTGACTCATGCAATTGAAGTTTGAATGAATAATTTTAATGCAGAAGCAAGTGATGAGAAACCATACTTCTGTCTGGCTTTGGAGCACATTTCAAATTTGGCTCCTCTGAAAATGATCTCATCCTTATTGTGTTAAGGTCATTATCAATAAGGGCCCAGATATGGTTCAAGATGCTGGCGCCCCTGGCAAATCTCAATGTCAGAATCTTAGTTTTGGATACCCTGCTCTTTTCTGCCTCCCTCCTACAAGCTGCTGCCCTAGATGACTCCCTAGTTTGCCTAACGGTTGGGCAGGCCCTGGGTCTATCTTCCTCCTCGAACTGCTGTGCACTTGGCCCACTGACAAACACATTATCATGCCTGAAGATGGATGATGGATTTGATCAATGCATAGGTGCATTTTGAAAAGTGCTAAAACGTCTAATAAGGTAAAGCATGATGGCACCAGTAAGAAAGTCAGCAGGAATCGTAGAAGCATTTGCCCCTTCCTTGGCAGTGTGCTAGATTTTAACAAAATCTCTTCTTGTGGGGAGAAAACTCCAAAGACCTTGATGGAGAAGTGGTATGGACAAGAAAAACCTAACTGAAAATCCTTCATAAAAACTTCACTTGAGGATTTCCAGAAGCTTCAGCTTGAATAAAGTAGCACCGAGGCTATGTTAGTCCACTCAAGTACAGAGAAATGAAGGCCAACATACAAGTGGTAGGTGGAACCTCTGTACTGGACAAACTTATTCCATTTGGGAGTTTATAGAATTTTCAGCAGGGAATTATATTGGCTGTGTTAGTCCATTTGGATATATGCAAATAAGGGGCACGAAACAAGCTGTAGGTGATATCTTTTTACCGGACTAACTTCATGCACCTTTGACATGTCTTCTCTTGATTGTACCAGGCAGTTTCTAGTCTGAGACCCCAGGACATGATAAAGAAATTCAGGCTCTGCACTTGTATTTTAAAACCTTATAAAGTAAAGAGACCTCTTGTTTTTGAAAGAAAAGCATTTTGTCTTTTCTGAGCACAAACACATTTTGGATTTCTTTCCATATTCGGGGTTCCACACAGCGCCTGCCGCACTATGCCCACTCAGAAGTAAGAGGGCAAAAAAAGGCCTTTTTTTTTCTTTTCTGCATCTGTTCAAGACAATATGGATCTGTACCTGCAAAAATATGTGTGAAGATGAAATGAAGAATGTCACATATCAGGACAAAGAAATGAACCACTAAAAACGTACAAGTATCCCAATTGCGATCATCTAATTCCCACTGCCCGGCCCAAAACTTTCCTGCATGAGATCAATCCTCAGTCCTTTCTAACCATTCAGAAATGCTTCAGTTCAGTTTCAGAGACCCCGAGGCTGTGGGGATCACAGGCCAATTAATTCTGACTTAGAGAAGCTGTATTGTATTGGATAGACACTGGTGAGTATAGGATTAAGGATGGAGTTTAGCCAAAAGCAAGCGTAATTACACCTATCCCAGAACAGAGCAGCACAGCGGATATGCAGTGAAAAGACACAGCTTTGAGATTCTGGGGCAGTGAGAAGAGACAGCTTTGAGCAACTCTGAGACAATGAGATGAGATAGCTCTGAAACGATAAAGAGACATTTCTGAGACAACGAGAAAAGACAGCTCTGGGGCAATGAAAAAAAAGAGTTCTGGCAGAGGTAGAAGAGAGAGTTCTGGGCTAACGAGAAGAGACAGGTGTCAGCAGCTCTGGGGAATTGAGAAGTGACAGCTCTGAGCAGCTTTGCGGCAACAAGAAGAGACAGCTGTGGTGACTTCTTAGAAGATGAGAAGACAGCTCTGAAACTATGTTAGCCCTCGTTCTCGCCTCTAGTCTGCGCATTCCCACAGGTGAATTTTGGCCAGTGAAAGAGTGGTGTTTGAGTCTTGCTCTGCGTGATTTTGTACACTGCACAGCAGGGAAACTCATTGCAAAAAAAATCTAATTAGTACAGGAATAAGAACCCTAGCAGTCATAACTCTAGACTAGCTCTTTACAGCAGCACTAGAACAGAGCTGGCCGAAATGCTGATTATACTGAAGTGCTTAACTGTCTAGTCTGACAGTTTTATATCACTATAGCTCCCTTCCGGGCAGAGAGACCTACAGAAGGAGCCCTTGGGTCACACAGTCTGCCCGTTTGTGCCTGTCTACGGTACTGTCACAGACTGCATTCAAGCTGTGATATTCTCTCTCTCTCTGCCACTAAAGTCGCTTCGGAAGTAATTTTAGAAATGTGGACATGCTCACTTATAAAAAGACCCCAATAGAATATATACCTCCTACTTCTTATATGACACAAGCCTAGATGTTCCTGGGAGGGGAACAGATGAAGTGGGGGGTGGGAGAGGCATTTATATGTGTATCTTATACAATAAACACATACACACTGATTCTTAGAAGCATGTGCACGAACAAACTTCCTTCTGCCTCAGTGAAGGTCTTTTGGCAGCTTTTAGATGCTCTATTTTATATTAAAGGCACGTCGGTGTATATACAGTATATGTATCTAAGTGACTTCCCAGCCTAGATGCCCCCCCTGTATGGATTCTGCCACTGCTCCTGAAGGTCTGCTCAGGTGTCCGCCATGACCACTGAATGAGTATTTCCCCATATTTCTTTGGAACTTCTCTCTCTTTGGCATCATAAGATGACCCCTTTTGTGGAAAAATCTTCCTCCTTTATTAAAGTCTACTAGACAGTGGCGTAAATTCCACCCAAGCAGCCCCAGCAATTAGGAGGGGCCCAGGCAGAAAGGGGTTCCACATAGCAGCAGGGGGGCAGCACAGCAAGCTTATTTTATCATGTTTGCCGCATTGCCTCGCTGGGCCAAAGTCTCGCAATAACAGCCATACTGCGAGACCGGCCTGGCGGAGAACAGCTGCCTGGCCCACAGCGAACTTACAAGAGTTGAAACAGAGCAGTAAACACAATGAAGTAAGTTTGCTACAGCCACCGCCACTGCGTGGGGGTCCCACCACATGGTGGGGCCCATCATCACCACAACAGTGGGGGACCCTCAGTGAAATTCTGCTTGGGGGCCCCTCATTGCTGCTAGCTATTTAAATGTTTGCATCACACCTGGGCAGACCCTATCAGTTGCATGATCTTTTTCTGCCGTCGTGTTCTCTGTTTCTCTACTTTTTTTATATACCGCCCCTTCCAGAGATCAGGGGCGGTTTACATTGAACATAACCAGTTACAGAGAACACAAGAGATTATAGGCAAACTATATACAGAGTAATAGATCTGTGTGATTATTCAACTTTAACTATATACATTTATATAATTTTAACTATATACATTTGGCTTGGTTGTGTCTGTTGTGGTAAACATGCAGATTTTTAGTTTCGTTGTTCGGCAAACAGTAGTGTCTTTAGTTGTTTCCTAAATGTTTGGAGGTCTCTGATAGATCTCGTGGTCTGGTTGGTGGTTCCATAATTTGGGTGCAGTGTAGGTGAAGGCTCTTTTGCTGGTTACTTGTTTTGTCCTACGGATTGAAGAAGGTGCTGCGAGCGTGTTTAGGTTGCTGTTTCTTCTGCTCCTGGTTTCTTTTTGTGTATGGATCTTAGACATGAGGAATGACGGCGAGATGTTCTGTAGTAACTTGAATGTGGTAATTATTACTTTATATTTTATTCTACTTGATAATGGGAGCCAGTTCAGGTCTTTAAGGTCTGTCAGGCGTGCTTTGGTTATTATTTGAGCAGTCACGTTTTGAGTTATTTGGAGAGTATTGATTGTTTTTTTGGCAGCCCCTGTAGGAGGCTGTTACAGTAGTTCCAGTGCGGGGTTATGAACACCTGAACTACCTTTCTAAAGTCATTGAGTTCTAGAAGTGGTCTTAGCTTCTGGATTGATCTTTAGCTTAAAGAATATGGTTCTGGCGGTTCATTTTACCTTGGATGTCATACTGAGTGATTTGTCCAAGGTGATTCCCAAGTATTTAACCTCCTGTTTTACTGGGATGGTGGTGTTTTGTATCTTAATTTCAGTAGGAGGTGTGAAGTTTTTGTTCCTTGTAGTGAACATTTTTTTTTTTTTGAGGTTGATCTGTAGGTTGTTCTCACTGAGTTAGGCCTGTCCTTCTAGGATGCATTTGATGATGTTGTGGTAGGCTGTTTTTTTGTGTCTACTGGGGCGAACAACATAATGTTGTTGGCATATATGAGGTACCCTATTTGATGTTTTGAAGATTGAGCATACTGGTTGAAGATAAAGGTTAAACAGGAGAGCTGATAAAGCTGCACCCTGTGGGATTCCCTGTTCTTGTGAGAAGGTCCATGTCTCATCTGTCTTCCACCCCTTTACAGCAGCAGGATAAAATCAAAATAAACTTAACTATCTAATTTCTCAGCAAATAGGGGTGTCCTACACGGAGCGGTGGGTACACCCCTAAACAAAGACATGGGGAGGGGTGGCCTGCACGGAACGGCAGGTGCACCTACTCTTGCCATTTTACTAGGCAGACTAGATGGACCATACTGGTCTTTATCTGCCTTCATTTACTATGTTACTATGTGCAAAATCGGACAAAAACAGAATTGGGTCAGCCTGTTTGACTTGATCGGGATGAGGTGTCCACCCTGCATGAGTAAAAAAATTGAGCTGTCCAGTGCAAAAATGAATCTAGTTTTCCAAATATTCACATTGAATATTCATAAGGGGTCTGTGGGGGTTTTTGTTTTGCAGATTTATGACAGATTTGGAATGAGCGTCATGCTTTGAACAGTGCAGATATGTTTCTCCTGAAAGCTCTGAAGTTTCTTCATTAATCCTGCCGATCCAATATTTGCTGTTTTATAACTTTAAAATAAAAAATCTAATAAGCGCTTGACTTCATGTGGAAGATCACTGCTGAAGAACATGCTGCTTCTGAAAGATTGCAACCCACAGGTACAGTGGTTTTAGGAGAGTACTATATGAACTGTGCTCTGACTGAATGAACAGCGGTATTCTTCGAGATTTGATCTACTGAATGAGAACCCTGCGTTTTAGGTCAGCTGCTGGGATAATCCTGCAGAACCAGTCAACCCTATCTCCCGGAACTTAAAGAAAGCATTGCATTTTTGGCCAGAATCCATTTGGGGGGGGGGAAGGGGATGGGGGGCTGAGTTTTGACATGAGTGGAGGAGTAGCCTAGTGAATAGAGCAGTGGCTTGATGACCAAGATACCAGAGCTTGATTCCCGCTAGCCCTCCTTGTGGCCTTGGGCAAGTCGCTTAACCCTCAATTGCCTCGGAAGAAAGGCCTGGCAATCTACTTCTGGTCATACCTTGCCAAGAAAACCCAGGAGCTGCTGGATCGCCAGGAGTCAGGACTGACTCAAAGGCACACGTTGCATTGAGGATGCCAGGTTTAAGAAGGGGTCAATAGGTATTACATGGTGACACGCAAGCTTTCAGTTCTTTTTACCCTGATTTGCAACCACAGTGCATAAGTTAAAACAGGATCTGTGACTGCAGCAGGAAATTGTGGAAAGTCCTAGGAGGTTCCAGCCATGGCTACACCCCTACCACAGAAAGATTCAAAGAAGAGCTTATAACACTTACTGTGGGCGTTTCATCTCTACGTTCTGTGCATTTTAGTTGATATTCTCATTAAGGGGGTTGTTTTGGAAGCCCTGTTCATGATTTACATGCTTGACTATGACCACTCACATATGCAAATCACTTCCTCATCCAAACAGCCATTTTAGAAAGGTCCAAATTTACTAAGTCACATGGGGGCATGTTGGGGACATGGTTTGGATGCAACAACAAGGTCCATGTGTATCTTTGATTGTGTATAGGGGTTGCTCGAGGGCGATGGCAATTATCCATGTCTGTATGTAGAGCTGCTCCCTGGCATGTTTAAGTTTTTAGAAAGTGCTCCTTTTGGCCAGGTCTTTACAGGAGGGATTAAGGGGGCATCTCCCTTAATCTCCCAATGTTTATTCCCCCCTCCACAGGTTACTTCAGTAACCAGTGGCCAATCTATAAGTGCAGGAGAATGACGGGATTTCCAGGTTTGCAAAATGGCCAACATTTACGCGTGCGTGCTCTGAAATACCAGTATGCAATTGCACAAGTCACCAGGGATCCTTTGCTGAATTTTCACATGGGCATGATTAAAAAACAGCCAGTCTTGTTGCACTTGGATGCCCATTTCCCATGTGTACCCATGAAGGCAGACATAGGTTGATTTTCGATTGGACTCACATGTGCCCACCCTCTCCTTGAAAACTCACATAGAATTGCAGATGTTTCTCTTGGATGTTGCAGCAATCACATAAACAGCCTGTCTAAATTGAGCCTTTAAATGTTTCTGGAAGTTAGGAAGTGCGTCTATTTTCATATATCAAGCTAAATATGAGGTTAGCTCTCTATAGTTGTAGAGTATCAAGCACAGAACGGGAATAACAGATTCTGACAGCCAGACAACTCAAAGAGCGATCATCACTTTCTTTTACCTGAAGGGAGAGCAGCACAGGTATATACATAGCAAAGTTCAGCATCTAAAAGTATGGGAGGGAGGGGGGGGCACATTGAGCCGCGCAGCCTTTGCCACTATACATTATCCCCCGATATTCGCTGCTGGGGCTATATCTGTCCAGTAGCACGACATAGCTGGTTTTACTGGGTAGCATTTTAGCTATCCAATCAGTGCCAATATTCGGCTAAAGCAGCTAGAGTGAGGATGGCCCTTCTGCCTAACTTTAGCTTTTTTAAGGTAGCCAGTTAGTGCCTCAATATTGCCACTGATCAGCTAACCTTTGTTACTGCCACCACTGCACTCCCAGAACACCCAGGTGCTGAGCGGTTAGCAATGGGGCATTTAACGGGGCGATGTGGGGAAGAGTCAGTAGCACAAAGCGGGGGGGGGGGGGGGGGGCACAGAATCAAACCCATTGAGCGGCAGTGATGTGGTTTGCAGGTCTGTAAACCACATATATGACTTTGAATATGCCCTTATGATGTCCACAGGTACATGTTTACAGGATGGTTGTTGGAAGGGTGCTGTTCAGATGATCATGATTATTGTGTTTAATTATCGAAATCTTGGTGGGGGAGGAGGTATAAAGCCCTGTACTAAACCCCAAGGAAAGAAATGAATAGATACAGAAGACATTCAAAGCTCTAGTTGTTGCAAGTATAAGTCTTTTCCTGAACACCGTGGCTATGCCTGGCCCCTCCCACTGACACTCGAGGTCACCACCGAGTCTTTTGGTCCGTGGTTCCTGATTTTTGTTGGCCTCCTGGTTAATTTTCCCAGGGCTCTTAGGTCTTCTTGCTGTTGATATTCTTAGACTCTCTGGCAGCCTCACTCAAAATTTCCCCAAATTCCCATTTATTTCTGTTAACGGTGGTCATGTATGTAATTGTCCTGTGAAATACTTTCCATCTCCAAAGAGCATGGTCACATGGTCAGAGCATGAAACTAGAACCAGGAGATAGGAGTGTGACACCCTCTTTTTTGCACTATCACTACAGAAACTGCACTTGAAGAACAATAATATTGTTTATATGGTCTTGTCCTCTTTGGGAGATTTTTTGAAGCCAAGATATTGGCAGATTTGGGCTACCAGTCCATAAATCCCACCCAGTATGTTTCTGGTGCTAAAGCTGTAGAGTTTGCTAATCTCCTGTTTGCTGTAGAGGTGTCATTTAAGCTTGCATTACTATTATCACTATGAAGGATGAGATATTTATGAAAAAGAGAAATATTTACATGAACTTCAGAAATGATTTGTCTCTCTTCTCTTTATGTCTTCTCATGAATTGCTAAGTATTTGTTTTCCTGGTGTTACATCAGATATGCTACAGTGAAGATTAAAGCAGATTTCTTGGCAGCCTGTACTTGCCTGGTGCAGAGAAGTGAGAGCAGCCAAGAGTGACATCACTGGTGTTTAGAGAAGCCGTGGAAGGTGTAGAGTGTAGATGCCAGCAGGAGAGGAGGAAAGCGAGAATGTTCACTATTAATATTCTCACTTAAAAGCTGGAAGCACACCGCAGCGCCAGAGCACAGTGTTGCGGTTTGCAAGCCATTGCTGTCACTATAGGCACAGGAGAATGACAGCAACAGAGGCCTGACAGTCTAAGCAATTACCTAGTTCTCCTGATAGCAGCGCCAGCCCTTCATGAATACAGGAGCGACTCGTAACCACGCGAGTAAGGTAGAGGCAGCCACTAATGTATTTTACATTGACTAAAAATGAAAATATTTTCCATCTCTTACACCCTTCTTCTACTCGAGTTTAGCTGATGGTCTGTTACACCTATAACAGCACCTCATACACTAAGACCCAAAATACCCTATCCACAGATGCCTCAGTGTTCAGAAGGGTTCACAACCCAGTCCTCGGGATGCACCCAGCGAGTCAAGTTTTCCTGAATACGCATAACAGATTTGCATATACTGCATATTCATTGTAGGTATCCTGAAAAACCTGACTGGCTGGATGTGCCCAAATGGATTGGGTTGAGAACCTCCTGCTCTACAAAAGAGCCCCTCTAGGTTAGCACTGTGACTCAGTGGCTCATTGGTGTGGACTGCCAGGTGGGCAGCTGGGGGGTTTGATGCTGAGCCCAGACTCTGCTCCCAGGTTCAGTTGGAGATGGAGATTGTGCGGTGGTAATGTCTACGCTACAGCCTATAGTAAGGGGAAGAGAAGACAGAGGGGGAAAGAGGCTCATTCTCCACGTCTTGGTGACACTCAGTGGACATTACTGGGCTCTGGAGGGAGCTGTGGTGTTTGGTTCCTTGGCACTATCGGTGGTTAGATGGGAAGGGGGAGAGAGGTAGAATCGAGGGATGGAATTGATATTCAAAATGCTTTAGCTGGATAACTTTGGAAGCCAACCAGCTAAAGTGTTGTTTCTAAAATCTGTGGGCTGGCAAATGGATAACTTCTGGTCAGGCATCTCCATGTCCTGTCAAAAGTTACTCGTTTAAAAATAGGGAGGGCTGCAGGTGTAGCAGATGTGGATTTTCACTTTAGACAGATAGAAGCAATATTCATCCACTATCCAGTTAAAGTTATCTAGATATCTTAGTCAGAAATATTGCATGCCTTAAGATATCCAGATAAGTTATCTGGCTATTTTTAAGCTATAGTCAACATCTCTGAGATATCCAGATATCTCATTGAAAATCTGCATAAAGACATCTGGATAATTTATCTGGATTTCTGTAAGTGGAGTAAGTCCCACTGAATATTTTCCTTCTGCTGGTTTGGGCTTCCATTTCCATCAGAACCATCTCTGCTAGACTAGAGCAGTCGTAGTCTTCATCTGCAATGTCCTGATGGGTTTAGAAAGGCACCCAGAGAAGGTAGAGCCCACATATGCATATGTGCTGCTAAGAAGGGCCGCATAGATACTGAATGTTACAGGTGTAAGTGACCGTCCCTCCTCTACTCTGCCTACATGTATATTGCATAAAGGTGGGTGCTATGTTTCTGTGCATCCACTTTGTCCCTTATAACATTAGCCTCACTCGTAGAAGACCCTTTGCTCTGAACTGTTGGATTTTTGCAGCTGACATGGACAGCAGCGGCAAGGGTATCGCATCGCCACGTGCTTGTTTTAATTAGGCAGCCCCTGTGGTTTTACATACACATCTGGCATGGCACGTCTTGGTGAAACATCTCTCCAGGAAATCTGGGTGATCCATGTGGCACATTGTCTCTTGAATGTGAGAGAATACATTCTTCCACCGACGTGTTTCAGTGTTTTACAAAAAAAAAAAAAAAAAGAACATTCCCAAAATTCTTGGCAAATCTGAAACAGTAACGAAATCCAGCCCGGTACAGAACTGGACACTGTAACTAGGAATAATACAGAATGTGCTGTGGCTACGGGAGGATATTAATCTGCAACAGTGTAAACTGTGGAAGGACAGAGGAAGCGGAGCCATTCTGATTAGCACCAAGAAGAATTTGTGGTTCTCTGATAGACGCTTTCCAAATTCCTTTGTAGGTTACTACAACTGCACTAGGTGAACCTTTTGTACTGGCAAAGACCAGGAAAACGAGTGGATGATGTAGGCAGAGCAAAAGTGGAATTTTCATCTAACTCTGCTGATGAGAAGTGTTTTGTATGTGTCGGTGTTACTAACAGGAGCCCTAAAATTCATGAAAGTACATCACCTCAATTGCTAATTGGAGTGGAGGAGTGGCCTAGTGGTTGGGGCAAGGTACTTCAGGCCAGAAGGTAGGGGGTTCAATTCCCACTAGAGGACAGCAACCTTGGGCCAGAAGGACTGGGGTTTCTAGTCCCACAGGTGCTCCTTGTGGTCTTGGGCAAGCCACTTAACCCTCCATAGCCCATGTTCCCTGTAAAATAGTTATCTCCAAGTTATAATGCCCTGTTCAATGTAATTTCAGTTTGTTCAATGTAAACCACACTGATGCAGAATAGCACGGTATATAAGAGAATATAAAATAATTCCAAAAAGGCTCCTGAGAGAGCAGGTCAGATACAACTTTGCTGAGTGAATGCATGCTTCTGGGGTCCAGTCTAGAAAAAGTTTATTTATTTATTTAGACAGATTTGTATGCCACCTTTTCCTTCAATCAAGGTGGTCACATCACATCACAATTGGAGGGTTACATTTAACATTAGGGTACATGTAAACATTTAGACAGTACAGTTACTTAACAGTATTTAGACAGTACAATTGAGGTAACATTTAACGGTATTTAGACAGTACAATTGAGGTAACATTTAACCTAAAGGTATTTAGTAACGTGGTATGATATATTTGTGTGTGTGGATAGGATGGGTGTGTGTTTAGTTGGCGGAGGTAGTAGTGTTACTGTTTGGGTAGGGGATGTTGCCTGAATGCTCATAGGTTTCTATAAATAACCATGTTTTGAGGTCTTTGCGGAAGTCTGTGATGTCATCTAAAGCTCTCAGGCTCGTTGGGAGGGAGTTCCATAGTGCCAGTAGTGATGGTGCTCTTTTTGAGGTTGATTGTTTGGTTTTGTGATAGCCTGCAGGTGTGCCGAACATGTTCTTGTTATTGGTTCTTCTTGGTCTACTGCTGCTGTCTCTTGTTATAACGTTTTGGAGTACGTCTGCTGAGAGATGGTCAATGACTTTGAAGATGATCATGATTGTTTTGTATTTAGCTCTTGCCACCATTGGGAGCCAGTGTAGTTGTTGTAGGACGGGGGTGATGTGCTCGGTCCTTGGAGTGTCTGTAATGATGCGTGCTGTAGTATTTTGTACCATCTGTAGTGGGTGGAGTGTCTGCTGAGGAAGACCTTGATATAGTGAGTTTCCATAATCAAGCAGTGGTGTAATGAGTGCTTGACACACTGTGCGGAAGTGGTCTTGACGGAGCATTGGTTTGATTTGTCTGATTGTTTTCAATCAATGATATGCCTTGTTTGCAGTTTTGGTGATGTGGGATTTTAGGTTCAGAGCTCTGTCTAGTGTTATGCCCAGATACTTAACTTCTTCTTTGACTACTATGTGTTTGTCTAGGATGCTGATAGTTTGTGGAGGTGTGAAAGTGGGGTTCCTGGTGACGAACATTGCCTCAGTTTTATCGTAGTTGACTGTTAAGTTGTTGGCTATGAGCCAGTCATTCATGTCTTCGAGGCATTTTGTTATGTTATAGTATTTAGTGCTAGTAAGTTGATTGGAGCGTACACCATGATGTCGTCAAAAGTTCCCATTCTCTTAGGGCTGCTTCGCCTTGCATGGTGCCTTTCAACACAGAGGTCACATTTTATGGCTTAATGTAGGGCTACCAGAGAGCAAAGTTGGGACACCTGGGCAGTGCTGAGTTGCCCTGCACGGAACATGGGTCCTCCCTCCTTGGACATGACTGGGGTGGGTAGTATTCAGTAATTTCAAAAGTTTAAAAAAGAGAGTAGCAGCCCTTCTGGAGTTACAAGCTCACATACATATATACATACATGCTTAAATATGATTTTATACTTAATAGATAAATATTTGATATATTTCTAAAATTCCCCCTCTTTTTTCAGAGAAGTTAATTTTACATCTTCTACCACGATCATGAAGGCTGCATTAGTGGGATAGGCAGGAGAAGCACTGAAATTGGGGACAGGAGATGGTTACAGCCCATGGAGTTGGGAGACACAATTTCAAAATTGGGGACATCTGGTAACCTTAGCTTAGCAATTTAGGATCTTTTCAACTCAGAAGTCATTTTCTCAGATTTGCCAGCTACCTGGGTAGGGTATGGTCTGTACTACACTCACCAGTTAGACAAAGGAACCATTCCCTTGAGAAAGGAACCTATGAGGTCTGAAAAGCTCACCTACAACGGCATCTGGAAATTTCTTCGACTGGTGCAATAAAGGTATCTTGAGCCACCAAAAGCCCTGACAGATTCCTTAAAATTCTGGGCCACAGGACAGCATAAAAGGAAAGCATCTGGTTATTGCCTCCAGTAGAGGGGATAGGGGAGGGTGTTAGAAAAGCCCCCCCCCCCCAATCCCCCAACTGAGTTTACTGTCTTGGTGGCCTGACGTAATAGTTCTTGGTGAGAGTTTTCATTCATGGCACCTGCATAACAACTAGGGGTTAGAGGTCAGAAGGAGAGAGGGGAGGCAGCCAGAAGGCTGGACGCGGACAAGAAACATGAATGATGTTATTAATGGTGATGACACAGGGTGGGAGTCAAAGGCCCATTTTTTTTCAAAGACGAGTGGGCAGTGAGAGTGGGGTTGTGACATCACTGCTTCCTGCCTGATTATCTCCTATTCAATGTGTGCTAATGAGCTTCACCTTTGACCTCCAGCATTGATTTACATATCATGCTTGCTTGACAGGGTAGGGAATCTGCCTAGCAACACAGACAGTGTCATCCCCTAGATTTAAAACATTACTGTTTTTTGTGGTGCCTCTTATCATAACGCAGCACAGCTGGCAGTTAGTAAATTTGCTAAATTTGCAGTTGGCAAACACGTTCCAGGCTATGCCAGGAACTAACAGATTAATGTAGATAATTCCTGTTAACTGTTTCACTGCAGTAGACGGGGGTGGCGGGGCGGGGGGAAGAGGGGGGGGAGTAACTCCCAATTCCCAACCAGTGTAGTTTATTTCCGGCAGACATGTTTCACACGGGGAGATCAAATGTGGGCATGTGGGTCAGATCCATCGCAGACTTGAGGATTCATTCGCAAAAGCACACCAGCCCCTTGAGTAAATATGCCAGTTTTTAGAAACAGAAAGGAAAGACGTTTTTAAAATCTCTCTCCTATCTTCTGCCTAAAATTTCTCTTTTTGTTTACTGATATGTGACGGGCCGGAACTAATATCTACTTCCTAAACATTTGGGTAACTCACTTTATCTGCTGGTGCCATAGCTGAGAAAAACTGTTGTAAACCACCTTGATCTAAAACTAGAAAAATGATCTAGAAGTTCACCAAAAGCTCAAGGTAACTAATTTTGGGACCTATTTACTAAAGCGTGGTACAAGTTTGCATTAAATGAATGCTAATTTCCAGGTACTGAGAAGTGAGAATTCCAAAGTGGGATGGTACTGAGGTATTGGGGTAATGACCATGAGAGAGTAGCAGGGTTTGAGACTACAGAAACCGGAGAGTCTGAAGACAAGACAGTACTGAGGTGTGAGAGCACCAAATCTTGAAAACAGTGAGGCACAAGTGTACCAAATCAACTGGAAGAGATGCTTGACAGCCCAGTGTTAGAGAAGTCGACCCAGTTTAGCCAATCTGCTACAGTACTCTGTGTGTGCTAAGTAATGTTTAGCAGGTTTGTAGGAAAAGTGTTGCAAGAACCCTAAACTTAAGTATGCTAAGCATTCCCAGTCAATATATGGACGTAAGTAATATTGCTTAATAGAGAAGATGTATGTTTTCTTTTATCCCTCCCAACAAGCCTTGAAAAGTCAGTAGGATTCATTTCTCTGGGGCTGGTGCAATATTAAGTTAGCTTAGTTTGAGCCAAGCCCTTTTCCTTCCAGATCAACTGACATACCGGTTGATTTGCCTAGAAAAGAACTTTGGAAATCACTTGGCAATGTCTCTTATACCTTTGTCCTTCCGTTTGTGGTTAAGTAAACAGTGCCGTGCAAGAGTCAATGTTCCCTTATAGGCCTCGACTGGAATTCCCTGAAAATACCAGGCCACACCGTCACTCGACCAAAGCTTTGTTAATCCTGTTAACCCGAGAATGGACTACGACTAGGACTTCTCTGTTTAAATGTTTAGCATTTATAAACTGTGGCTGACAGATTCTATAGCTCTTTTAGAGGTTTATGAAGATACAAAAATGAGGTGTTTATCATGCTATTCTCTCATTCCTCTAGGATGTATTTAAATTTAGGGTCACATATTCAGCAGAGCCGCTAATTATTAGTCAGAAAGATAAGTTTGTATTTCTGTGGTAGCCATGGCTTTGAATATTACCCCCGACAACCGAGTTGTAGAACTGGTTTAAGAGATAGATGACTGACTCCAGCAGCATTCATTAATCCTCATGCTCTACAATGTAAGGTTGTCCATTTTTGTTGTTTTTAAGCATTCATGATATATATAACAAAAAATATAATTTTTACTCCTGAAATATCTGCCTTTGTAGGCAAACAATGATTTTTTTTAAACACAGATTCCAGGAGTTTGTTTGTAAGCCAAAGTTGCTATGTTGGTTGCAAACTGAGCCATGGTTGCAATCCACTGACTGTATGCTAACACAGTAACATAGGGCAATATACAAAGGGAAAACGGGGTCACTTACCTGTAATGGGAGTTCTCTGTGGACAGCAGGATTAGTCAGCCATGGCGCCATGGATACGGAAGTGCTCTCCTTAGAGCTCAGAAAGGTGAGCCCTTCTGAGCATATGCTGACTGCCCCCACCTTTGGCCCAGCCCCTACCTGGCTTAGTTGGTGCCAAGCTTTTGTCCGTTCACTGTCCAGGTAGGGACGTGGCTGTTTCGATGGCAAGGGCGCCTTCGTCTGTAGGGGAGGTGGGAGGGAATGTGTGGCTGACTAATCCTGCTGTCCATGGAGAACTCCTGTTACAGGTAAGTAACCCCATTTTCTCCTAGGACAAGCAGGATGAGTCAGCCACACCTGGTGACTCACCAGTGTGGCTCTGCCATCTTGGGCTGTGGTAGGAGGAAGGCCCCATCAGGTTAAGAGCCCTTTCTCCAAATACGACACGTTCAGCTAAATCAGAACAGTTGTTTATTGGGGTTAGCGGAGCTCGCTGCAACAGGCAGGGAGCAATGAGCAATAGGGAATACAGCATCATAGCAAACAACTGATCAGAGCAATCAAGGTTAATCAAGGTTATATTTATAACTTAAGGTTACAGCACTCACAGCAAGTAACAGGCAAAGGGCATATACAACAAGCACTATGACCTCCTGAAAGTCAACCGGCTGGTTCATCTTTCAGCCAGGTCCCAGCCGCTAGCCTGTCAATTAATGTCACTTGTTCCAGGCAGTAGTGTCTGTGGAAGGTGAGGCCCATGTTGTGCCCTGCAGAAATTGCTCAAGGGGACTGCACTGAGGTTTGCCAGTGTGGCTGCCATGGCTCATAGTTGGTGTGTCCAGATGTGTGCCAGGGTGTCAGCACCGCCTGCGAGTAACAGTAGGCGATGCACACTGTGATCCACAGAGAGAGAGTCTGTTTGGTGACTGATTGTCCAGTTCTGTTGGGGTCGAAGGACACAAAGAGTTGGCTTCCTTGTTGAGCTGCCACCATTCGCACCAGGTAGGTGTGCAGTATGCGTTCACAGTCCAGGGTGTGGAGGCGCCATTCCTCTTAGGTGTCGTGTGGCTCCAGGTAGAAGGAGGGGAGCTCAATGGCTTGGTTGATATGGAATGGCGAGACCACCTTTGGCAGGAACTTCGTGTTTGTCTGAAGCGACGTGTGGTCAGGATAGAGGGTGGTGTAGGGAGGGTAAATGACAAGAGCCTAGAGTTTGCTCACCCTCCTGGCCGGCGTGATGACAACAAGGAATAGCGTTTTCCATGTGATGAACTTGAGTGGGGCCTTCTCTAGCAGCTCAAAGGGGTCCTTTGTGAGATGCTCTAGCACGACATTGAGGTCCCAGCAGGGCACCGGTTTCCTCACCGGGGGCCATAGGTTGGCAAGGCCCTTCATGATGCACGAGACCAAAGGATGTGTAGAGATGGGTTGGCCATCCAGGTGGTCATGGAAGGCTGTGATGGCTGCTAGGTGGACCTTAATGGATGATGTTTGAAGGCCTGCTTGAGGGATGATAGGCAGTGAAGGACCTGGGGTAGGGGCATGAGAGTGGACTAACTCCTGCCTCCCTACACCAAGCACCAAATCTGTTCCACTTCAATGCATACAAGCGCCGAGTTGAAGCCCGCTGTGCGGCAAGAATGATTTGTTGGACCTCACCTGTGAGGTTCAAGCTGGAAAGGCATGATCTCTCAATTTCCAGGCAGTCAGTATGAGGGAAGGGAAATCTGGGTGCATGGTTCTCCCTTCGTCCTGGGTGATGAGGTCCGGGCGCATGGGGAGGTGCACTGGAGGGCCCTCCGAGAGGCATTGGAGGTATGGAAACCACATCTGTCTCAGCCCGTATGGTCTGATGGGGATCACTGTGGTGTTGTTGGCTGTGATTTTCTGCAGGGTCTTGGAGATGAGAGGCATCGGGGGGTAGGCGTACAGCAGCTTGCGGCTCCTCCAGTGCACATGGAATGCATCCGCTGCAATCCTCTGCTCCACCAGGGGCATGGAGCAGAATGCTGCACAGTTTGTGTTGCTTTGGTGTGCAAAGAGGTCCATCTGTGTTTGGCCCCACCTCTGGAATAGGGCATCTGCAATCCACAGGTGGAGGGACAATTTGTGGGGCTGAAGCTGGTGGCTGAGCCTGTCTGCCAGGTGGTTGTGCTCGCTGGGTAGGTAGGTTGCCAGAAGGTGGCAGTTCTGGGACTGTGCCAGGTTCCAGATGGTGTGCGCTTCTCTACAGAGGGATAGCGATCCCATGCCGCCCTGTTTGTTGTTGATATAGAACATGGTGACTTGGTTGTCCATTTGGATCAGCACTACTTTGTTGTGTAGCCACCGCTGGAATGCTTGGAAGGCATATTTGATAGTCCTCAGCTCCAGCAGGTTGATGAAGTCTGCATTCCTGCTCCGTCCACACACCTTGGGTGCGCAAGTGTCGGAGGTGGGCTCCTCACCCCAGCATGGAGGCATCCGTGGTGAGGATGAGGTCGGGTGGGGGGTCCATGAAGGTCTGCTGAGCGTGAGATGTTTTTTGCGTGTCCACCAGGCGAACGAGGCCCATATCTCTTGGTCCATGCCTATCTGTTGTAACATGGATTGCATCCACTGGCCCCAGTAGCAGTGGAGGTGCAATTGTAGACCCCTCATGGTGAGTAGAATGACATGTGGGGTCGCTGTCATATGTCCCAGAAGATGTAGGAGTGTCTTGGTAGTCACTTCTCTGGCTGATGCAACCTCTCATGCTAGATCTCTGATGGTGTCCACCCAGGCGGTCAGGAGGAAGGCTTTTGCCTGCCGGGTGCAGAGTGCTGCACCACTGAATTCTAGGGTCTGCGTTGATCATAGGTGTGATTTCTTGAAGTTAATCAGGAAGCCAAGGGTGGATAGAAGTGAGGTGGTTTTGCTCACAGCCTCCTCCACTGCCATTTGGGAGGGGCTGAGATCAGCCAGTTGTCCAAGTAAGGGAAGACATAGATGCCGGACCTTTGGAGGTGAGCAGCTGCGACTGCAACGCATTTGGTGAATACTCTCGGGGCTGGTGAGAGGCCAAAGGGAATCACCTTGTATTGGTAATGGCTGTTCGATATGCGGTAATGCAGGAACTTCCTGTGTGCAGGGTGGATGGGAATGTGGAAGCAGTGTCACGCCGCCACTGCTCGCCTCAAGCTAAGAGGGGCGTGGTTATTTTATAGGAACTTTTTGCTGTCTGCTTTTTTTAGCCCTTTTCAACTATTTCCCCGTAGTGCCTTCTGGGAAAGGTAGTCTTTGCTTGGCTGTATGTGTGCATCAGACAAAAAGCTGTAGTTAGGCTCCAAGGGTTAAGGCAAATGACAGAATTTATTTTACACAATGGTTCGTTCTCACCACATACAGGATATGGGTTCAGGTTTCTGTGAAACAGAGTATTCTCCCAAAAACAAACACAAACTAAAAATGTCTGTTTTAAAGGTTTTCCATATTGCAGGATACACAGTCTTTTAACAGAATGGATAATTCACTTCCTTTGTAGCCTTGCTGGCCAAAAGCACAAACAAAAATCACATTCACTGTCCGTGATAGTATAGCTTCTCTTCAACTGCATAAACCTTCAAATAACAAATACAATTCAGGGCACAAGAAAGCTCTGTTACAAAAGCTACTTTCTTACCCCAGTGTCCTTGTTCCTGCAGCAGGTGCTTAATGAGCTTTTCACAGCTTCCAGGGTTACTCCTTAGTCCTTGTGACCTTTCCCTTTACCAACATGAGGGAATCAGGGCCACCGGCTTGTGGACTATGGGTTCCCTTCCCTGGTAAACTCTCTCTCAGGATTGGCTTGTTTTCTCCCTGTTCCTCAGGTTTAAAGCCTTGCACACAGAACAGTCCATAGGAATCTCTTCCCCATTTAGCTTTACCTCAGGCTCACCCAGCTGCATAGGATCAGACTCTCCCAGCTCACAGTCCTCAGCCACCAGCCTCCCGGGGAATCCTGGAGTCTCTCCTGTTCCTGGCTTCAAACCCTCTGGCAGATGTGCTAAATTCCACTCTCTTGGCAGCTCAGGGGCTCTGCTCGGCTCTGCACCGGTCAAGCTTCGCCAGCTTGCAGCTGTGCCTCGGCTCGTGGCAGTTTGGCTTCCTGCTTCTCCTTCTCCCCTGCTGCTCCTCTTGCTGCTACCTCCGTCCTTGCTGCTTCTCCTCACGACGACGACCCTGCTCTCACACTCTGGCTTCAGTTTATACTTCCAGGGCTCTCTCTTCCACCCCTCCCTAGCCAGGTGATGGCAATCAGCCTGACTTTGTGCACCTGCATACTTGGAGCACTCCCTGCTTAAGGGGTTCTGGGCTCTGTATCCTCTCCCCTTCCTTCCACTAGGGGAGCATGGAATGTGGGCCATGTGGAAGTTTTCTGATTCCTAGTTGTGTTTGTGTCTTTCCTATTCTGCCTCGGTAAAAGGGGGCCCGTTACTAGGGTGAATTCCCTGTCTCTTTGTCCTCCCTCATACTCTGGATAGGCCTCCTTGCCACAGTAGGCATCCTGCAAGTCCAGCGAGGCTAGCCAATCATTCTGTTGAAGGAGGGGCAGGATGGACCCGAGGGAGTACATCCTGAAACACTCTTTGTGGATGAACCTGTTGATGCGGCAAAGGTTGAGGATTGGACACACTCCACCCGACTTCTTGGGGGCCAAGAAGTATCTGGAGTAAAATCCTCGGTCTGTCTCATTCAGGAGCATGTGCTCTGTCGCCTGCATGTCCAGTAGGGCTGTGATCTCTTGGGACACTGACTTGCAGAGGTGGACTGTCGTGCAGCTGTGGGGAAAGGACCTCTGCCATGGGGTTGCCAGGAAGCGGATGCGGTAGCCTTGTTTGATAATCCATAGTACCCACTTGTCTGTAGTGATGTTGTCCCATGCTTCCTTGAAGAAGTTCACGCATCCTACTACTGGCAAGCATGAGGAAGTGGTGCATCAAAAGTATGGGGTACTCTTCCCCAAAGATGATGTGGTTTGTTTCTGTTGCCTGCGCTCTTTGACGCGAAGCCTCTGGTGGTGGGGCTGGTATGCCGGCTGATATGGTTGGTAATTGGAGTGCTTCATCTGCCATTTTTGGTGTGGCTGAAATCTTCTGGATGGTTGGGACTTACGGTAGTAGGACCCCTGTGACATTTTGGAGTCGGATCATTTGTCGAGACCATCAGAGGCTAGGGTCTGAAGTGTGTTGAAGTGCTCCTTCATGTCGTTCACCATCTCCTTCACTTTAGCTCCGAAAAAGTTGTCGCCTGCGCAGTATGCATCCACCAGGTGCTCGTGCATGTCCTCACTCAGGCTGGAGGCCTGGACCCAGGCTGTGCGTCTTGTTGCAATTGTGATAGTGGCTTCTCTTGAGGCAGCATCAAAGGCATTGAAGGTGGAGTGTATGAGGTGCTTGCCGCACTCATTCAGATCTCCAAGGAGGGGTGAGAAGGTGGCCTTGACTTCTGGGTTCGATTTATCTGCAGCCTTTTTGAGACTGCCCATGATGGTGTCGAGGTATAGAACCTGCTGAAACTGATGCACCGCAATTTTGACACTCAGCATGGCCACTTGGTACACCTTCCTCCCGTGGTCATCCAGAATCTTGTGTTCCTTTCTTGGTGGCACATTGGTATGCATGTGGGAGCTCTTTGACTGTTTCAGGGTGGATTCCACCATGATAGATTGGTGGGGCAGTTAGGGCTTGTCGAATCCCGGTGTTGGTTGTACCTGATATTTTGCCTCCAACTTGCGGGATGTGACTGGGATAGAAGTGGGCAATTGCCAGTTATGGTTGAGGGTGTCAAGTAGGAGGTGGTGGATTGGGATGGATACCACTGACCTGTGTGCATCAAAGTACTTCAGGAGTCCCAGGACCTCTTTCCTAGGGTCCTGCATAACTGCAGGATTGAGAGCCAGTTTTGAGGACAGCTTCTGCAGGAACTTTGGGTACGTGAGGTCCTCTGGTGGTGACGGTGGCAGAGGCGGCACTGGAGAGGGGTCTGCAGGTGCCTGGCTCTCATGGCTTGGAGGGGAGGAGCTGCAGAAAGATATCCGCTCGGCTGCTTCCTCTGTCCCACTCTCAGAGGAGAAGGGTTCTGGGGAAAACCTAACTGGTGATAGAGATCTCCACGGTGGTGGTGTCCGGGAACTTTGCGGTGTCCGGGGAGTTGACACTGGCTGCTGTTGTTGTGAGGGATAGAGCTGTTCTAAGAAGTTTTTCCAGAGTTCCATGAGTGCCATGGGAGGGTGCTCTGGGTCAAAAGGAGATGGTGCTGGTGCTTTCTGAGCTGTCTGCCCATTGTGTCCCTTTCGCTGGCTATTGGGGGGGGGGGGTGAGTATGAGGCAGGGGAGAGAGAAATGCTGCACCACAATCCCAGCTGCTGCCACTGCTTACGCTGCTCCTGCCAGAATGGCCACGCCGGTGCTGGGGGGGGGGGGGGGCGGAGAATGCACGTCGTACTGAGGTCTGAGCTGGGCGATCTCTGGACTGGCGTGGTGATGGCTGATATCACTGCTGACATCATTGTGACGTCAGCCAATGGCATGGTCGATGGGAGAAGCCTTCCTCGTGGTGCAGGGTTCAGCATTGGGAAGGGAGAGCCCTCGATGATCTTCATGTTTACCTGCTTCACAACTGCCATGAATTTTGTCAGAGGGGCAGTGGGCACAGGAGAAGGCAGTTCTGAGACCGTGCCGAGGATGGATGCCTCTGGAGGCACATCCCAGGCAGCGTCTGAAGGCAGAGAGCCTTGGGAGGCAGTGGTCATTTTGGAGGAAGCCATCTGGTCACTTGCCTCGGTCTCTGTGGGACATTTCCTTCTCTTTTTCTCTTTTTCTGCAGGGGCTGCAGCATGAACCTCAGAGGGTGAGTCTTTCTCAGAAAGGAAGTCTTGTAATGCATGGATGTGGGATTGACGGGCCATGGGAGACATGCGGGCACAGTGAGGACAATCTTCCATCCATTGATCCTTCCCTAGGCAATGCACGCAACGATTGTGGGTGTCTGTGGAGTTCATCTTCTTGGAGCATTTTGGGCATTTTTTAAACCCAGGTTTGCTGATTTTCTCTTGCTTGTCTTGGATCCTCTTAACAGGTTATCTTTATCCATGATGAAATGAAAGTAGGAAAGCTAGAATTCCATCCATGTGGCAGGGTGGAAGAATAAGAATTGAGCCAGGTAGGGGCTGGGCCAAAGGTGGGGGCAGTCAGCATATACTCAGAAAGGCTCACCTTTCTGAGCTCTAAGGAGAGCACTTCTGTATCCAAGGCACCGTTGGATGACGTCACCAGGTGTGGCTGACTCATCCTGCTTGTCCTAGGAGAATTACATGTTCACCAGCAGCCGATGAACATACAACTCTGCTATCCACAGATTTTTGTCTACTGTAGTGAGAGTATCGAGCCAAAAATCTATTGAAATGTTGCAATATTATCAGTATAGTGAAGGGGCACAGGATGATGGAGGGAGGGCAGGTCATGAATTATTTGAACATTATCCATATAACAGAGATATTCAGCCACTTTCTGGAGAAGCTGTACATTCAGTGACTGCTTTGCACATATATTTAGCACCACTGCTAAATATATATATGATTTTCAATGCCAGCACCGGCATGTAAACTCATGCAGTTGCTGCTGCCGCTGAAAACCAAGACTATAGATGATGACTGCAGAAAAAGATCAATTGACCCATCTTGTCTGCTCGGTTGTATCCCACTGCAAAGACAGATCCCATTTGCCAGCGGTAGAAGCTTGATCTATGCCTGTTTTTTAAAGTTACCCTGCATCCATATCAATTTTTGTTTTCTATCTCATTGCTTGTATATCATCCTAGTCAGATAAGCATTAAGATCTGAAACATAAGCCAACATCCAGCTACTCTCCCTCTGATGTCTTATGTCCAGACTGTGGAATAGTTAAAAATATGACTTTAAACTTGCAAGACCTGCTACTCGGACATCCAGCCTCCTAGTGGAGTAGAAGTGGAGCCTGCTGGTTAGAGAAGTGGGCTGAGACCAAGGAAACTAGGCTTCAAATCTTCCTGCTGTTCCTTGGGACCTTGGGTAAGTCCCTTAACCCTCCATTGCCCCAGGTACAATCTTAAACTGTAAGCTCTCTAGTGACAGGGAAGTACCTACTGTACGTAAATGTAATTTGCCTGGAGCTACCAATGAACTATCCTAGGTCTGCACAGCCTTGCTGGATGTCACTTGCTCATTACCAATTTGCTGGCAGCAGCCCAGTTGACTTGTGGGGAGTTGGAACCTGCTGCGAATAATCTCATTGTGCAGCCATGGGCCAGTAGATGATACTAGGTATACATGAGATGAACATAAGAACATAAGATATGCCATACTGGGTCAGACCAAGGTCCATCAAGCCCAGTCTCCTGTTTCCAATCGTGGCCTGTCCAGATCACAAGTACCTGGCAGGTTCCCAAAATGACCCACAGATTCCGCAATGCTTGTCCTGGGGCAAGCAGTGGATTTCCTGGGTCCTCTTTAATAATGGTTTATAGATCTTTCCTCCAGGAACTTGTCCAAACTTTTTTAAACTCAGCTACACTAACAGCTTTTACCATATCCTCCGGTAACGATTTCCAGAGCTTGATTATGCGTTGAGTGAAAAAATAGAATGATACAGAGGCATTATAATATCCTTTGTTTAATTCTCCATTCCTTTCCTTATCATACCTAGCATTCTATTTGCTCTCTTGGCTGCCGCTGCACACTGGACGGAGGGTTTTAACATGTTATCCACAATGACGCCTAAATCTTTTTCCTGGGTGGTGGTTCCTAAAGTGAAACCTTGCATCGTGTAATCGTAGTTTGGGTTGTTCTTTCCTAGGTGCATAACTTTGCACTTGTACACTTTAAATTTCATCTGCCATTTGAACATCCAGTCTTCAAAATTTATCAAGGTTCTCTTGCAAATTTTGCATCTTAACAACTTTGAATAATTTTGTGACATCTGCAAATTTGATCACCTCACTTGTTATTCCCATTTCCAGGTGACTTATGAACATGTTAAAAAACTGCAAGCCCAGCACAAATCCCTGGAGTACTTCACTTGTCACCTTGCTCTATTGAGAAAATTGGCCATTTAGCCCTACCCTCTGATTTCTGTCTTTTAACCAGCTCCTGATCCACAATAGTACACTGCCTTCAATCCCATGACCGGGGGCAGCTCAAGGCAATCTGCTGCCTGAGGCGAGGGATGAGATGGCGCCCCCCCCCCCCCATAGTGGATCCGATTCCACAACCGCAGGAGCTATACATACCCCCAGTTGTGGAATCGAGCAGATAGACTGGTGTGTACCCAATACCCTAGAGGGAGATGTCCCGGAGGTTGCCCATCCAAACCGCACAAAGCTCTGGCTGGTGTGCTGGTGCAGTGACATACAGTCGCCAAGGCACCAACACGTTCAGCCAGCAGCATGGCATCCCCTGCCCTACAGCGGCCCTTGCACAATGATGGCAGGCCATCTCCGGAGGCCTACAAGGGCAGGCCTTGCCGCAGGCTCCATCCTGTACCACTGCCATTGAGTATGGGGAGTTGCACCCTGCCAATGGTGAAGCGGCCAGCATTTATTCTGCCCTTGGGGTGAAATAGGCTGGCCATCCATATTGGTGCTGGGGTATATACAGAGGCCTTTCCTGAATAGCCTCTGTACATCCTGGTACCTGACCCTACCCTCGCTCCGCCCTGCTTTCACCCCTTCCCGCCCACGTATAGCGCTCCTCGCACAAATGTTGTGTACATGTGGGGAGTGCTGGCGGAGGAATCAGGTTCAGGAGCTGAGCGCAGGTTGGATGTCTAGCCCGCATGTCCAACCTCACTATTCACCTCACGGACTGCCCCCATGCAGGGTAATTTTGGAAACCCCACACAAGCACCTCACTTGAGTTATTCTTCCCTGCATGCATCATTTTGCACTTGTCCACATTAAATTCCATCTGCCATTTGGATGCCCAGTCTCCCAAAGTCCTCCTGCAATGTCTCACAAAGTGCATACAATTTAACATCTTTGAATAATTTGGAGTCATCTGCAAATGTAATTACCTCGCTTATTGTTCCCAATTCCAGATTATTTATAAATATGTTTAAGAGCACCAGTCCCAGTACCGATCCTAGTGGTACTGTATTATTCATCTTCCTCCATTGAGAAAACCAACCATTAAACTCTCTGTTTGCCATATCTCAACCAGGCTGCCCATCCATACCAACCATTACGCTTTATAATTTATTTATAATTTATTTATTACAAGCTCTTATATACCGCACTATTTGGGATCAGCGCGGTTTACAATATAACAAAAGACCAGAACAACAAGCTGTTTGGTTTTACATTGAACAGGAAAGAGAACTTGGATACTACATGGGAGAATAGTTAAATGAAACTATTTACAATGTATTTACATGTATATACAACAGTGTTTATTCTTAGATCGGGCTGGGTGTTCAGTGGGGGTTGGTGGTCAGGACGGTGATTGGATGTTCTGGTAGTAGTGGGGGAATAAATGGGATTTGATTGCCCTTCTGAATGAGGTTAGATCAGAGATAGCCCGAATTTCAGGTGGTAATGTGTTCCAGCACTTAGGGGCATAGAAGCTGAACGCCCTGTTAGATGTCGCTAGTGAGCATTTAGTTGCTGCCTTAGGGATTACTAGCGAGTTTGTTGATATTGTTCTCCTAGCTCTGTTAGGTGGAACGGTCTGAATGAGGTCCATTAGAGAGGAGGAGGTGATGCCTTTGATAGCCTTGAATGTGAGTAATAATGTGAGTAATAGTGATAGCCTTGAATGTGAGTAATAATCCCCTCCTTTCCCTTACAGATCCTCATACTTGCTGGGTACCATTCCCAGTGGAATCAAACTTGTATGTTTGTGTCACTTAGAGTCTTTAATAAAGAAAAGACAAAAAAATAAGTGGCAGATACAGAGCAAGCCAGGCGAGGGGGAAATGGTACTTCTCCAGTGTTTATCCAATAAACGTTGATTTTAATGTTCTGACATCAAGAGTATTTTAGCAGTGCTCATCAGTCAGAACCTAAAATCAAAAGTATAAATCAAACCACGAGAGTTCTGTTCTGAGTATCTGTTTCCATAGAGGAATCAACACTTTGGGTAAAGAAGGCATATTTCCAAGCACAGAACTGGATTTAAAATATATATAAGCCTTTGCTACAGCAGAGAAAGCGGCCTCGGGGGCTTTTCAGGGAACGTTTTAGCCGTCTGCTCTTGCATTACACCCAGGGACCTTGCACATAATTTTCCAAGGGATTGTATATATATTCTTTCACTTGGAAAAATGTCCACAGGTACAGTGAACCAGACTTTGCACCTGGAAATCATCATGTGTAGACTTGAAAATCCAGTCCACGGGTTATTTTCCAATCTCACCCTGAAGATAGTGCAGCAACACCTCACCTCAGCCCAGATGAGAGTGGAAACCCGATGTATATTTTTTTAGCAGCTCTGAGAGGTGCAATTTTCAGACAGCTAACGTACCCAGGTACATTATTATTAATCCTGGTACAGGCTTTGAAATTTACCCTTCCCATTCTATAGCGTCAGAAAATTCCAGTCCTGACACTGCACAGACTTTAGCAAAGTGAATCACGTGACTTTTTATTCATAATGAATTTTGAGCAACTTCCAGTCTCCTAATAGTTATTATAGTATTGTTGGCCACCACTCCCTTAAATTCATCTGCATCTCACAACTGTTGCTTTAAACTCAAGATTTTCCCATTAACAGGCTCAACAGACGTCTGTTGAGTCTACTCAAGTGAAGTTGCATTGGAGCCAGGGATTTCTTTAAATCAAAGATATGGTGCTAATACCTACTGCACCTGTGTGTAACTCACCTTGAGCTTGGATTTGGAAAGGCAAGTACTCAAACCTAAAATCCAAATTCAGAGAGTCTCCACACCAGAGGTCGCCAAAGCTAAAACGTCCTTTACTCTGGTTCAGCTATCCTCCAGAATTTTATGAGAAAAGGCAAACTCTAATGTCAAAAGTCCTGTCTGCCGGGTATGGCTTGGAATCTTTTCAGTCCTATGTATGTTTGTCATGAGGATGTTTCATTTAAATCCTTCCTTATAGCACTCACCTTCACATAAAAGCATGCATGCAACACTCATACATTTCTATGGGCTGCATTATTGCTGCAATATTTGGGGCAGATGCATTGCAATTTTGTTCAAGAGAAAAATCTGTTCTAGTTTTGTCCTCAGATTTTGGCCCAGTTAAAATACCAGGATAATCTAGTGATAAACCTGGCACAATATTTCCATTAGAGTAAAGATTAGCTACGCCTGTGTGTTAACATATAATCAGAAAATTTCAATATTCCATCCTGAAAATTCACAGGACCCTTGTCCTCATCTTCATGACGTGATTCCTTCGACGACAATCGCCATGTTTCCGACCACCAGCCGCATATCGCTTCGACCACCACCCCAATCAGTAAGGATTACTTCCTTGAAGCTCTGTGCAATGCTGTCTTCATTTTGACTTGTACCCCTGGTTGACCACGCACCAGTTCTTTCCTTTCCAAACTGGTAACTTCAAATCTTGTGTCTACAAGGAATAGGTTTTTGGATAAAAATGCCAAATATTCCACAATACTCGCCACTGTAACCAGGGCAACAATAATTAATCACTGTATTTCAGCCAAGCTCCTATTGTTTTTGGCTCTCTCCGTCTAAGAAAATAAAACAGTGTTTACAACTTTAACCATTTTTTTTGCACCGCTCAAAAGTAGGTCTTTTGTACCTCCAGGCTTTGTGCTAGTTTCCATAGTGACTGGCAATTTGCTTCAATAAAGGCTTCCAGAATGAATGTGGCCTTCTCAGGGATATCACACAACAAGACCTGCAAAAGCCTTTTATTACAGCACAAGCCTCTGATGAGATAATTTTACCTATCAGATCACATAATCTCTTCCCATCATGCCCAGCCAGAAAATTTTTAAAAAGTCCCAATGTTGAGATTTTTCATTCTAGAATCCAGGTTTACTTGTGATGACAAGTCTGATCATTTTTGTCATAGTCTTCTTAAAAACAGAATCTCACATTACAAAGTATATTTTATGGAGCCCACAGTTGAAGAATTTCAGCCACATTAAAAAAAGAAACCATGAAATCGCACTTTGTAGTGAGTTATGAAGAATCAAATCATAAATACTTTAGTGTTCTTAGGTAGGCTAAAGAGCCCCCCCCCTCCCACTCCTATCTGACTGTGGAGTGAGACATTTGCCTGATGAAGTACCTTCCTTTATTCTGTGATGTTTGATTGAAAATGCAAGTGATACAATACATGAGGTTAGAGATTTCAGCAACTGAGGCCAGGATTGGCATGAGAAAAATCTGAAATCTTAGCCATTGGAAACCCTTCTTGACTGGAAATGTTACAGCATTACTGTTCTTCCTGAATTCAAAGCATAATACAATCATTAGAAAGTCACAGCACACATGCTGAAACTCTTTCAAAACTGTGTCGTATAAGATTAAGCCATGCAATAAGCGGTTTCCGGAGAGGCACCATAAAGCCAGAGTTCATCAAGTATCTGCTTCTCATAGCAGAGCGCACACTTGTAAGAGGCATTTTACACTTATACATGGGCATCTATACCCAAACTATCCTTTATACAATTGCCCCTCTTCACATGGAGGGTAATTTTATAAGAGGGCACCTAGATAAAGCATGTCATAATACCCTTAAGTTTAAGCCTATTTGGTAAAGACAAGTAGACGCCTATTCGTCTTTATGACATGCTAATTTATATGACAGGGAGTGCGCTTTATATTAAGGTGTGATCACCTACAGCAGCCCTCGAGCTGGTGCAAATGACTGTGTCTACATTTTGCAATAATGTATGTATATCATTATATAATGCATGAGCGTACGTGTGGGGAACTGCATCTCTTATTTAACTGCTGTTGCACTACATGGCAGTCTGGCTTCTTGGGGTTTCAGTTTAATTTTTGTCTATTTTTACTTTAAGTTGTGATCACTTATCTATACTTGGTGAAAGTTTGTGTTCTGAGTGTGTGACCAAGGCTGTGTGTTCTGTTAACATGAAGTTTGTACACAGGAATCTGTACTGTAGTAATTTGCCTTGCTCAGCTTTTCAAATATGTGTTAGATGTTTTAGGGCCTGCTGCAGTATTTATAGTGCAATGGCCATTCCAGGTCACAAGTAAAAGGCACACGGCTTCCACAATGTTTGTTCCAGGACAAGCAGTGGATTTCCCGGATCCTTTTTAATAATAGTTTATGGAACTTGTCCAAACCTTTTTTAAATTCAGCTACACCAACAGCTTTTATTACATCCTCTGGTAATGAATTTCAGAGTTTGATTGAGTTATGTTGTAGCTTCATTGCATGTCCCCTAGTCTTTTTACTTTTTGATGGCACAAACAACTGATCTACTTATCCTCTAGAACATACCCACAAACCACAGGACTCCCACAAGAGTCAGCACTATCAGCACTATTATTTAATATCTATATCCAACCTATAAGCCAAATTATAAACAATTCAAGGTCGACCATGCACTATATGCTGACAACATAATGTTGTACATGCCTTTTAATATCACTTTGCCCAACTTTAACTCAATAATTTCCTACTTCAAAGAAATTGCTACCTGGCTTAGGAACTTTGGCCTTCACATAAACTACAAAAAAACTGAAATCCTAATAATAACCAGGAATCAAAATTATAAACCCCCAAAAAGTGTTTCAGTTGATGACGTCGAACTTGAAGTTAAAGAAGAAGTTAAATATCTTGGTGTAACGCTTGACAGACACTTCACATTCCAGACCCACATCAAAAACTTAACTAAAGCAATTTACAATAAAATACGACTCTTACGACACTTAAAACCCCTACTACAACCCTTGGATTTTAGAACTGTAATGCAAGCCTTAATCACCACCCACATAGACTATTGTAATAGTCTCCTCCACGGCCTCCCTAAAGTTTCCCTTCACTCACTTATCATGGCACAACATCCTGCTGCACGAATTATTCACAATTCCCCCCGCAATGAACACACAACACCAATCCTGTTTGACCTACATTGGCTACCGGTCCAAAGTCGGATAAAATATAAAATTCTTATGATGACGTTTAAAATCATTAGGAAAATCGCTCCCACTACTCTCTCTCATCTGGTCAAAGCTGTATCCAATGACCGACAAAGAAGAAAACAAATGAGCAATCTCCTCATTATTCCACCAGATTACTGCAACACAAAACAATGCAGTAGCAATAGAGCTTTCGGATACATATCACCAGTACTCTGGAACGCATTGCCGCCTATCCTCGAAATATCACAGACCTAACCTCCTTTTGATCCCACCTTACAAACTCACCTCTTACTGAACATTTCGGTCGCAACACGTCTCCAGATGATAATAGCTCCACCCAATAACTTCCACCCCCTCCCCCAATTCTAACTCTACTCCCCCCCACCCCTCCAACCCTAATCCAATAAGCAATGATGGTCTGTCATTGAAAATGTAAAAATGTAAAAAGTTATCTCAGTTGAATATGTAAACTTGTTATATTATGTTACATCACCAGTTTTACTGTTAACCTGTTTTATGTATATGTTGTTCATTTGTAAACCGCTATGATTACCTGAAATAGCGGTATAAAAAACCCACACAAATAAATAAATAAATACCCATTCTACTCCATTCATTAATTTACAGACCTCTATCATATCTTCCCTCAGCCATCTCTTTTCCAAGTTGAAAAGCCTTAACCTTTTAAGTCTTTCCTCATAGGGGTATCCTTCCATCCCCTTAACCATTTTGGTGGCTCTTCTCTGTTACCTTTTCTAATTCTACTATATCCTTTTTAAGATATGTCGACCATATTGCACACAATATTCAAGGTGCGGTTGCACCAGGTAACGATACAGAGACATTATAATATTCTTGGTTTTATCTGCATTCCTTTCCTTATGTTTCCTAGCATTCTATTTGCTTTCCTGGTTGCCACTGCCACTACTGGGCGGAGGGTTTCAACGTATTATCCATGATCGATGCCTAAAATCTTTGTTCCTGGTGATGGTTCCTAATGTGGGAAACTTGCGTCATTGTAACCGTAGTTGGATTGTTCTTTCTCCTACGGTGCATAACTTTGCACTTGGTCCACGATTAAATTTCATTCTGCCATGTTGGACATCGAGTCTGCGCAAGTTATCAATGGTCCTCCTTATAATTTCTTACAACATCCTCTTTTGGGTTTTCACAACTTTTAAAATAATTTTGTGTCATCTGCAAATTTGCAATCACCGTCATTCGTTGTTCTTATTTTCCGTGGTTCCATTTATGAATATGTTAAAAAGCAGCGGACCCAGCACAGAATCCCTGGGTACTCCACTATTCACTCTTTCTCCATTGGAGAAACATTGGCCATTTACCCTCTGCTTTCTATATTTTGACCCAGTTCCTGAGCCACAATAGTACAAAGGCCTCCTAATCCCTGACATCGTTATTGAGTGTAGGCCACTAAAAACATATACTAAATTTTTTTCCTTATCATGGGCATTGCTAAAACACTACTTACAAGCAGCCTTCCACCTATCCTGAATCATGTAGCATGACAGTAACTCGCCGAATCCAACAACCTTCTCCCAACATCAAGTTGGTCCATCTTTCCTGGCACCTTTCTGATGGTTGTCCTGAGTTAGGGGAGGGGAGGGCTGTCAATAGGAGAGTTGTTATTTTCCAGGCTTAGGAGGAAGGTTGGTGAGGCAGGTTACTTGATGCGGCAGGTGGGGTGGGGGGTGGGGGGGATGAAGTGGTCTGAATGGGTAGAAAGCTGGTTTACGTGATTGCAGGTCGAACAGAAGGTGTGCTAGGATAGGATTACTGATATGGGGGTGGGAGGGTGGGATCTGGGATGGAGGGTAGGCTACTGGGAAGGTTACTTATTGTGTCACATCTTCCACTCATGATCAAGGTCCTTATAAAAATACCCCATAATGGGCAGTATCTGCTCCACTGATGAAGAGAAACAGGTGGGGGCATAACAATGAAAACCTTGTAGTGATATTTTGAGTAAAAGAGGAAGTGTCATTGCTGAGAAGATTTAGGGTAAGTGGGTTAAGTTAAGGAGGGGCACCCTTTAAGAGAGTGTCCATCGAGATATGACTTTTGGAGTCTGGGAAAGAGTTCAAGGGAAATGCTGGTTCTGCTAAGCTGTTGCTAATCATACCTTATTTGGTGCTAGTGTTGAAGGAGTTTATGGATTATCTATCAGTCCGCAGCTTGTCTTTGAAGCCGAGAAGGGCATTTCTTCAGTGCAGAGATTGGGATGACTAACCTCTGAAAACCACATGAGCAGGAAGGACTGGGATTCAGGAATTAAAAAGCATGTCTCCAAGAGGTAAGCCTTTTTGACTGGATTTGATCTGGTAGGAGAGGAAGTCCCAGAGCATGGCCTCCAGGCATGTAGGCAATGAAGTGGAAGATGTGGAAGCCTGCAATTTGGCCAATGGCTGAGAAAGGTGCAGACATAGGGACGCAAAAAACTTATTGCTGAGGGCAAACGTTGGGAGTAGGGGGTATAATGGGGAAATAGAAGCAGCGAGATTACAAGGTCCTTTTGGCATTGGTATAGGCCAGCATAAGACACGTGAAAATATTATTGCAAGAAGCGAATGGAAACCAGGGAGAGTTATTTGAGAAGAAGAGTTACATGTATTTAATTATGCCAAAAAAATCTCTTATATGTCCCAAATATTCAAAGGCAGTTTCTGAGCAGGAATATAAATGAACACTGAGGGAGAATATGCATAGTTATAAACAAGCTTCCATACAAATACATCCAATAAAAAACAATTCCAAAACAATAAAACATTCACAGTATATCTAACATAAAATCATAATCAATCAACATAGAACAAAAACCAAATCAAGGATAATGACAACACAAATAATAAATATGTTTAGTTTATTAAATACGTTCCTTCATGTACAAAGAAAAAGCCTGTACTCAAAATTCACTTGAAAGGAAAAGGATTCACTTAACTGGTTTCTAGAACTGTAGTAAGCCTGATGCCTACTAGTAGTGAAGTTTCCAAATGTGTAGGCCCAGTAATAACAATCGTCTGATTATATATTCATGCAACTGAAGGCATAAATCAAAAAGGAGGACAATCCGATCAGGACCTGTGATTTTGGAGCAAAGCGATCAAACAGCGAGAGGACAATTTCAAAATGACAATGTCTCTACAACTGGTAAAAATTAGCAAGAGCCCTCACACAACTTTAGAAATCAGAAACCATCATGCTGGTCTGCAATTCAGCAGGTGAGTGAGGCTCTTTTCCCCCAGGTACACTCACTAAAATCACAGGTCCCGGCTACTAAGGCAGAGTGTTTGAAAAATGCTGCAGACATTTTCCAAGTTCCAAGCTTCCTCCGCAACTGAGCCAGCCCACAGAGAACTGGCTGTGGAAGTTTAAGTAAAAGACTCTACTCAATTGAAGGCAAGAATTGAACATTTTAGAAAGCTGCATCCAAACAGGGTAACCTACGATTAATTAATTTTCCTCCCTCTCTTTAAAGAAATAGTGAAGAATTAACCAAGTGGAGGTTTTAGGAGTTCTACGTGAAACCCATCCATTGGTTGTTAAAATTTATTATGTGCTCTCAAGGGAAAAAAGGTTTCCTGCTGGCGCTCGGAAGATCCTACTTTACAATATGCAGATTTATTTAAATGTTTCAGCTATCTTAGAGAGTCTAGGCTTCTGTACACTTTTGTCCAGCTAACTTGTTTAGTACCAATTTACAGTTCTCATCTGAGGGTGTTTTTGTCGTAATAAGAAAGGGTTTGGTTTAGATGGGCTTTCTAGTACAGGTCTTTTCCTGGACCTTGCTCGGGAGACACACTCCTTTGGCCTAGAGTCTCCCAGCTTGGAGACTTTGCTTGCCCCTTAAATACCCCTGTAAATGGTTTCAATATCAGTCGTCTCTTTATGCTTTTTTCTATCTCTCTCGGGTTGTTGGCTTTATCGAATTGCCACACCTGCTTCCTGATGGATTCCTCACCAGTCACAGATTTTTGGTTGTCGGACTGTTAAGCAACTGCCTTATTTCTTTGATGGTACACGTGGTTTATTTTGTTTCCCTGTAAATCCCCCTTTGAGTATTCGTGGGCTAGGGAAGGGGCTGGAAGATAGTATTTATTTCCTCTTATTGTTCTTTACTCTTTGTTTTTTCTTATTGTTTAAACTGCCCAGTTACCCTTGTTTCCGACAAAGTTGTGGTTCATGCTGTATTCCTGTAAAATGCTTCATAATAAATAAATAAGTTATATAAAACAAGAAAGTGCAGCAACACCACTTCAGAAATGAGATAATGCCATACAAATAGGAAGACAGTGTGCTGTGTCGTGTGCTGTTGAGTCAAGCCCATTGGGTTTTTATGGCACGGGTAATTACCGGAAGTAGAGGGCTAAGGCCTTGCTTCCATGCAGTAAGTCCTGACCGCACCTGGGTCTTCAAGTGAAGCCAGTGTAAAATATACAATGCCGGATGAGGTATGTTGACATCGCCAGTCAAGCAGCTACATTTTCCAATCATTTGCAATGCCACTGGAGGAACTGCTAATGGCACTAGCAGACCAGGCGTAATCATGCCGCTCTGAAATTTCTTATAAACTGCAATGGAGGAAAGACCATTCAGTAGTACGAACCTTTGATAGAACAGGTTGCAGTGTAGTCTCATCCCCCCCCCCCCTCCTAACTGCCCCTTAAACTTTGGACAGACTAGAAACAAGTGATTTTGGCTCTGCACAAGATTTTGGGACCTCTGAAAATACAAAAACTTAGGGGTAGGGGGTGCACTAAAAGTCCGGGAATTTGCGCGCCGCAAATATGGCGCACGGCAAACAGTCGCCACGTAAACGGTGACAAACGCTCCTAAACGCCCCGCACAGGTTGCGAGGAACCCCCGTGATATGTGCGCGACACAAGCTAACGGGCCCCGCAAACAAATTCACGGGCCCGCCACAATGTCCTAAAAAAAGCAAAATAAAAAAAAAAAAAAACCGAAGAAGGCGTGATGAACGGCGGACGACGGAGGGCTGAGGAAGGTCCCCGAGGGGCGGAGAGAGACGGGGTCAATGGGCTGGGGTAGAGGGGAGGTCGGGAGAGGCTCCCCCGCCACATGACACGGCCGCGGCGAAGTCCCATTGAAAAAATAGTCGGCGAGTGAAAACAGTCGCGCTATGAGGTCTATATAAAGGCAAGAGGAAATCCATTTCCGAGTTAATGCAATGTAGCGAGCAAAACGCGGGGAAATCCTGCAAACGTAACCAGTGTGATACATGTGCACAGCAGGAAAGGTGAAAATGAAAACTAGACAATGACCAGAAAATCAATAATCAAAAATAGTAATGACAGCTTGGGCAACAGTTACAGTAATGGGCAAATATATAAAAAGCACACCCAGGACAGTCCCAGAAAAAAAGATCTGAAGGTAGGAAGGGCCATGGAGCTGAGACTCCCCCCAAAAATACATTCCCAGCCCTGTGGATGTCCTGGGTGTCTTCCAAATGGCGTTGCCCACCAATATCACTGTTGCCCAGCTTAAAAGTAAGGCCCCGGTATATGTGTCTATTTCTGGGGTTTTAGCTGCATGTTTTGTCACCAGACAAGTTGGTTGTTGTGAATGAAGGCCACAGTACAGAAGACTTTTTTTTTTTTTTTTTTAAGAGCAAGCGGTGCATACCTCATCCTGACAGGTGTCCTATCACCAGGTACCTGCACTGCCTCTGCGGCCA